>LR990230.1:15477500-16010000 GCA_905147385.1 Limenitis camilla | reverse complement strand
CTAGTTCCTCAAATATGTAAAAATATCAAACTGATAAGTCGATTTAATGAAAACCCGCACACGAAAATCAAAATTTGATAGTGTTTGTCCCTTTATTGAAATTGTACAGAACCCTCAGAGCGCGAGTTCCACACTCAAATGATCTACCCCCTACTACTACTTTATAAACATTGTTGCTAACAATATATATATGTCGGAAACTTAAAAAGAAAAAGGAATGGAATGGATGGCCTATATCAAAAGCTATACGGGGGCACAGTCACGGTCAGGATAACTAAACGTTACGATCTTTTACTATTATGACAGGAACTATTATGACAGGAACCCAAGCAGTGCCTTGGACTTGTGACCAAGGTGTAGTCTTAAGGATATCCTTTAAATGATCATAACACTCACTTCTACTGCTTAGTTTCACTGTTTAATCTTAAGATTAGACTAACATTAACCTAACCTAACACAAAGCTAACCAAACCTAAGGCTAACCTAAACCTAACTTACACCTCCGACACGGCCATTCTGACGCACGACCGTCCTCGGGAGATACTGAATTTCTAAACCGCACTATCACAAGGAAATCCGCTCGTCTTTCCTGACAATACTTTATTCAACGCGAAGTCGCAAGAATTAAAATTGGAAAACGTACTAACTGAACTGAACAATTAACTAGTCATTAGTCTACACCAAACGACAATAAAGGAACTTATTTCAAAGTATCACAATCGAAGTAATATCGTCTTCACCTTAACCGATGAGCTGGCTAAACATTAATTTAAACGATTAATCAAGATTCAAAGCAAGTCTGTATCTTCGACGTACCGAACGCACGCGTTATACTCTCTAGTCTTTACTTCGCACCGATTCCTATCAAGGTACTAAAGAAACTAATTCTGGCGAAACTCACACTGCGTCTGAACGGACTACTATGAAATTAAGATAATGACAATTGTCTACTACACTAAAACAACATCATCAAATAGAGCCAGGTACCAGAACTGTTTATTCCAATTTTCAAAAGCAACATACTAACAACTTCTAGAAATCCTTGAGTGATACCCTCCATCACCACGGCTCTCACAGCCGACCGGTAATCGCAACTACCATCACACGCGCATCCACCTCGTGGATCGCAACTCTCACGCACATCCTCACATGGACTGCAACAAATTTCAATACGGTCGATAGATTCTATCACTCATGAAACCAAAATCCATTTTACTAATCATGATCACCATTGACTTCAACTTAATTTGGTAACTGGTGCATGATCTACAATCATTTTTTTTAATCGCACGGGTTTAAATTTTCTAAAAATCTTTAACGTCATAATCTAATAACGAGAATGCTGATAGACCCCATGTGAAGCGAAGGTCTATCTTACTTCAAAACATTTATCACGAATTCATACTACCTTTGCAACTATATTTGTATTTTCATTTTGTACGGGTAGTACTGTAACTTTTTCAAAAACTATTTTACTCGCACCGAAACCAAGATAACTTATTGTCATGTTGATACGCAAAGAAGCTTTAACCGGAACTTGTGGGTCTTCGAGGCGAGTTCTTTATCCCACACTTTTGTAAATTCTTAAATTTTTCAAAGTCAAACTCTACTAACGAGACCGCTGATAGACCCCATGTGAAGCGAGGGTCTATCCCACTTCTGATGTCGGAAACTAAAAAAGAAATAGGAATGGAATGGAATGGATGGCCTATATCAAAAGCTATACGGGGGCAACACGGTCAGGATAACTAAACGTTACGATCTTTTACTATTATGACAGGAACTATTATGACAGGAACCGAAGCAGTGCCTTGGACTTGTGACCAAGGTGTAGGCTTAAGGATATCCTTTAAATGATCATAACACTCACCTCCACTTCTTAATTTCACTGTTTAATCTTAAGATCAAACTAACATTAACCTAACCTAACACAAAGCTAACCATACCTAAGGCTAACCTAAACTTAACTCACACCTCCGACATGTATATATATGTTACAGCGAATGTGATAAATTTGCTATTATTTATAATGGCTAGCTGAGTTTCTTGCGCCCATTCTTCTCAGGTCTGGGTTAGGTCGTTTCCGAAAGGGTGGTAGATTCCGACGTTCAATAAGAGAATGTAAATTCCAATATTGAATAAAAAATTTTGACTTTGACTTTGATTATAAATAATTGATAAAACGTGTAGTCTATGTGATGAATTAATCACTTTATCAAAACATTATTCATAGTATCTAGTCAGGGTTAGCCAATGTAATAGTTTGTCTTTCAAACAACAGCTGTTTTGAACTCCCGACGTTATACGGACGGGGTGTTAAACGTGTTTATCTGTTATTTGTATGTCTGTCTGTGGATATCCTATCGTATCGTAGCGTTGGGGGTTTTGTATAAAAGAAACACCCCAGTCAACACAAGAAAAATATATTTAAAAAATATTATTAACTAGGCCGTGGGTGGAATGGCCCGCCTAATAATTGCAGCCGCAGTCCAGTACTTCCCTGAGGTAATTGGTAGGGCGCTGCTGGTATTGTCGCTGGAAAGGTCTGCCGTGATGACGTCACGGGTATGACAGGCAGTAAGTCACCAGACGGGCAGATGTAGCACTATCAGAGATTGTGGTGCCTCCGCACGTGGTGACTTCACCCCACAGGTAGAACCCTGGAATGCATTTCCAGCGCATTTAAAAAAAGTCCTATACCGTCTACTAACACGATCACCCTCAGCGAAGCGAAATGAAAGAGCGGAATAGTAGAAGGTGGGTGATCGTGGAAGTCAGTTGGAGTTACAAACATAAAATAATTTAATAACAAACACAGATGAATAAATAAATTATTAGTATGATAATTCATATCGGAATTACCCATTGTAATTTTACTAAAATTAATTCGTTACAAAAAAAAAAATATATCTAATTTTATACTATGATCTAAATAATGTTTGATATATATTTAATGATTAATATTTGAAATATGAATGAATATCTACTAAATTACTGCTTCAAAGCATTCCACAAAAAAAATATAAAATTGCGAAGGTAGGCGCAAGCTTAACTAATAGAAAATGAAATGTAATATTCAACACTTACCCAATACGGGGTCTAATTATATCACCAATTATTAAAACTTAATGTTTTAATGTTAAAGAATAATATAAGTAAGTCGATCGAATCGAATATGTCGAATTAATAACACGTAACAGTCAATAAGTGACGAGGGACGTGCGGCGGTCGGCGGTCGGCAACGAAGTGAAGTCGAGTTGATTGTCAGACCCACGACATGAAGCGAGGCACAGACGGTGTTCACAATAATGCGCAAACGCATTTTTTAACGCCTATGCGCACAATCATATTTTATTACTAATTTTAATTTTAAATTATATTATTTTATTAATTAATTTATTTATTTATTAATTTATAGTAGTAGTTAGTAGGGTTAGCTGAAAATTACATAAAATAAATTAGTATTGTTAGTATTTGTTAATATATGTAACTGTAACGTTACAAGCAATCAAGAGAATGGACAGATCACCACATATTATAATATATTTTTTAGACTCAGATAATTTTAATAGTATTTCTTCTAACACATTTTCAAATAATTCATATAACGCTCCAGGGGGACTGTATATGCTCACAACAATGAAGCGCTCAAGTTCTGCACAGGCTATCTCAATAGTACGTTCTACAGAGAGGCTCACAATGTCTTTGCGTTCTTTAAATTTAAAAAATTTACTTAAAATTATTAAGGAGCCCCCACGTAACGATTTTTCTCTGCAGAACGCACTTGCTACCTGGTGACCACTGAAATTAAATATGAGTTCATAATTACGAAGCCAATGCTCTGTAATACATAAAAAATGAATGTTTTCACATCTCATAAATAATTCCAGTTCTAATTCTTTACCTAAAAGTCCTTGTAAGTTTTGGTGCACCAGGTTTACAATTTTATTATTATTATTAAGATTATAACAATTTTTATTTTTATTAATGTCTAGGTTTAATATGCTAGAGTAATTCTCTGTTGTCTTATTATGTAAAATTAATTGGAACGGTTTCCAAGTTATTAAATGTCAAATTATTGATCTGCTCAATAGGAGTTATAGTTTTTGGGTTATTTACCTGCTCAAAAGAAGCAATGGTAGTCAAGTCACAATTTGACTGCTCAATAGAAGCAGTGTTAGAGGTAGCCAACATATTGGCTGAGTTAAAAAGTATATAATAAGATAGCAATTTTGCTACCTGTCTTTTTCTAAAGTTAGATAGATGTAGCCTATCACAAGTAAGTAATTGATATTTGTTAGATATTATATTATTTAAGTCAATAATGTGACATTTATTATTTACATTATCATTGTTATTTGGTGTTAGAGTCACATAATTGCAATTATAATAGTGTGTTAACAAACTATTTAATTTATATCTATTTTGATTTTCCTGTGGCAAGTCTGCTATATACGGTAAAGTAAACATGATTAGTTTATTAATTTTTAGAGTATTTAATTGGGTAAAATATCTTTGTATAATTTTTTTGTTTAATTTGCCTCTTCTCCCAATCATAACAATAATGGTTGTGTTTTGACAATGTGTTTCACGTAGAACTACATCTATTATTTGAGAATAAGAAGCTCCGGGCATACACATATTTAAAACTTTTTGATCTTTACAGAATTCATTAAGTAGGATACCCATGTTCTTACCCAGCTCATCACTATAAATTTTTATATATTCCTTATTAGAATTGGATGCAATCTGGGTACAAACCGGGTTCAAAGATATCAGGTCAGTGTTAACCTCAATAGGCGGAGAGACTGATTTATAAAACTGCCCCGAACGACCTGGAGAACAGTGGTATTTCTAGGACAAGGTAACCTTTTGTAGATGACGTGCAGCATCACGTAGTCTGCTCCATACCCATGTAGTGAACGCTATATCCAATTCCTCAACCACCCACAGCACATGTTTCGCGTTTAGGCTAATGATAATAGTCTCTTTGGTGGCATCTCCAGAACATATGAATTTTAGGTGAAGGCTTAAATAATACTTTAACCTTTTAAGATTTTCATTAACTCAAATTAAAAAACGATAATTTAAGCCTAAAGATCATCAATTTTTGTAGCGGAAATCGTTGCCGCTGCCCATACATTTTAGTATGAAGCGAGAAGCCTACATAATGCGTTATATATATTAGGTACGCCTGCGAAAATAATTCAGTGCGGTCTCAGTATTCAAGGTGAGAGCACGTCCGTTTGTAGTTCACGAGCTCGATAGCTCCGCGATATATCGTCTATTGTTTGTACTAGAGGGTGGGTCGCTAGTGTAGGCGATGACTTTTATTTTAATTTGTATTCTTCAACCATTATTGACACAAGGTTCTCACAAAGTATATCCAGCTCATAATTTAATTTATTTTAATAGCTTTCAAATAGTGAATACTTTGTGAGGGTCAATAAAAGAAATTTTTATTTAGTTTTTTATTAACTATCCTATATATAAATTAAATTAATTAAAATTTGTTTGAACCCCTTCACTTGTTTTAATCATGTGTGAATCCCACATTTTTTATATTACACAGAACATAGACAATCGACAATTGACAAAAACTATTATATAAAGAGGAAAGATTTTATTGTTTGTATGTTGCTTTAACACTACTAGTAATGCTGACTTAATAATATTAGAGAGAAATGATACTCTGACTTCTGATGATAACAATGATATATTTTTGTAAACTTAAGACTATATATACAAAAACTTAAAACTAGAAAAAATATGATAAACCAATAAAAACCTTAAAATAAATCTGTGAACCAATTAAAATATGTACATTATTGACTTGCAGATTGGAAGTTAAAACATTAAAAATTATTATATTTACAAATTAGATCAGCGAATAATAAGGGCTACATTAATTACTATTACCAATCATAACAGCCACATTATTGCGGGGAAGAGAGGAGAGCGCCTCTGGAGTTGGGGGGGGTTGTTGCGCATGCGCATTATCGATCTCACGCTAGGCGAACAAAACCCTCGCGCCAGCCGTTCCTGCGCACATTCGGCTGCGCTGCGAGTCTCTCACAGCGGTAGGGCGCTGGCCGGATGTCTTGCTGTTTCATACGTACACCACGTCAAGTCTTGTTTCCTTTGAGTAGCTCTTCTCAGGGCTCGGAAAACAGCTCTTTTAGGAGCTACTCTATTCAATGGTTTGACGTGATGACGCTGCTACATTGCGAATAGGCTCGAAAAGTACTGAAAATTCTTTCAGATAGAAAGCTACATCATTTCCGGGTAACATAGGCTATTTGGTGTTGCCATATATATTCTAATTAAAAAGATAGCCATTTAAAGGCCATAACGTGGCCATTTTGTACAGTAAACGTTTTCTCTGGAACTACTTATCCGATATCCGTACCCCGCTTGACCCTCCCTCACCGCAATAATTTACCTGTGTCTACAAGCAAAGACGGTGTGACGTAATAATAATTTCATTTTGCGATTGCTAAATAATATTTTACATAATAAATTTTTATATTTTTATTTATTATTTATCATGCCATAAAAAAAAGTTTTTTTTTTAATAAAAATTGACGTAAATTTAAAAGCAGTGCAATCGATTCTACTCTCGATTCTGAACATACTAGTTTATGGTACTTAGTTTATTCAATTACACCTTGTAAATAATCTTGAATGAAAGAATTATTTATTTCAAAATATAGTCTTCCTAAAAATTAAATAGTTATTATAATTCCTAGAAAGCGTACACTTAGACCGTACCCTTTGCCGCCGGCTCCTCACCTACTCTTATTTCGAGCCCGCGGGCTTCGCGATGCAAGTAGCTAATCATTGCGTGTTTTAAATGACGTTCCTAAGCATCCGACGGAGACAAACGCGTAATGAATATTGTTCAATATATTTGAATGACCGGCGCAAGCATGGCGACGGGGGGTTGCTTGCGCGGGTGGAGGTGTTAGTGGCGCCGCCGCAGTCGTGACAGTTCGGTTGGATCTGCGGGCGCGCGCGAAATACATTCCTGTGATTATTGATTGATAATATCCCGAGTCCTGTGAGTGCTATATCTCCTAAACGCTAGTTAATTGACCCTTCCCTGACAAAAACCGACTTGCGGTGAAGTAAAAACTATTTAAACTATTTGTGTTGTTGTGTGAAATGTGTAATGAGCATGCTCAAAGAAGATTCAAGATCATCAAGAACACAAGTTCTTGTACTGTGTCTTTATCGCCTAACTGACAATAGATCACTCCCTTAATTTTAAAGAAGCTGAAATAAAGGGCCCAGCAAGCTTCCACGTGTGCGGGGGTTGTTCACCCCAAATATGTAATTGTGCGAAGCGCCCAAAGTAGATTTATTCATACAGCTCGTGTCTGTGTGAGTAGAAAATATCTATGTGGAGGTTCATTCAGAAATTTTCACGCTCGCGAACTGCAGCCTTAATCTTTTTTTTTTGGCGGTATCCTATCTGACATAAGCTAATACCAAACATACGTTCAATTTATACACAACAATAATCGCCATATGCACAGAAAATAAAATGACCGCCAGTGGCGCCAGTATTGCCGCCAGTCACCACAGGGTGGTTGTAGAATTACGTACCAGATGTCGTTATAAGTCGCTAGGTCATGAAATAAATATTAATATTATCAATTTAAAAATATTAGAGTCAAAAAATCCCTGAAAATTTCAGACCCCTAAAAAAATCCCATTTCACTTATTTACCCCCTAAATCTGGGGAGGAAACTCCTAAGTTGGTAACCGTGGCGGAAGTATACGGCGCGTCACCTCTAGGGTTGTGGAAACGCGCCGTAGGGATTTACCAAATAACCTAAATAATTATTGACTAGGCTAAGACGCCACAGGTCGTTAATATAAATGAGGAAGAGATATGGTCCAAGAATAGAACCCTAGGGGACCCCCATATCCAGAAGAGCCCCAGGAGATCTCTTGCCATTCACGTCAACCTTTCGAACTTTATTGTTTAGATAGGAGTTCATAAGGTCGAGCGCATTTCTTTTGATGCCATAGTGGCGTAGCTTTCTAACCAGAGTTGCATGTTGTACACAATCAAAAGCCTTAGATAAGTCACAGAATATTCCAAGTGCATTCTGTGATTCCTCCCAGGCCTCGAAGATATTCTTAATTAATTCGACACCAGCATCCGTCGTTGAACAACCCTTAGTAAAACCAAATTGTTTCACATGGAGAAGTCTAGGTGAATAAAATGAAAAATGATTAACATTTGGTTTAAAATTCATTTTTCAAAAATTTTACTAAGCGTTGGCAATACTGAGATGGGTCGAAAATTATTTGGGTCAGTTATACATCCTGATTTGAATACAGGCGTTACTTTACTATGCTTCATAAGGTCAGGAAACACGCCACGTTTAATACAAGTATTGAAAATAGTAGCTAGATACGATGCAATGGCATCAATAATGGAGTTAATTATTTTAACAGAAATACCCCAAATATCAGCAGTTTTCTTCATATCTAGGGTTTTGAATGTTTTAATTATATCTTTACTGTTGACAGTACTAAATTCAAACAATACATCACATTTTTTTACACTTTCTAGCAATAATGATTCAGCAACGCTGGTAGACGAAATGAGAGAACAAGTTGTTGAGATTGGAATGTCAGAGAAGTATTTTGCAAATACGGATGCAACTTCTTGATCAGTTTTAATGTTATTATAAATGAGATTATACTTGAAGTTACAATCTCTGACTCTTCCAGTTTCCCAATTGATGATATTCCATGTCATTTTTATTTAGTCTTGTGCATTATTAATTTTTTGTTTAATATGTAACGACTTTGCCATGGAACACACTTTTTTAAATAACTTCGAATATGCTCTAACCAAGGCTATAAAGGACTCTGAATGGTTGTATCTCATTGAATACTTGAATACCAACTGTTGCCGAATCATTAAATGACAAGAGACCCCCCGAATTGACTGTCTTGGTAGTAAATACAGCAGTAAACTCTGATTTTATTAATTTAAATAGTGTGTTATATAACATATCATGATTATTGCGTATAGAGTGTATATCCTCACAACAATGACAATGAAATGAAAATAAAACCACATTATATAATATACTTTGCACTTTATTAAGAGTATCCCACACTATTAAGTTTATATACATATACGAGTTACCGCGACGCAGACATACACATACACTGTTTGGCTTTGCGCACTATAATCATCATACTAATATTAATGTTATAAATGTGAAGTTGTTTATATTTGGATGGTCAGATGTTTGGATGTTGTTACCCAACCACACAAAAACGGCTTAACAGATTTCAATTAAATGTGGCAGGTACTTTATAACCTACATTAATTCATAGTTCTTGTGGGATATAAATTAATGTTTTATGAATGCCTGAATATTTTAATACAACAATATGTTGAAAATTAAATATTCTTTGTTAAATCTAAGTACTCGTGATAAATGCACCCGTGCGAAGCGTTAACGATATACATACATTCATGTTGCTATTTTCTGTTAATAATAATTATAAAACAGAAGGAGAAAGCAAAAGCAAAAATAATAAAGGAAGTACTTTGCAATATCTATTTATATTTTTTTATAAAACATTGATAACATAACAAGAGCATAACATAGGTAATATCACTAAAGTGTATGTAGCAGACCTGTAGTGTTAGCACGACAAACTGGACTCAACTATGTTAACAGCAACTATACTCATCATACGTGACAGTTATCTTCATATAACATTTATATAAACATCCTTTTATAAAATATACAAAAAAAAAATAGAAACTTTACTAAAAACAATTATACTAAAACTCTTTAATGTAATCTAATCACTGACTAATTATACTATAATATGGCACAAACGAGGACGCTTCGTCCCTGAGCTTAAGCTAGGCTCAGGAAGTAGAAGGCGAGCAGGGCCACCGCGTAGAAAGCGCCGCTTAACGCCAGCAGCGCGCGGACTGCGGTGCGCTGCGCGCGCGACCCGCGGCGGCGTGACGCCCGCGTGCCGTTGTTGTAACGCTCCGTATTTAGCACTTTACGTCGTAGCAACGCCCCAGCCGCGCCACTCCTCTTCTCCGACTTTTCTTGCGCCACTGCTGCCTCGTTCACGGTGTCCAGGATCGTCTCCTTCGCCAGCGCGTCATATCCCTCGTAAACTCCATATATTCCGTAAGACCGCTCATCTGCCGAAACGTTAACGCTCAGCGGTCGTGACTCCGCCGATTCCTCGTCTGGCAACGCAAACTCTGGCAATGGCGCCGAGTAGCTCGAAGACGAGTGTCTGCTGGAGGGAGCTTCTCGCCGCCAACGCCGCTCGGCCTCCGACATCCGAACCGCCGTCGGTTCCACGCCGCGACTAGGCTGCCGATAGTCCAGAGGAAGATGTCGCGCCGGATACTCCCCGGGCGTTGCAGGACCGAAAACGCGCGGTAGATCTCTTCTTCCACGACGCAGGGTCGCATAGCGTGGAGAACAATGAGGTGGAGGCGTACTCGCGTCTAGGAGCAGACCGGCGCGCAGAGCGAATGGCGGCGCGGACGAGCGTAAGGGTGCGTGATGCTGCGGTCGGCGCTGAGTGGCAAGTGGTGCGGCGCGCAGGGGCAGACCGTAACGAAAATAGCGGTCGCTATAAACCACGGTAGCGAGCTCTCCGGCTCGTGTCGCAGGTAACAGATTATATACGACGCGCGACAGACGCGCGGAACGAGTTCGGCGGCGGCGTGGCAGGAGACGACGGAGTGCTGCGGTGCGTCGAGACACAGGGGGACGCTCGTAGGGCTCAGCGTAGAGTCGGCGAGGCGAGGGCGAGCGCGGAGCGTGCCGCACCCGACGGGGACGGCCGCGGATCGGGCGTCAGTCTGCAGGCAAAGGGCGCGAGCGGCGAGCCAGCTCGAGATCGTGCAGCACCTCGAGTATACACGCGGAGCTCCAAGCCTGTGTGCGGCACGAATCGTTACAGAAGGCACCACCAGCATTTGTGAGCTCGGGTAGACCTCGCCAGGGTGAAGCCCGTATCTCCGCCACGTGGGGCGCCAGCGCGGCGTAGGTGGCAGCGATGGTCTTAGCATACTTGGCATTTTCGTGAGCGAATGAGAGTCGCGCGCGAAGGTAAAAGGCGATTGGCCATACCCACTCGGGACCCTGATGGTAGTTGAAACCATGTGCGACAGTCGGATCGTCGCTGTTATTAGAGTTGTCGTAGTCGCCGCGATAGGCCCAGTCGGCCGGGTCGAGGGTCTTTACACCTAGCGGACCGAGAAGCAAACGCTCTACGTTGTCGAGAGCGAGCCACGCATGCTTGGGATCGAAGAGATCGGGCGCGATGGTCATGGCAACGGGAAAATTGCAGCGCAGCTGATAGTCAGCCCAGGGATGAGAGGCTCCATGACTATCTTTATAGATTGCGCGGCGGTGCACGAGGTCAGGCCGCGCGTCAGAGGCGGACGGCACCGATGGTACCCAAAAATGACGCTCGAAGGAGCGGTGGATGCGCTCGGCCCACTGTGTAAAGGTCCAAGCGGTAAGTGAACCATCACGGTGCCTGCGCGCCACGCCGGGGTATGGGTAGCGCTGCTGGCGGTGGGCGGCGGCGAGCCAGGTGGCAGCGCTGTACGCGAGCGCGACGAGCTCCACGGCACTGCCGTCACGGGGCGTGGCGGGCTTGCCTCTGGTACCGGCCGCCTCGGATGAACCCATCTTGTCCATCCAGGTACCGCAGTTAGCGTCGTTTCCACCGAAGGGAAAACCGGTCTCGGGGTCGATGCCGATCTGCACGTTGAATCCCTTATCGGACATGTGAGCATCTATCTGTCGTCCGGCGTTGCGCTCGCGGAAGACGAGACCCTAAACGTAAAAACCTTGTGTGTATTGTGTAAAGTAAAAAACCTATAAAAATTTAAAATTTTACTATTTTCAAAGTATATTATTTAAGTTAAGTGTTGTATACCTGGAAGTGCACGTCCAGCGCCTCCTGTATGACGTCATGTAACGGCTGGTCCGCAGCGCCGGGCGGGGCCGGCTCGCTGTCGTCGCGCGGGAACAGGCGCGCTACGGGGTCCGTCAGGATACCATACGCCTGGGGCGCCTCCGCGCAGTATTGCTGCACCGACTGCAGCCACCACCACACAGCGTCGCGGCAGTTGTAGCGCGGGCTTCGCCCTCCGTCTAGCAAGTTGGGTAGCAGTCCGTGGCGCAGGCATGCTGCAAACCCGAGGATGTGATGGCGGGCGTCCTAAGATAACATGTGTTTAATGATCTTGTTAGTGTTACTCTTGCTTAGTTTTGTGTTATAATGGACACTATTAGCGTGTCACGAAAAATTTTTTTTGGCTTTTATTAATACCACATCTCTTGTGTCATAATTTGTGAAATTGACTGTAGATTACCAAAATAATTTTAAAAATAAAATAAAACTATATCTAACTAGGATTCACCCGCATCTCAAAGTTTTGAAAAATGACGATTTTCATGGTGATATTTCTATACCAAAAATTTTGACTCCTGAACATACATATATAAAAAATCTTTTTTTATCTACCTAGGAATTTAAATAAACCAGAGATGCCACGAAATGATTTGGACGAATAACGAATATTCGGAGTCTCTTGGCCAAAGCGCCGAATATTCGGCAACACTTTTAAGTGTTTTACTAAAGTACGTGTAATGACAATGCGTCGTGGACGCTTTGTTTGTTGATAGGACAGCACACCCTTATAAGTTATCAAACGCAAAACAATATCTCAATCTAGCAGAATTTCTTATCTCTATCTTAATCTTGCTAAAAAATTGTTTTCATTCGTCATAAGTTACCACTGGTAGATTTTAAGTATTGATGTTAAGTTATTGATAAAATAAAAATATTTGTGTATTAATAATAATAGCGAAATAAAAATTCCGAAAAAAAAAGCCAATTACCCAATATTTGCGCAATATACGTGGCATCTCTGGGTTATATTATAAACCAGAACCATTTTTTACTAATAACAACAAAAACTGACCTGATACCGGCCAGTCAACAGAAAGAGACCGCGAAGTGAAATAAAAATGTCGCGACCCCAACACCTCATATAACCCACGCAGAAATGCGGCAACCCCGCAGACATCGTGACACTGTGCGCCGGACGCAGCGACGCCACCTTCAGCGCCGGCGACAGCGGCGGCAGCGGCGCCGACCGCACCGCGCCCGCCAGCTGCACGCTCGTCAGCGCCAGCGCGCGGCTGAAACTGCAGTGTGCGTCACGCAGCAACGCCAGCGCCGCGCGCTCCACCACAGTGTGCAACCCTCGGACCACTGCCTCGAAGTACGTGGGCACCAGAAAGCGCGGCAGCTCGGTGACGGCGCGTAACGCCGCCCGGTACCGCGCGCCCACCGCACTCAGCCGCGGGTCGTCCTCTAGTCGGCGCCACTGGTAGTCGAGCAACCAGTCGCCGGCGCGAAGGTTGTCGCAAAGCGGATGACCGAGGTCGTCACGAGCCGCCACATCGTCAAGAAGCGAAAGTACGCCCTGCAGGCCGGCGTAGACGAGGGGGCCGGTACCGGGTACGTCGTAGACGCCTCCTCCGGCGCGCTCATGCTCCTCGGCGTCACAGCAGTAGAGCAGCGCATTGAAATCCGCCAAGTCGAGATCACTTAGAGTCGGACCAAGCTCGAATGGGTCTTCGCGGCCAAGATGTATAGCGTTGATGGTGCGCTGCAGTGTGGCCAGCGCGGCTGCCTGCAAGTTGAACAACTTATCAGTGCTATCTGAATGTGACGCACATCAGACACAGTAGTTGAGATCTCACCTGTGGAGGATGTGGAGAGACACGCAATGCAACCACTGTGCCGGGTGGTAGTTGGTGGAACTCTAGCACGGTTACGGGGCCTTCACGTCTCTGCGAAGAGAACACTGTAGAGTGCGGCAACGCCACACCACGGCGCACGACTACTTCATACTGCTTAAGCCCGTTGATGTACTGCGCGTGACGCTGGAACGCACCGGGCGCGGGGGGCTCAAACGCGCGCCCCGTACTCCTGTCCGTCACAAATATATTATTTATACATGGTCCGATTATTCCTACCGAATTCAATGATGACATTTTATAGGTATACCTAAAGTCCTTGTGCCTAAGACCAGCCTCCAACAATATCTCATCGAGTTGTCCCTCAAAGCGCAGCGGCTTCACGTAGCGACCGGCGCTGGCGGGCTCGGGGGCGCTGAACGCCGTGAACGCCACCAGTATCACTGACTACAATACAAACAATATTCAACACTTCAACACGCAATAAATTAATAATAAAAATTGTTTTTTTTTACAAAAAATTAGCATGAATAGAGCCGAGATATGCAATACTAGAAGAAATAAAAGATCCAATTTATAATATAGCAAAACAAGTAAACATAGATAACATAGTGTAGCAACTCCCAACCTAAAGGATCCAGAATATTGCTATTAATGGTGAAAAATCTTCTGGATTCTTCTTAAGAATGGGCGTTCCACAAGGTTCTATATTGGGCCCATTTTTATATTAATGATCTGCCATACTACGTGAGGAATTTATGCGACATTGTTCTTTTTGCTGATGACACTTCTCTTATATTCAAAGTTAAGAGAAACCAACACAGTTACGACGATGTAAACAGTGCATTGTCGCAGGTTCTTCAATGGTTTACGATTAATAATTTAGTACTAAACGCAAAAAAGACTAAATGTGTGGAATTTGCTTTACCGAATGTTAAAAAACAGCAATTCACCCTTTTATTAAATAATGAAATTTTGAATTTAACCGACTCAACGATTTTTTTAGGAATAAATTTAGACTCAAAACTTCAGTGGAACTCCCATTTATCATCTTTGGCGGGAAGACTCAGCTCCGCAGCTTACGCAGTAAGAAAACTAAGGCAATTAACTGATATTGATACAGCCAGACTCGTTTATTTTAGTTACTTTCACAGTATAATGTCCTACGGCATTTTGTTGTGGGGCAGTGCCGCGGACTTAGAATCCATTTTTATTCTTCAAAAAAAGAGCAGTTCGGGCCATTTACAATCTAAGAGCTAGAGATTCCCTTCGAGATGTTTTTAATAAAATAGGTATTCTTACAGTGCCGTCACAATACATTTATTGTAACATTGTATACATTAGGCAGAACATTACGTTATTTTCCAAACATAGTGAAACACACAGGATAAATACTAGAAATAAAAATAAACTTGTAACGCCATACTATCGTCTCCACAAAGTGAGTAATAGTTTCATGGGGCTTGGTGTTCGCATCTATAATAAGACCCCACAGACTATATTAGACTTGCCACTTCAGCTATCTAAAACGCAAATAAAAAAGTGTTTAGTAAATAAAGCTTACTACTCTGTACAAGATTATTTGAACGATGACAAAGCTTGGATTCAAAATGACGTCGATGCTCAGCTGAATGATTATACCTTTGTGAAACAGACTGATGTAAACAATAGCATTTTGAAAAGAGCAACTGGTGAGTTTCTTGCCAGTTCTTCTCATCAGGAAACTGCTTTCCGAACTGGCGGTAGCTTCAGACAAACTGACTGACTGACCAATTTTGACGTGTCAAAAGTACTTTATAAAAAATCTATTTGAATAAAATATTTTGAGTTTGAGTTTGACTCAAAATTGACTATTTTATATTACTTTTATTAATTAAAGTAATGTTTGCAATTTTAAATCGATTCATCAGTTTATAAACTTTAATTTCATTACAAAAAAGTATTAAATGGTCGATTTTTAAACAGTTCAAAGAAACTTTTCCCAAAACATCTACACGCTCAAGAAATCTTCGTTTTACGTCTCTGTTACTCATACCAATTATGCACGAAATACTTTTCTATCTAGATCATGTGAAACCTACAATACAAATTTTATTGATATTGATTTTAGTGTTTGTACAATCTGCAATTCTTATTATTTATTATAATTTTAGTGTTACTTTTACATTATATTGTTTACTTGTTTTTCTCTTTGGATACTAAATTGTGTAAATCTAATCTATAAATGAAGATACATTATAATGAACTTTTATTATTTTATAATTTAGTCTTCTGATAAACTAAATTTTCAATATAATTTACTACTTAATTTGAATAAAATAATTATTTAAAGAACCACTCACCTTCCTGGATTTAGGTTCGTGGCGAGTCACAGCGACCACGTCGCCGTCCATCTGGTCAACGAAAACCTACACGAAAATATATAAATCACGATTTTCAATAGCAAAACTTGTACATTATTATATTCGCAATATTCAATTAATGGACAATTAATAGACTTAAGTGCATTAACCTCAGTGTATCCCTCGGCCGCCAGCTCGAGATGTAGCGCGTTGAGTGCGCGCCTCGCCGCCAGCAGCGCCGTCCCGCCCCGCACCTCGCCCTCAGCCTCGCACGCTCCCTCACCCCACTCCGCGTACATCCTGGACTCGTCAACCACATGGATCTGTAATGTGTTGTGCGTATTCAGTCCTGCATTCTAGTGGAACCCACACGATTCCACGCCACACTACGTCGTCATCTTCAATAGTATACTCACGTGATGCGGCACGAGCTCGTCATACCCGCGCGTACTGCCGGTGGCACAGCACGCCATTGCCACCAGCGCCGCCGAAGGCAGCATGTCGAATACGCTCCTAAAATCAAAACAAATCAACTGACAAAAGGCACCAAAACGTTAAAACGCAAACGTTGATGCAGTGTGCCGAACCTCTTGTCGAGCGGCGATGGGTTGTCGTGGGTGAGGTCCATGAGCAGGGCGCGCGCCACGGTGGGCGTGGCGAGCCGCCGGGGCGCTCGCAGGAACGCGCCCACAGCCGCGCCCCCAAACCGGTGCACCAGCCGCCCCTGCTCGTGCGAGTCCCACGCGCTCAGCGCTTCTACAATACATAACGACCATATTATGAAATATATATATATATATATTAGAAAATATATAAATTCTACTAATAAGTACAGTTGAGTGTGCACTGTACAAAGTTGTAGTTGTATTGAATTATGTAACAAATTAGACAAGTGACTAGTTTTGCTTTATGCTCGTGTTATGAACATTATAATAACTTCAATTACACTCCACATAAGATCCTAGCAGTTAAGATTACACTAAACTTGACAAGGCAAATGACAACTACGTATTATCCACAAAATCAATTATGTATTAACATTGGCTTGGTGCCATTATGGTGAGTTTTGTGTATGTTCGATGCTAACCTCGTATGAGCGAGGTGATGCCGAGGCGGTTGACGAAGATGTTGTCCACCTGGTCCGAGTTAGTGAACAGCTCCGCCACCACGTAAAGGTCGGGCTTCACATTGCGCGCGCAGTCCAGCATGTACTCGGCCACCTGCACACGCCATAGAGCACACGGTGAAGAGGCTGCTGACGCTGCTGCGAGCGACCGCAGCCTCTGCAGCGCCCGCAGAGCATACGAGACACACTTACGTGCAGCGGTGTGGAGTGGCAGTTGTCGAGGCGCAGACCATCGAACACCTCCGCCGTCACCTCCACGTACTCCCGCATGTGCGCCCACAGGAACGCGCTGTCCTCGGGCTTGTCACCATATCTGTTTTTTTTTAGTGAGGCCATAGTTTACTATAATCACATTCTTGTGATAGATATGATATTGAAGATATAAAATCAAACCAATTGTTTGTTGGAAAGTTTCATACAACTGACAGTATTTTATATGAATTTTTTAATTGATACTGTTATATTTCGTTTATATTAAAGTAATAAAATTATGTGTTTCCAAGACTTGACATTTTATTGCTGAAACTCCTGACCAGTGGCGTAACTATAGGGTGACATTTCGATAAAATGCCAGGGGTCCCGAGCCTAAGGGTCAGAGAGGGCTATGAGCACAGGTGGTTCTTAACATTTATTATTACAATATTTAGTAAAATTTATAACTAATAACATATTCTTGATTTATTTAAGTTACCAACTTATTTGAATAGAAGTGCAATATGCATTAAAAAAAGCATTTGTAATAATCTGGAGAAATCTCTACTTTATGTTTTGTAAGTAAGACTTTTGTTTGTTTTGTAGCACGGGGCCTCTGGTAACACTGATAGTTATATATATATATATATAGGGAATCATTGGTTTATTTTTTGTAAGTATAAAAAAGTTACCTATATCCATAGATTATTGTAAGAATTGGTTGTTTGTGAAAAATGAAAATGGAACACTAAAGGCGCGCGTTTTTATTAAGAAAATTTTGGGATTTAAGATTATGATGTAAACTGTTTATATATATTTAAGGCGGCGCGCGCAGCGGGGGGGTGTGGTGTTAGGTACGCCGCCGGCGGAGGCAGTATTGATGTAGTCATTGAGAGCGGCGCACACGCGCGGTGTGCAACCCATATTGATCCCTTTATTGATTAATAATATCCCGAGTCCTGTGTGTGTTATATCTCCTAAGCGCTGTTAATTGACCCTTCCCTGACGAAAACCGACCGGTGGTGTAGTGCGAACTATTTTGTGTTATTGTGTGAAACGTGTGACGGGCATGCCCAAAGAAGATTAGAAAAAAGATAAGAAATCATCAAGAACTTGTGAGTACTGTGTGTCTTTATCACCTAACTGACAATAGATAACCCTTAATTTAAAAAAGCTGAAACCGGGCCCAACCAGCTTCCTCGTGTGTGGGGTTTTGTACACTTCCCTTGTTGGTAGCATTATGCGTGGTTTATATTTGGCCTTTGGCATCCCTTAAAATTAAAATTAATCGTGTAAAATTCCTAAGTGTAAACATAGCCCCTAAAAGTGTTGAAATTCCTAACCTAAGTAAACGTGTTTAGTGACGTCATTGATGACGTTACGCCTACGTCGCATCCCTAGAAAAATCTCGTATTTTGTTCGACAACTTTTTGCCATCTTGTACATGATTGGGAATCCCATTGCTATAGAAATTTTGGGGCTTCTGATCAAAAAACCGCGACAAGTAGTTTTGGCAGTCCTCTCGTGATGTTAACCTGACACTGCCTAAAGAATTCTGAAGAGACCGAAACAGGTGGAAATCTGAAGGTGCAAGCAGGACTATACGGCGGATGCATTAACACCTCCCAGTCTAGCGTTATCATGATGAAAAACCACACCCCTTCTGTTCATTAATTCCGGGCGCTTTCTTTCAACTTCTTGCTTTAATCACATCAGTTGTTCACAGTAGAGTTCAGAATCGACGGTCCTGCCTGGTGGTAACAGCTCATAATAAATAATGCCCTTCCAATCCCACCACATACACGGCATCACCTTGTTGTGAGTTAACTCGGGTTTCGCCACAGTCTGTGAAGCCTGACCGGCCTTTGACCACGACCTTTTTCGCACGTTCTTGTCGTACGTGATCCACCAGGTTCGGTGTCATTACGTCGTAATAAAGAATCACAAATGAGTACACGGTTCATTATGTTTCTTTCAGTGAGCTCGTGAGGTACCCAAATATCGAGCTTTTTTGTGTACCCAGTTTTTTTCAAATGCATCAAAACTGTTTTGTGGTCAATTCCCAGTTCTTCAGCTACGTCGTAACTACTGATATGCCGATCCTGCTCCACTTTTTCAAAAATGGCATCCATTTTATCCGTAATAGGGCGACCAGAGCGAGGTGCATCTTTGACATCAAAATTTCCCGATTGAAAACGCTTAAACCACTAGGTCCGTAAACATCGCAAATTTTTTACCTTTTATGTGGTAAAATTTTAAAATGTATGGAATTCTTTCATTAGATTCACTCATCTGCACAGTACGAAAAACAAATAAAAATCACACATTTTCCTAATTTGAATTTGGAATTATCTTCTTTAAAATTTAAACTTTTAATGATACCAAAACCAGCCAGATACAAATAGTATAGCCAAAGAGATTTTATTACAAGTTCATACATATTATAATGCGAAAAGGCTTTTTCTCCAACCTATTATATATATATATATATATAGCTACTTATGTATAGTGCATTCCTTTCTCGCTGCAATTGGAGGATTTGCCACAATCATTTTCGACATTAATCATAATACGTTACGGTTGTATTTTAAGTGTTAATCACTTTGTGTCTAATACGAGAACTATGATATTAGTACATTAGCATTAGTTTGTTTACCATCCTTCATACTAGATGGCAGCACTTGTAAAACTTGCATCGCGCTAATCTTATTTCTTTCTGATACACAAGTGTTTTTGTTTTATTTTGCCAATATACGTAATCAAGTAAAGTGTGTTTTATTTTTACCTGTGCGAAACGCGAAATAGTAGTGACACTTTGTTTACGTTGTTTGTGATTAGTTTCAATTCTTAGAACTTTGTTTGAATAGAAAAAATGAATCCTAGCAACACAATTAAAAATAAAGACGTTCTTTTTGTAGAATCTATGGAATATAGACATTATATAGGAGATTTGCGATTTGTGGGAGAATGGGTAAGCGATACATATAATTTATTACAAACCGGTTCACCTTCGCGTTTAATTGTCCGGTTAAGAGAATTAGATAAATATTGTGATAAATTTAATTCTGCGTGTTCCGAGCTCCTTGGTGGTTTAGACCCTACTATAGACGCCCAAGAAATCACCTATGTAAAGACCGAGTTAAGATCTATTAGAGATAAAATAGATGACATTAGAGTAAAACAGAGTGAGTTGTTACCCCCTCGTGAGGAGGTAGGTATGACTAGTACTCCTATCAAAGGTTTTAGAGATGTGTGTGATAGTGTTCCACGTAGTAAATTGCCTGTTTAATAATTCCCAAATTTGATGGCCGGCCAGATTCTTGGATTAGTTTTATCGATCAATTTGACAGTGTTATAGATTCCCAGCGCAATTTAAACTCTATAGCAAAGTTACAGTATATGATAGGGGCCCTGGCGGATGAACCTAAACGCCTTTTACTGCATTTACGTATTGAGGACGGTAATTATGAGGTGGCCCGCGATTTATTAAAGCGTCGCTATCATAATACTCGTGTGTTGGCCGATATATACATAACTCAGTTACTTACCTTACCCGAAATATCTAGTAAACTGACTGGCTTACGTGTGGCTTTCCTAAACCCTTTGTTGACTGCTTATCGTTGTTTAGAGCGTTTAGACTTACCTGTATATCACTAGTCCTATATGTTGGTGCATGTATGTTTAAGTAAACTTCCCCCTGAGTTAAAATCGAGATTTGAGCGTTCCCACGGTGGTGATTGTCGTGATTTACCTACCTTTGATAATCTTGTTACCTTTTTAGAAGACGAGTGTCGTCATCACGACAATATTGGTAACACAACCCTAGTTGATAGTAATATTAGTAAAACAAAAAATCCTATATATAAACATACATATAATACTTACCTAAACATACTTACCTTGCGGCTTCACCCTCCCTTAATATAGATAATAAAAGATGTTATTTGTGTAATACATTACCTATGCGAGTGCCCCGACTTTGGTCGTATGAATCCCAGAGATAGATCCTCCTTTGTTAAGCAGTCACAATTGTGTTATAGATGCCTAGATAAACATACTATAGCTATGTGTACCCGTGACTATAATTGTGCTTCGTGTCGTCGCTCGTCCCATCATACTATGTTGTGTTTTAATAGCTCGCGTAACCCAGTGTATCCTTCCCATTCCCAACGTAATAATAATAATTATTATGCAAACTTTAGTGATTCCCCTCGTTCCCCCCGCGCCCTCACATGGGCGGGGGCACCCGTGAAAATGTATATCGTGCGCGTAAACCTACATATAGAAACTCCCCTCAGCACTTCTCTACTTCCCCCCATTCCCCCCAGAGGTATACCCGTTCACTCCCTAGAGAAGTTTATCCTCCTCAGCCGCAGACTAGACGTGTTAACCATAGTTATAGACCTCGTGATGAGTCCCCCCTCTAGAGATAGACCTACCCAATAGCTAGCGAAGTGTTTAACCCCCCTACCCCGTTCTATTAATGTTTCACCTAACCTCCTTGTTTTATTACCTACTGCTATAATTCATGTTAGAACTGCTAGTGGTTATTTATAGAAGCGCGTGCCCTATGTGATACCGGTGCCCAGGGTTGCCTCATAACTACTAATTTTGTTGTAAATCCCCTTAATATGCCTATCTCCCCTTCATGTGCCACTGTTCGTGGCATAGGTAATATACAAATAGTTGTGTCCCGCGGTTATATCCCTTTGTGTTTTAGACCTATTTATAATTTCTATTCCGAGATATCTACCTTTGCCAAGGTTATAGATGTGATTGCCGGTACACATCACATGAGTTTGAGTTTCCCTTGTAGTTATTTTTCCCTTGCTGACCCTACTTATAATAAACCTGGCTCTATAGATCCTACTTGGAGCTGATGTGTTGGGATCATTCTTTACTAGAGGTTAAACATTAAACTTTGATAGTCTTAGTGCAATACCTACAATTTTTGGTCATATTGTTTCCGGTCCGGTCCCTGGAGATTATGGTGATCTTGAACCCCCTGTGTATCCTTATCCTGTTTAGTAGAGAGATTTTGGCAGATTGAAGAGACCCTCAACCCTTAATACCTAACCCTTTAGATAATGAGTGTAAATTATTTTTTATAAATACGACCTCTCGGCATACAGATGGTAGATTTATTGTAAGATTTCCCTTTTTAAATAATCGACCTACCCTCGGTGATTCTAAACCTACAGCGATATGACGCTTCCTTGGTCTCGAGAAGCGCCTGTCAACCAACCCTAAATTACGTGAGAAGTATATAGCCCTTATGCGTGAATATTTAGAATTAAATCATATGAGTTTATTTCCTTACCCTTTAACCCCTGAGCATTACTTTATTCCCCACCATGGTGTGTTTAAGCCCGGAGACGGTGTCTTATATAATCCTACTGGTGATGCGTTTACCTATCGTTTTTCATTCAAACCCCCTGGCCATTTTTTGACAGGACGACCCCTTAACGCGTTACCCGAGTTTCCATATAAAGATGTAAAACTAAATCGTTTGACCCGTTTTCAAGTTGTGCAACAGATAACTCAATACTTTTGGTCGCGGTGGCAATCAGAGTACCTTTATACCTTACAAACTAGGCAAAAGTGGACAGATCCTGTGAATCCTCCAACGGTAGGCGAATTAGTATTAGTATATAAAAGATGATAATTTACAGTGGCGACGTGATCGCATTTCCCAACTTTACCCCGGTAAAGATAATATTGTGCGTGTAATCGATAAACGAACTCTAACCAAGGTAGTTCGCCTTTCTATTGACTCCTAGTGTTTTCCTTATTTTTCCTCGTAAACATTTACAGTTGTTTATGGCGGGGGTTATGTTTACTATTTTTAAGGCGGCGCGCGCGGCGGGGCGGTGTTAGGTACGCCGCCGGCGGAGGCAGTAGTGATGTAATCATTGAGAGCGGCGCACGCGCGCGGTGTGCAAGAACTTGTGAGTACTGTGTGTCTTTATCACCTAACTGACAATAGATAACCCTTAATTTAAAGAAGCTGAAACCGGGCCCAGCCAGCTTCCACGTGTGTGGGGTTTTGTATGCCCCCATAAACAAAAGAGAGAAAGAGGGAAAGTATGGAAGCATACTTTTCCAGGCAAAAAGAGTTTACAAGATGGAAGTGCCATCTTGAAGCAGATATTTAAACAATTCATCGTTCAAATTTTCGCAAGATTTGACAATCTTTTCTTTTTAAATATTACTAGCAGTATGGATCACATACTACTAGTATTCCCTTTACCCCTCCTTGTAAGCTAAAATGCTTGTGTCAGGAGTGGGCCACGTCAGTAGTCCAATGTACGGGATTTGTTCCCACGACTTATCGATGGTGAATCCAACGCCTGAACTACTGATCTACTGACGCTTCATCGTGAAGTTGAACAATAAATGATGAAGTAAAAGCTAGAAATTATATTGATGTCGTTAGCTGATATCTATAAAATATCGCAGTCAATGCAGCTGGCAACATGGAACCCCCTTTTTAGCAATGAAAAATGCTTTACGCATCTTCACTGAGGGAGAGAGGTATGTAGGACTCCCAGAGAAAAACCATCCGAATTGACGCCGTCTTAAGGTGGGCACTGGGCACCACTGAATTGCTAGTATACACTCAACCGTGGCGTTCAGACGAAAATCCACGTAAAGGTGAAAAACGCTTCAGCCCGACGCGGAGAATTTCTCCGAGGTTGTGTTTAATTGCGCCTGCCCGTGATGCCGCATTCATGTCAACCTTCATTGGACTCCCTACTGATCTGGTGTAAATATATAGGTGATTTAAAAACACCAACATACCAGCCACTCACCAAAATATCAGCCACTGTTTAAAATGCCACTGTTTAAAATGTGTACGAATGCCCTCCACAGTCCACAGGACAACCGCTGGCCTTTCCAACTGCATGGTCCATGATAGGACAGCGTCTTTTGCCGTACGCCTAACTTAAGTAAGACTTAAAGTCTCAACCACTGGGCCATCACTGCTGCAGAATAATAAATACGGAACAAGAGAGAAGAAAAAACCAAGGCGAGTCTAGAATACATCAAGGAGCCCAACCCTGTGACAGGTAGTATGGTTAATGCATTAAGTAGATAAACGTCTATCATAGTTAAAATTAATTAAGTTTAATGAAGTAGAGTAACATTAGTAACAACAGTAGAATGTAGAGTAACATTGTAACACTATCCCTACCACGCCTCGCCTGCCTCACATCACGGGTATATATATTTTTTTCAGTAGTATATATACTATTCTGAGGTTGTATGATAATAGTTTAACCTTCATGCTTACCGTTATTTGAATATTATATTATTTGAATGTCATCTATACAATTATATAAAGAGGAAAGATTTGTATGTTAGTATGTTTGTTGCGAATAGGCTCGGAAAGTACTGAACCGATTTTGAAAATTCTTTCACCGATGGGAAGCTACATCCTTTCCGGGTAACATAGGCTATGTGGTGTTGCCATAAATATTCTAATTAAAAAGATATGGGCATTTAAGTGCCATAACCTGGTCATTTTGTAAATTGAAAAAAAAATTAAAATCGGATTAGTAGTTCCTGGTTTCTCAGGAAGTACTAATCCGATTTTAATTTTCACAGATCGAAAACTACACTTTTCGTGAGTGACAAATGTGATTTAGTGTTGCCATATACATTTTTTTAATTAATAGAATACGGCCATTTTTTGTTACTAAACCGATTTTAAAAATTCTTTCGCTAATAGAAAACTATACTTCTCGTGTGTGACAAAGGTGAATCAGCGTTGCCATAAACACTTTTTTAATTGATAGAACATGGCCGTTTTGTTGCTACTGATCCGGTTTTTAAAAATTCTTTCACTGAGGATGTCTACAGTATTTCTGTCTCTTTTCCTCTTATATACCTTACTACCTATCATTCTCTCTCATCCTGTCTCTTTTTTCTCTCTTTAATATTTATCTTTATCTCTGTTCAGAATGGTCAGTCTCTGTTCGGTTTCTTTCTTTCGATTATATCTCTCTCTACTTTATTGTTATTTTTGTACATATATTCTTCATTTAACATATACTTTAACGTAGACGAAGTCACGGTAGTCGACTAGTATTTTATATTTTTCGTTTATTTGAAAAATCTTAGAGAAAAAACACAATATTCTAAAATCTATAACTAACTAGCCGACCCGCGCGAATTCGTTCGCGTGTTGCTTCGCTCGTATGGATCATAGCGAGATGTTAAATAGCCTAAGTTACTCCTTGTTACATTAGCTATCTTCCAGTGAAGGTCCTGTCAAAAATCAGTCCAGCCATTTCAGAGATAGCCGGAACAAACAAAAAGACAGACTGGCAGACAAAAATTGTAAAAAATGTTGTTGGTATGTGTGGTGTGTGCGTGTATACATCCATACGCACTAAGTACAAAGCGGTTATTTTAATATTACAAATAGACACTCCCAATTTTATATATTTGTATGGTTATAAGAATTTAAATAATCATAGAGGGCGAACCATAAACTTTAAATGTCGTTTCTCTTTTTACAGGTGAGCTTTAGGGTAAAAGTTATTTAATTATAGTTAGGACAATATTTCGTAAATATCTATCGATATCTATAGGTCAGGCGTAGCACCCGTGGCGTACCTTAGTTTGACACTATCGCCCCACGCAATGAGCTCTCTCCGCAGATAGACGCGGCCGTCGTGCTCCTTGGCGGCGAAGTCCTGCAGCGGGTCCGCGTTCATCACCCAGCCGTTGTGCGCCATCACCAGCCGCCCCGCCTCCCCGTACACCACCGCCTCGCACTCCGCCAGGCTGTTCGTCGCTCCCGGGAATGTGAAGTAGCTGCAACCCATGAGTGTATATAAATATCAAAACTCCATTATATGCAATATTTCCTTATTAAGCGTTACTTCTCAACATAAGATTAAAAGGAACTGGAGGTAAAAGGAATGTTTTACAGATAGAAAAAAATAATTTTGGCAGTTGTATATTTATTGATTTATTTAATTATTTAGGTATTTTGTATATTCTCACCGTGGTACCAATGGATTCTTTACACTCACTTCCTCAATTTTGGGCCCGTCCGACTGCAACCTGAAATATCTGAAACCGACAACCGAGCATAAGTTGTATGCAGACTAGCGACCGAGTGACGAGCGTGTGTGTGTCTGTGTACCTCATGCCTGCGACGCAGTTGTCGACGGCGGCGCGCAGATGGGCGGCAAGGTCGGCGGCAGCGGCCTGGTTGAGCTGCTCGAGGCGGCGACGCAGCTCCTCGCAGCAGCGGCGCAGGCGCGTCTCCTCGTCGTAGCAGTCCGCTCTGCGTGTTACATACACATAGATGAAAATACTCTACTTTAAAACTAGATCATTCTTGATACATTCAAACTCGTATTTTTTTATAGCAGTTAAGGGAGCAAACGAGCAGATGGCCCCACCTGATTGTAAACGGCCACCGGCGCCTATGGACATCGGCAATACAATAGAATGATTCTTGTTTTCACGATGCTTTGCCACCGCGAGGATAGAGTGAGGAAGGGGAATGAAGAGAAGAATGCTACGGTTTCAGTAGGCCCTGAACGAGAACCTAAAGTTCACTAGAAATGGTGGTCGCAAGCCAATCGGGGAACAGATCCCCCTATCACCAAGGGGTGCTGTTTCATAATATTATTTTTCATAATAAGTGAATAATACCTATAGACATTATATATCTGCAACGCCAGGTCCATGTCCACCGTGGCAGCCCTGCGGCGGCGCAGCGCGTCACACGTCAGCCTCAGCGCCGCCCCCGCGCCCTCTGCTGCGCCCTTCACCGGCGGTACCCTGATATCCATACACACTATTATGTAAACAGGAAACATTTCTTTTGTTGTATGTTTGTTTGTTGCGAAAGACTCAAAAACTACTGAACTGATAAAATCTCGCCTTCTGTCGATAGAAAGCTACATCCCAGATAACAAAGGCCATGTTGTGTTGCAATAAAGATTTTGGCCATTTAGTAATCTTGAAAACCTTTCATCTGGAAGTAACCAATTTTAATAATTCTTTTACCGCTAGAAATCGACAACATGCCAGAGTGACATAATTTGTGCAGGTACCATAAATATTTTTATTAAAATGATGTGACCATTAAAGTGCAGGCAGACATACACTAAGTGCCCATTTTGTATAAAGAAAATAATTTCATTATTTATTTATTTATTGTTTATTTGGGAAACAAACAGTTTCAAATACGTTTTCCGTTCTAACGAACGAATTGGAACGAACGTTCCAAGCTCCGATGAACGAAGAATAAATAGACTATGCTTTCTTTATGTTGGGTGTTTCAAAAAGAACGCCGGATTTGAAAGGACTGTAATTAATTTATTTTCATAAAAAGCACAAAAATCACACAATTCGGTTCAGAAGATCTTGAGGTTTAAACGTGAAAAATAATGTCGAGCACATGTCCTCCCGTACCTAGCCCTACACGCACGCAATAACTCTGTCTATACCAAGACCCTATGAATGGATGACATGTTCGTATCTTGAGCTCGACAGCGATGAGATTTCTTTGGGCTCACAAGGACTGAATCATGCGCAAGAGCCACATTTACTTCACTCCGACCAGTTCGAGGGCGTCCTGTGCTTTTGATTTTTCCAACTGATCCACTTGCTTCGAATTTTGTGTTCAAACGAGGAACAGTTGATCCGTTTGGAGCATTATGATGCCCGAGAATCGTACGGAGTCGGTGAACAGTGGCTGCGACACTTTCACCGACTCTGTAATAAGTTTGAACGATCAAATTTGTTTATTGTACCTTTCCATGGTTAACACAATAAACACAATAACTAAGAACAACAAAATTCCTTAATAACACAAAACCTCAATGATAATACATTTTAAAAAATCTCAAAAATAATGTTACCAGAAACGAAAAAATAGAATAAAGGCCGTTTGAAATCCAGCGTTCTTTTTGAAACACCCGTTATATTAAGAATTGCAAACTTGTTTCTCGCTAGGCTGTAGAAGTTTTGCACGATGTCGTCTACGTTGCACATATAGAGCTCCTCCAGCTTCGCCTCCGGCAGGCGCTCCGTCAGAAAAATGTGCCGAATAGTCTGTAATGTAATAAACTCTCTGCTAGAGATAGTTTCGGTTGTTATCGCAACAGGTCAATATACAGTTGCATATATGTAGGTCATACCTCGATATGGTCGTGCTGCGAAACGCGGCGCGGCACCCGGGGCTCCAGCTTGCCCGCTGCCACGTCCTCAGTGAGCGCCGCAAACAGCACGTCCAGTAGCGCCGCGGGGCGCAGGTGCGGGCAGTTGTAGCAGTTGTACGTAGCCTCGGGGTGCTCCGCCAACCATGGCGTCTCGTTGGCGGTGTGGTTTAACACTATGTCGCTGATCGACAATATCTGTAAAATCGGCACATCAGCGTATATTTTTTACTTATAGTGATATTTTTAATTTCGTAATATCTTTTGAATGAAATGTCCAATTTTAATAATCCAAAAAGTAATCTACAGATTTACATAGGTATGGATAACATGGGCTGATTTTACTATCAACTATAGACATTACTATCAACTTTTAAAATGTAAAAAATAGTTATAGTTACATAACTACAATAATTGGACAAATGGTCTCGCGAAATTTTTCGTAGATATTGATACGTTCTTTAATATTGTAGAACAATTTTTTTGTTCTATTATCAATACCGTCCGCAGAGCATGCGTTGAAAGACATTTTATGGCAAATTTTTTTTACCTTGGGTTGGTTTTAGTAAGAATTTCTGAGGATCTCTTTTTTTTTCTTGTAATAAATAAAGCCTACGTTACTCAGGGCTAATGTAGCTTTCTAATGGCAAAAGAATTTTATAATCAGTCCAGTAAACTTTATGTTTATTCGTTACATACGAAAATACAAATCTTTCCTTTTATTGTATTAGTAGTATAGATTATTATTTGTTATGACAGATAAGGGACAAACAAGGAGACGGTCCACCTGACGGGAAGTGGCCACTGTCGCCCATCGACATCGAGTGAGGAGAGGGAGCGAAGGGAAGAATGCTGCGGTTTCTGCGGGTCCTGAGCAAGCACCCGATTAGTGTACTTAAATGTATCACTCTAGTAGTAGTAAATTTAAGTACATGTAGTAAATTGTAGCAGATCTATGCCTAATCGGTGGTAGAGTAGTATATATAAAAAGGAAGATGTGCGAAACGAAGAGGTTATAGGAGTTACCTTCCAATCATTACGCATCTTGGCGATAATATTCTCGACATCAGCGAAAGTGGTCTCCCGCCCCAAAGCTGCATCATGAAATCGCGGGTTCAGACGTAGCTGGTTCGCTATGCTGTAACTAGAGTTAGACCCTCCTAATTCCTAAAAAATACATACACGTTTTATACACGTACGCAAGCAGTTAACATCCAACGCCAACGATCACAGTGTGCAGGTAATATTTTACCTGGACAGGAGTAAAGTGCACCATATTATACCCAGCTTCGTGTGCCACCCGCAGCACACGGAGCCAGCGCGGCAGTGAACCCAGGCACTTGGCCAGGACAGTCTGGCACATGACCCCATCCAGGGGTATAGTACTCCCCCCGGCGCGTAGTGTAGGCGCAACGTGAAACCAGCCCGAGCCTTGCGGGCCCACACGTGATTCCCTGTACAGATAGAAATAATTGCTATAAAGATTAGTTGTATGAGAGGAATCCCGCATTTCCCTTGGTGATAGAGCGTATTAGACCGGAGGCTTACGACCATCAGCATGGGAAGCCGACTGCCAAGTGTCTCTGACACGTTACGATCGTGCAGTATGTTGTCCTGGCTTCCCACGTTCAAGGCGGCAACAGCTGTACTCACGGGCTATCGTAGACGAAGTAGTAGTGGAAGGAGCCGGCGCGCGTGAGCTTGAGCTCGCAGTGCACATCAGTGTCAGCTACCAGGAGGCCGGAGCCGAGGGGCTGCGCGTCGCCGTCGCGCTTCCACTCCAATCCGTAGTACTGGGTGCGCACGAACTCCATCGCACAGTTTTCAGGTTCCGCTAGCAATTTATGAAAATGTCACTACGCTGATTGCCTACTCTCGAAGATTTTAAAATTACATCTTGATGAATGCACTGTATGCATATAAAATAATAATAACTTACCATTATCGGAAACGACATAATTCGTGTACAGGAACACTTTACGGCCAAGGAGACTAGGCCCTGGAGTGAACTGCAGACTGCATCCCTTTTCAAACCTAAAAAAAATTATATTTCATGATTTTTAGACATGGTAATGATTTAAATAAACAAAAAGTAGAAGTTTGCATGCTCGTTTGATCATTAAAATTTCTAACAATTGTTGTCCTACCATTTAATATTTTAAAATTAATAATTAGAATGAAGTTGCCTACATTAAAACAAATTTCTAACACTGTAAATCGAGTCGATACGGGTATCAATCATTATACCGAGGTCGCGAATGAACGTTTGGGTAATAAATTTGCAATCTTCCAATTGGAGAGTCATTGTTTTAGTTTGTTTTCTGCTGGTAATAAGTACAACTTCCGTTTTACGTTCCGCCAATTTAAGTCCAATTTGGTACATCCGAATTTCTCGAATTTTATCATATTATGTCTCAACAAATATCCAATTTATTATATCTAGGTGCTTTGCTACTATACTACTGCTACAACATCTGCGAACGCCACAAGCTTAGCTTCACACGGTAATGTCAATTCTAAGAAACTATTGCACATGATGTTCCATAAGAGCTGACCACCTCCAGTACTACGACTCCGTATTCTTTAAGCCCTTCCGCTGTGTCATACTTAAGAAATGGATCCGGTCAGTGAAGAAGCTAATCTCCAACCAGTAAAGGTAGTCCGGTATTATTACTGACATATTTTTTCAGGGCATCTGTGATAATATTCCATTTCACTGAATCAAAGCCATTATTTATATCTAGTGTTACCAATAAGCAATATTTCTTCGAATCCTTTTTCCATCTAGCGCCTGTATAGCTTCCTTAGCGGTATTAATAAACTAGGTCGATTGCATCCAGAGTGGAACGCCCTTACGGAATCCATACTAATGACTAGACAATTGGGGTTCAAATTCCATTCTCTTATGGATACTTCGTTTCAATATTTTTACTGCCGTGTTCATCATATACAGAGGTCGATATGATGATGGATCGGATAGATGTGACGAGTTTTTTCCTTTTGGGAGAGGAACCAGTCTTTGCTTTTTCCGTATATCTGGAACAGTTCCTTCGTGAATGCAGGTATTATGGACATCAAGAAAGAATTCTGGAACTGCTTTCATTGCTGTTATTAATGCAATATTTGGGATTTCATCAAGGCCACGGGCTTTGTTGTTTCCAATTCCGTTGCAGGCTTCTATCAGCTCTTTCTCATCAACAACAGGTATAATTTCGTCTTGTATCTCTACGACAACATATTTGCATTCTAGTTGTCGAGGGTATTTTTAAGAAGTTTAAGACATTTAGGGGCTGATGTTAGTTGGTACTTTAGTTTTTTCATAACTATTTTATATGGTCGACTATATATACTCAGTCTACTTCTCTTCGGAATGAGGCTGGTATAATCTCTTAGCTCGAATGAATGTTTCTCGACGAAACGAAATTGTGCTATTTCACCAATATACTAGAGGGGAGGTAATGTCTATTTGTCCTCTTACATTAGTTGCTTTGCTAACCCAGTCAAATACCCATGCATTAGCCATCTCCTATGGCTACGGGAGAATAGCATTTTGTATCTTCAGTAAGTCTTTGTATCTAATCTAGGAGGGTAATAACAACTGCGGTAGAGTTCTACTCTTAGAAACCCAGTCTCTAAGCTATTTGTTGCATCATACATTACATACTTTCCGCGTATCCATATAGCGGTCATAGCACTTGTAACAGCAACCCAGACTTCCTTCTAGTTGTTTATATGGTTCATAGATTATAAGCACCGGTTTTAGTTCTCGGACTGTTCAAGATGATCGTGCGCAGTCTCACAATGGTTTAAGTCTAATGGTTAAAGTCTATAGTCCGGTCCTTAACATAAGACCTATTTAAGAGGTCTACCCTCTCCCCAATTTTTTATAAGCTGTTTGGAACTACAAGAATATTGTCTTTAAGAGTTTTTTAACATTTCCTAGGTATATAGCAATAAATAATTATTAAATTAAAAAGTCGATATTTTCAAGATAATTGTTTTTGGAACGCGTCCTATCGAAAAAAGTTTTGAATTCGAAAAATGTCCTCTGTAACAAAAGGTCTTGATAATAAAAATGCTAACTGTTAATTAAGCAGTAAGTGGCAAATAATAACGAAAATTCTCAATTTAATTTTTGCAACAGCAATGGGTTGTTTATCAACATATCGGTTTAAAACCCCAGAGAATCGTACAAGATTGATCGATCTGCGAGATATAATTTAGCAACAATCTGCGATCATCGAAAAATCTCTGTCCTTCAATAGAATTTTCCAACGAAGAGAAATTACGTTATATTGAATATAAATACCGTTATTCAGAGATTTTTACATTTTGCTCATAAACAAATAACAACTCTGCCAAAGTTGGAGACATATCCATCCCAAAGAACCATCTACCGCGTTTCTGGAAACTGAACAATTAAAAAAAAATTGCATTGTGAATGCAATTTGCATTTACTTCACTTCGCAATTGTACTTGACCGAATTATTCGTTTATAAGAGTGTTAAAGCCCGTACCTATAGAGTGTGGAATCTTGATGTTCTCCATGGTTGAGCTCGAGCGCGCGGACATCGGGCGCGGCCTCCGCCTCCGCCTCGCCCTCTCGCTGCTCCACCGCCATCTGCTTCTGCAGCAAACACATCGATGCCAAAAAATCTTACTACCAATATTGGTTAATTTTCTTTCAAATTATGTCTACTTTTGTGTATAATATGTATATTGAAATTTAAAAATGTATCGAGTAAATATAACATTCAAATTTCACTTCCTAGTTGGTTACCTGGAAGATACTACTCAGTGATAGGGTCGCCCTTGGCATGCATCATATTACTTATGTAATTCTTTTAGCAACTGCTGTAATTTTTTTGCAATAAAGTTATATTTATCAATGGAAGTTTATTCACCTTGCGGCCGTAGTCGCTTTTCTCGCAGGCGAGTATCTTTTGCATATTGCGCGAGAACAATCGGCGGCGAGCGGCGCGTGAACACTATATAACCGCGCTCGGGACACGCAATACCTCGCTCGGTACTGGGATCCTGTTACAGACCTTTGTCAGCCCCTGCCTCCATTCTCTAAGTAACTCATCCAAAACAAAGCAGTAACCCAACAATACTTGTATTGTATATCCTGTTCACTGTGTGTTGTCTACATAAAGGTAAATAATATATATCTCGGAGTTTTTATGAAGAGAAGGGAGAGGAACAAGGGATATATTGGAGGGATATATTGGAAACATTAGAAGGGGCTATGATATTAAACGGACCATTGGGTAAACATATTGTTACTGAAGAGATAAATAATCAAATATGATCTCTAACAATTACGAGAGAAACCTAAGCAGTGCCTTGGACTTGTGACCTAAGTGTAGGCTTAAGGACTTTAACAGAATTCCAACACTCGCCTTCACTGCTCCGACTCTCTGTTTAAACCCAAGGATAAGCTAACATAAACCTAACCTAATACAAGACGTAGCAACTACATTGTAGGGTACTGACGTGACCTCAATCGGACAGCACACCCAGCACTGTACTTAACACTTCACTAGCATTACCCCGATATCCTATCCTTGAGAGACCTCGCGTAAGACTAAAACTGCAGTCCGACTGTCTAGTGTATACAATAAAGAGTTGAGACTGTCAAAATGACGAAAGTGACTACTACCCTACTCCAGCACCATAGATGGCGATTCGATTGTTTAATAATCGTTTACTATTCTCTGATATATATGTCGGAGCATAGTAAAAGATTATCGATTAATCGAATCGTTATCGTTGTCTATGGCGTTGGAGTGGGGTAGTAGTCACGTCCGTTGTTTTGACAGTATCTACCCTCGACCCTTTATATGCGATCGACAGTCTAACTGAAGTCTTAGTCGTGCGCGGTCTCTCAAGAAGTGAATATCATCTAAGTAGTGCTAGTGATAGTGGCAGTGTAGTGTGGAAGTGCTGTCCAACTGAGGTCACGTAAGTCCTTACAATGTAATTGCCATGTGGTTAAGTAAACACAATGTTAGGTTAGGTTAGCCTTAGGTTAGCCTTGTATTAGATTCGGTTTATGTGCGTTTAACCTTGAGTTTAAACAGAGAGCCTGAGCAGTGGAGGCGAGTGTCGTGATCACTTAAAGGATATCCTTAAGCCTACACCTTGGTCACAAGTCTAAGGCACTGCTTAGGTTTCTCTCGTAATTGTTAGAGATCATATTTGATCATTTATCGGTTCAGTAGCAGTATCTACGTTGCGTTTACCCAATATTCCATTCAATACCATCACCCCCTCTTCCATTTCCTTTCACATCGTTTTAAAATCCCCGACATATATATGAATTACTATTTACATTAAACATACCTTGATGCATGACACCTTATGCATATGCTTTGATAAACAGCAGAATATCATGGCTTGCGTGTGAAGTACTTGTTGCAACTGTATCATTGCAGACATGCTAGTTAGCCATAATATCCTGCTTGCCACGCTAATTTGCAAATCATACTTGAATAACGAGTCCATTACAATGGTACATTGCAAAACAAAACTGTTGAGTTCTTCCCCATATAATATTTGTTTAACAAAGTGGACATACTCATATACATATAAGACATGTAGGGGCTCAGAATTATTTTATTTATCTTGGTAACAAAATGAATGTACGGTAGTGGAACCAATAATGGATTAAAAAACTAAACAATTGCAGAATAAGATCTGGTATAATTTTTATTGTGCTTTCAATACTTTGATAACATAAATTATTTGCTCCCTCAGTTTTATTTCTTTTTAATTTACATTTTTTATACAAAATGATGTAGAAAATAATGTGGTTATGTCAATTAAAAAATTATTATATCAGAAATTGGCAGTAGGATTTACTTGTTGTTTATTATTGCTGTATGCTGTAAACTGGAAGGTTTAATTGATTTAGTTTTTGATAAATTGAAATAACAATGAGGGTTATTCTTAATATTTTACTCATTTTTATTACTGGTTTATAGTTGAATGGTTCCAGTAGAAGATACAATAAAATATCAAAACTTTAATGTATTATTGCAACTGCATTCAAATTTCTTCAGTCATTTCTGAAACCTGTATAAACATTCTAACGCAGTAGACTGAGAAAAAATAAACTTTTTTGTCTATTTTTGATTCTTCTCAACTTTTGCTATATAGTTATAGAATTGTATATTTTAAATGTACTACATAAATTATTATTTTATATCCTATGTAACAATATTTTTGGATTATTATACATTTGTTAAACGATAGATTGCTATAAGTGGGTTTTAGTTCATTGTACATTATACAACACAGCCAATATTCAATCCATTACTGTTATTTTAATGAACATTTGCAGTGGATCACAATAAATACATCAGGAATGTGGAATGAACATACAAGTCTTCACTTGCAAACCATACTCCTGGGGTTCAACATAGTAAAATGAATAAACAAGAATACTCATAATGAGACCTTCATTGTGGTCTTACAACTTGTCTAAAAAAAATTTTATTTTTATGATTTTACATGACTTATTGAACTTCCTGTGTGCAGGGAGACAAGAAGTTACAAACCTCAAGGTATAAGGGAATACATTGGTATGTTTGAGACCTTAACCTTTAAACATAAACTAGAATAAACAATCAGTTTACTTACTATTTTATCGTGTAGTATTTGAGTTGGAAGTCATCCGTGCACGTCCACACTTCGCTTGACGCCAGACGCTTACTCGTTATCTAAGTACCTAAGTTTGAATTTAAATGCAATTCCCTCGTTTAAAAACAACAATAACAATTGACAGTTGTGTCCTCTACACTGACCTCTACTGCTACTCTACTGTCTACATGTTTATTGTTTATTATCTACCAGCCGTCACCCGGCGAACAGTCAATAATAATATTAGAGGTTAAACTATGAAATTGGCGATTTGCACTGAAAAATTGAAATTCGTTTTTTTCTTTAATTTAACATATTTATTTAATCAAAATAATTACCATTATTATCTATACATTGCTGCCATCTAATAGGAAGGTAAATGATTATTTATGCCTTTGTGTGCGTTAACTCTGGTGATCTAAATTCTACAAACTGTGTGCCGAATCTAGATTCGACAAACTGTTAAAAAAAAATGGTAGTCCGTTGAAGCAAGGTCTGATGAATAAGGAGGGTGACAAATGGTTTCTAATTGCAGTTCCTGTAGAGTTAAAACGGTATTTCATGGTGTATGAGGTCTCGCGTTATCATGGAGCAATAATGGTGAAGTTTTGGTCTCATTATTCGGAGTTCGGCGCAGTAGGCATCTGCCGTTATTATTCACCAGATCGGAGAAAGTTATAGTGTGAACATTACCTTTTTATCGGTAAGCTTTCCTTAGGACACTACTACTTGCGGCGTTGGACCTGGGGTCAGTCATTGCATTTTTCGGTCACAAGTCGATCCAATATGCATTAATTTCTGTATCGATTCAACAAGGCAACACAAGTTTCAACACGCGTTTCTTTCTGCAGATCAGTCAATTATCATGAGGCACCCATTTTTCATATTTTTTTATTTTATTGATTTGTCGCAAATGAGTCAATATTGTTGGTAAGGTAACGTTAAACCATGCCACTAATTCCTGGGTAGTTTGGCTCGGATCGGCTTCCACCATCTCTTTCAATTCATTGTTATTCACCTGTGTGGGCGGTCTTCCACGTGATTCGTTCTACAAATCAAATTACCATCACGAAAGCGTTTAAACCAAAATTGCACGGTGCGTTCATTAGCAGTCCCCTCACCAAATTGATATTGCGAGCTGTTTCTGGCGCGTTAGTTCCGGGTCGGAACTCGTATTCAAAAATCACACAATATTTTTATATATAATTATTCTGCGATTTGACGGACGGACGGGCGGACGGAGATAAATACAAAAAATCAAAAATCATGAAAATCGGTCCAGCCGTTCTCGAGTTAAATTTGTTTGAACCGTTGTTACATCATCATTATAATCTATCTTGCGAAATTGCATTGATTCGACAGATCGTGAACCGTAACGAACTACTTACAATTTGATGAGTTAACTTTCGATAGATTATAACATTCTATCGAAATCAATCGAAATGAAACCGTCATATCGTGAATCTACCATAGAGTAAAACTATTACAGTGGACATAATGAAAATAGTAAAAAATTAGAACGGAGAAAATATTGTCTTAAGGACTTCTGTGACGTCTCCGACGCTTGCGTAACAGGAAACGAAACCACATCCTCGCCTCGCTTCCGCAGCCCTAAGATTATATTATATAAGAAGCAGTCTCAGTCGCTACAGTATTTACGTACTTTGTTACAGCGGGCGGGGGTTCCCCTCACTCCACGCATCCACATTATATATGTCGCAGTCATTTGGTTTAATCTGCTATTGGATTGAATGAAAAGCGCGTTCATTGAATGACGACATTCAATTGAGTGACTTTAGTCCTTTAGGACAACTCGTCAAATTGTTTAATGTAACGTTCAACATCTTGACTAAACGTCATTTAGCATAGTCGTTGAATGGGGATATAGCCGACTTTGTAATGTTTGGTTAGGGTGACCATAAGTTCGCAACTTAAAAGGTAACTTACTTTAGATAAAAAAAAGAGGACATGACATACCTTATTATGATTTTATATTGTATTTTAAGTCTTAAGATAGGTAATACTGACTATTTTTACCAACGCGTTCAAAGAATCAAAGTTCAAAGACTAGGGCGGCCATTTAATATTTTATATTTAACCTCTAAATCTCCGAAAGTATACTGTTTTCGACAATAACAATTGTTTTGTTGTTCGTAATGAGTTGGTTTCGCCTCAAATTTTTCTTTAAAAGTAGCCAGCGGCGGCGTAATAATAGGTAAATCTATGCAGTCGCACTACTTTTTAAAAAAAAATAAACACAGTGCTATCTGTTTGACGCCATATTAGTTTTGGGAAAAAATGAACTAAATTTCAATCACCTGACTGATTTAACGTCCGCTCTGTTCAAAGGGCTATGTTACAATCCGCTAACTAGTTGGACGTTGAGTGACGCTTGTTCAATCAACGTTCGGCCTAGTCACTCAATTGAATGTCGTCATTCAATGAATGCGCTGGTCATTCAATCACATAGCAGATTCAACCAGATGACTGCGACATATACACTCTAGGAGTAGAACAGACAAGTACTGCGTGAAGGTTGGGGATGAACAAAATTCTTTTATTTGTCCATTCTATTTTTTTTACTATTTTTCTATAATGTTTTTATTACTGATTAACATGAAATCTTTTTCACGTGACGACGAATACACTATTGGTGCTTCTTAAGGGCATTAGATCGCTATTATCGTAATGTGCACGGGGACGCAGAGCCTGAGCTGCACAACTGGTAAACGTTAAAGCTCGTGAAAACAAATCATTCGGTCGAGTAACTAGTTAAGACATCACTTATACTGATCTTTATTCATTTAAAGAAAGGTTTTTGCTATTATAGTGATTTCTAATTTTGTTGTATAGTACATTGAGATCGAGAATTGGTTTTGAATTTACTTTGATATGCACTAAAAAAGTGCTAACACTTAAGAAATATCTGGTGTAAACGACTGAGAAGTTGGATATAGATTACAATGCTGCAGTATCATCTCAAGGTTGCGTCTCCTTTAAATACCACTAAAATAACAAGACCTACATTAAATTTTAAATCAAACGAGCTTATGAAAATTGATTAAATCTGTCTCAAGTTAGAAATGAGCTGAAAGCCTATAGTTGGCTCACCTCTTCACAATCACAAATTGTAGCCAAGAATCGGCTTTCTAACAGAAAAAGACAAGATTTTTATTATTTGATATTAATTTTAATTTATTACTATTACTAGCGGCCCATCCCGGCTTCGCACGGGTGGAATATTTTTTAAAAATCATTTTGGCTCTTCCGCATTTCAGGGCCCCCTCTCTCGCCGAATTACTCGCTGCGCTGCGTGGCGCTCACACCGCGCCCGCCCGTGTCTGGGATTATTTTTTGTTTATCTTGATATTTTTATTTCGTAATATCTTTTGACTGGAATGTCCGATTTCAATAATTCAAAAAATAATCAACAGGTATTGAAACAGTCTTGAATATGAAATAATTTATTTGGGTAAGAATTAATAGAACGTTATGGAAAACATGGTCTGATAGGCATTTTTATCAAATTTTAAAATGTAAAAAAGTAGTTATAGTGACTTAACTACAATAGTTGGACATATGGTCTCGCGGAGTTTTTTGTAGATATTGATACGTTCTATAATATTGTAGAACATTTTTTTGTTCTATCATCAATACTTTTCGCAGCGCATGCGATGAAAGACATTTTATGGCTAATTTTTTTGCACCTTGCCTTGGTTTTAGTAATAATTTCTGAGGATCTCTAATTTTTTTTCCGTAATAAATATAGCCTATGTTACTGAGGGATAATGTAGCTTTCTAATGGTGAAAGAATTTTTGAAATCGGTCCAGTAGTTTTTGTTTATTCGTTACATACAAAAATCCAAAAATACAAATCTTACTTCTTTATAATATTAGTATAGATTAGTATTACGGGTGAGAGTTGCTTGAATATTTGGTAAATGAGAGATAAGACTTGTGGTAGGTGCCCCCGACTTGTGCTAGGTTGGGGGAGCGATCGAGCGGCTGGCGAGGAGGTTTGCGCCAAGGTCTCGAGGATATAGGTCGCCTCTGACTTCTTCTCCTCTCACGTATAAAGTGTACAAATAAGTTTTAAAAAGATGTATATATTTTTTTAGTTTTAAAAGCACGCAATAAAAACCAACGGCCGTTAATGTAGTTAGTCACAAACTATTAATATTTATTTTATTTTTCAGTTTCAAGTCGGTTAAATTTTTTTGTTAAAAATGTTTCATAATTTTTTATTATATTCATTTTGTAAGTAATTAATATGTCGATTGATTGTAAATATAAGCTGTACCTACATAGAAAAATGTTTGATTACCTATATTGAAACACGCATTACTAATATCGAGAGTAAACATGATACTAATTATGGTGATTATTTGAACCGGACACAAACTCAAATTTGAGTCTTTGTCCCTAATTCTCTGATTTTACAAAATCTTTAGTGCGCGAGTTTTGCAGTAAAGTTAATATATTGTACCCCTATAATTTGATTGTAATTTGCAGCTTTTTTCGATAATTCAAGCTTACAAAACACGAGAATTAATTAAAGGTATTATAGATTTGATTTAGTTATTATAAAGATAATATAAGAGACTTTTTTTCCAATATTAATGTAACGATTCATTTTGCGTTTAATTCTGCTTCCACCTTTAACCTCAGTTACTTATCTCACACGTCACTATAAATAAATAATATTATCGTCAAGTTATTTTTAAAAGATAACAAGTAGACAGGCACTAATAGTCAGTTTAATAAAACATCAAGATGAATGTGGCAATTACTGGTGCTGCAGGATTTTTAGGTGGTCGGTTAGGGAATGCGCTACTGGATAAGAATTCACCATTGCCTGTTAAGCGTCTCCTCCTAATAGACATACAACAACCGTCACCGCACAGCGACCCGCGCGTTTCCACTATAGCCGTCGACCTAACCGATGAGTCCTCAGTCGACCGGATCCTCCAGCCGGATATCCACGTCTTATTTCACTTGGCAGCAATCGTAAGTGGTCAAGCCGAAACTGATTTTGATCTCGGACTTCGTATTAACTTCGATGTTACCCGAGCCTTAGTCGAATTGGCGAGAAAGAAAAATCGAACACTTAGATTCATATTTACCAGCACCGTTGGAGTATTCGGTGGAAACCTTCCGGAGGTTGTCGACGACCTGACAGCGATTACTCCTCAAAACTCCTACGGGTCGGAAAAAGCAATGTGCGAATTGCTTCTCAATGAGTACGCTAGACGCGGCTACGTGGACGCTCGGATACTGCGCCTGCCCACAGTGAGCGTTCGGGCCGGCGCCGCCAACAGGGCTGTCACGTCCTTCGCTAGTGGCATAGTGCGAGAACCCCTACACGCACAAGAAAGCGTCTGCCCCGTGGACCCCGCCCAGGAACTGTGGCTGACGAGTCCGAGCACCGTGGTCCGGAATCTAGTACACGCAGCGACGCTTCCGCCGGACGCTCTGGGACCCTGGCGTGCTGTGAACCTTCCGGGCATCTGCGTGTCGGTGGCCCAGATGGTGGAGGCGCTGCGCGCAGCGGCCGGCCCTCGCGTCGCATCTTTAGTGCATTTTGAACGAGATGAAATGATTGCGCGTATTGTTGCCAGTTTTCCGAGTAAATTTGACAATTCTCGTGCTCTTCAACTTGGTTTTACAGTTGATACATGTTTTGATGATGTTATTCGCCTTTACATACGTGAGGACTTGAAACGCATGTAACTCACAACAGTAAAAAACAAGTACCTGCTTCCTGTAAATTAGTTCAAATGAACTGAATTGTTAGTACTTGAATATGACTGACTAAAATTAAATAGTATCAGTTTCATAAGACACTTCCCAAATCTTCTATTTGATTGAAATATATATTATGTATTACTGCAACATCAGAAATCCTAATCCATAAATTAATAATTTATTTAAGATTATCTTTGTAGTAGATATCTCAGTTGTAGCAAACATATTTGTAGAAATAATTTCAAAAAGATAACATGGTATATGTGAAAAATATAGTTATGCATAAGGTATATCACACACTTACGCAGGAAATGTTAATATCTGCAAATAATTTTATTTGGCCACAATCCTATTTGACAAACTGTTTTTTTTAAAATACTATTTTTTAAATATGTTAATATTATATTTTAAAAGACATTAATTATCATATTTATTTTTAATAATAAAAACAATCTTTTACCAATACTTGTAAAATGTTCATAAAATCTCATACGCTTATAGTCCACGCATGTACACATAGTGACATATTGTGTATAAACAAACAATATTTTTTTTTTTCCTTTTCTGAAACATAATATATTGAATATAAAAATATAGGTTATTCGAAACCAAAAAGATTATTTTTGATGGCCTGCTCAGAGTCCCAAGCTTCAGCTGAGTCTGGATCAGGTTTAATACGTTTAGATTTTTTGTAGACACCCTCATCATCGTTGAGTTTTCTCTTCTTTTTCTTCTTGGGAGATACAAGCTCTTGTTCCATATTTAACAACTCAACAGTTTGTTCTATTACACCTTCAATTTCTGTTTTACACTTTTCTCTTTTGTGTTTCTTCTTTTTATGTTTAACATCTGGAGTAGTAGGTATTGCTAAAGATCCATTTAGTCGCTCTGCTACTGACTGTGGAACTTTAGTTGCCTTTTTATAATTTATTCCAAATAATGGGTGACGGCATTTAGTTTCAGGAAGAGGAATAAAATTAGTTTGATTATTTACCATTATATTGTGATCAGGTATGTGTGCTTTAGGTATTCTTTTACGATATCTAATAAACCCCTTCAAAGAAACATTTTTAACAACAGATTTATTTTTATCATGTAATAATAATGGAGTTGTGTGTATACTATCGTCTAATCTACCATCATAAGTTTGACCATTCAGCTTTAATTTGCACTTAGAATCCAATGTTAACTTCATATTTTTTAAATTCTTAATTTCTAATTCTCGAGGACATTTGATAATCCATATATCATTCTCCTCTATAGCAATTGGATTACCTGGATTCTCTGCTGATATTGCAGTCAGATGTTCATTCAATTTAGCAAACTGTTTAAGTTGTTTAGATACTTCACTTTGGTTGCTACATTCATCTTCAGCAATACTCTCCTCATCTTCAAATCTTAATCTGTCTGATATTCTTTTGATTTTATGATTTGGGCTTGCTATAGGATTGCATTTTACTGTAGATGAATTTTGAACTGTAATTGTACTGTCTGCTTCTAGATCTTCATTTATGTTGCGTTTGACTAAAGGTGAGTTTATGTTAGATCTTTCGCTAGAGGCGGTTCCATTTTGTAAGTTTTCAGAATCTAGTTGATTGCTACTATCATTTGTTTTATCGTAACGTTCATTGTATTTATCTTTTTCTTTCTTTTTCTTCTTTTTTTTCTTATGGTCTACAGAAATTTCAGATATATCTCCAGCTGCAGCATCTGCCATCTCTGTATTCTGTATTGATGAAATTAAAGATTGTGTGTAATTTTCTTCAACAGTTGTAGCTTTATTATTTTTATGTTTTTTCTTTTGTTTATCAGAAATTAAAGATTCTAAAGATATCTCTCGTTCTTGCTTAACTTCATGAAATGGAGAAGCTTCATTATCATCAACAGTCATGTTTTCTTCTTCCTCTCCTCTTAGTATAGATTCATTTTTATATTTGTTTTTCTTCTTTCTATTAGAATAATTTTCAGGAGTTTCTGTATATGACTCTTGCTCTTGTTTCACTCTGTATTCAAGTAAATATTCACTATTATCATATGAATCATTTTGGTCTTTTTGTTTTTTCTTTTTTTTAGATTTTCTTTCTACAAATTCAGTATGTGAGTCTTGCTCTTCCTTTACACTGTCATTGAAATAACTGTTTGATTCATTGCTTACTAAAGAATGATTTTTCTTCTTTTTCTTTCTTTTTGGTGCATCAAAATCACTTTCTGGTTCAGATTTAATGTGTTTTTGTTTCTTTTGTTCAATATTAGAATCATCTGTGTCATTTCCAAGTTTTCTTTTCTTGGCCTTTTTTTTCTGTATTTCAGCTTCTTCAAGCATATCCTTCTTGTATACTGCATTTGAATCAGATTCCTCATCATCTAAAACCCTGCAAAAAGCCAAAATTACTTTAATATTTGAAATATTTGGTTTGCAATGAAGTCAGTTAAAATACTTGTTGTCCCATACTAGCTTCTCTGAGCAAAAAATATTTTAAATAGTTTCTAATATTCAATTAACTTTTTTCTAATATTCAATTTAAATGAAACAAAGGCTATATTTTAAGTTAGAAGCTGCAGCATTACAGTTGTTTTTTTTTTATTATTATAGATAAGGTGCAAACGAGCAGATGGTCCACCTGATGGTAAGTGGCAACCATCACCCATGGACATCGGAAAAACAAGAAACACTCTTGTTTTGTCAATGCATTGCATCCCCGAAGATAGAGTGGGAAGGGGGAATGAATAAGAAAAATGATACGGATTCAGCGGACCCTAGGTAAGAGTCCAGAGTCCACTAGATTGGAGAGGGAGGGGGTAAGTCTGGCCCACATGCGGCTCAACCGGAACGCGTCTATGACACTTGGCGATCGGATACGCATACAGGTCGCAAGCCATTCGGGAAACAGACCACCAAGGGGGTGCTGGGTTACTCGGCTCTTACGAGATGCTCTCCCAGTGGCAGAGGGGAATAGTATTCTAACCCGTCCCCTCACGGGATAAAAACTATATCCAATTTGTAGTCTATGTCTATGTAATTTGTGTCCACTAGTTTTTGCAATAATGCAGAATATTCAATGTATTTCGGACAGGTTAATAAATGGTTGGTCATCAGTTTGTCCGAAGCTACCACCAGCTCCATATGCCGTGATGTTGAAAAGAGTTGCATGATTCACATACAAACTAACGGACAGACAGATTTTGACATGATTGTCTTGTCTTCCATTGGAGTTATAAAGACGTCTCTCTATAATTTTTCTTAAATATTACTACATGTCTTTGATAACTTACATTTTCATTATTTATATAATAGACTAGTTGAGTGAGTGAGTTTAAAAAAAAACATTTTATTTTCAATATATTCAGGGGTTCGGTAAATATTTTATTATTAACCACCAGCAACTATTGACTTTTCCGAGATAAAAAGCGGCCCGTACAGTAATAAATTAGATTTAATTGATCATATATATATTATTCATAAAATAAAGAAGCAAAATAATAAACTGTACGCTCTTACTACCGAAACAGTAGTTAACCCGGGTTACGATAGGATGAGAGCTAAACAGGTCGCGGGTTCGTCCCCAATCCCAAGAGCCTACACTAGATGATAGCTTTTTATTAGCCTTTGCATGTTTGCTCTAACGTTTTATATTTTACAATTGTATTATAATTCCGAGGTTAAGGGAGCTATATGCATAATGATAAACTTACATATTTTCGGAAAAGTCGCTGGAAGCTTCCGTCCACGCGAAACTATCGTCTGAGAGCGCCTCCATGTGACATCTTCATGTAATATATAATGTAGTCTTGTAACTTTCAGTATGACAAATATTTGTATTTAAATACAAAATAACGCGTTAACCAATTTATTATAGTTTTAAGTTAAGTTTAGGTGAAGTTTAGGTTATTTCCTAACCTAAAATAAAAACAAGCCGAGTGTTGCCAACTATAGCAATAGGTTTGTTTGTACTTTGTAACCAGTCGAATAAAAAATATAAAGACATCAAAGGGTTTTTTAAAGTTCCAACCATTTAATTGAAAAGCTCACTATAACATTGAAGAATTTTATCGTATGTATACTATAGTACTGATATGTTAAAGGAAATTGCAACGTTGTAAGCGTATCACACAACTTTGGATAATTTAGCCTACAAAATATAGTATTTTAATGTTTTTTTGTGTACTTATGGAATCATAAACCTTAGACTACTTACATAGGTATATCCTTTTATAATTTTCGGGCTAATTAATTTATTAGACATAACAAAACTTCAATTAAATAAAAATCGATTTAGATCTCATCAAGAAGATCAAGACATTACTAATATTTCTTATAGAAAAGCGCTTCACCATGACTTGTATTTGACACCATTATATGTTCATGATAATATATCAAAAACTATTAAAAATTTTCACTAGTAACAGAACTACCAATAGATAGATTAATTTATAAAGAAGGTTTAGGTTTATAATTTGTTTAGAATTTATTTAAATTGGTTCAATTATTACGATAACTGTTGAAATTGTCGAAAAAAGTCATTACTTGAAGTTGTGTAGATATCATTACATTTAAATCCTATCTACATATACAAAGAACCGCAAGAAACTGATACGACCCTGCAGTGTTGCAATTTGCTAGTGTTATAAACTAAATGTAGATCATACTGCGGTTATTTATGATCTTGCGGTTTGTTTTTCTACAAAATCGCTAAATGTACTGGTGTAAAACATTACCGAAATCTGTGGGGATGCCCTATAAACAATAAATTATCTGTACCTTGACGTTGACAAGTTCTGTTCGTGACATCTATTTGACGTTTTCCGTTTGTGTTCTTTCTTGTTAAATTTTGTGTCCAACATGGTGAGTTCAAGTTAAAAATCAGTGTTAAATCTATTTAAATCATGTTTCATTACAATGATAATTATATTTAAAGATACACAAGAAGATATTCATCTACTGAAGATATTGATTGAGTGTATATTTTTGTAAATCGTGTAATTTTTTTGAAGTAAAATAATTTTTAAATAAATTAGTATTTCTTAAATTTTAATGTTGATTATGATTTTGCTGTGACTCATGACTTTAGTGCGGAGTGGCAGTATTAAGACGTGATGTGATTAGTTATAATTGCATTCAGTTATACTCACTGTATGTTTGATTGTAGGCTCGTGGACCGAAAAAGCATTTGAAGCGTTTAAACGCACCCAAAGCATGGATGTTGGACAAGCTGGGAGGCGTGTACGCGCCCCGGCCCTCCACCGGGCCGCACAAGCTGCGAGAGTGCCTGCCGCTGGTGATCTTCCTGCGCAACCGGCTCAAGTACGCGCTCACCGGTAACGAGGTGCTCAAGATCGTGAAGCAGCGTCTCATCAAGGTGGACGGCAAAGTGCGCACCGACCCCACGTACCCCGCTGGCTTCATGGGTCAGTCGTGTTTTTGTTTATAAGTTTGGAGATGAGGTGACCTATTTGTTGCAGTAGTTGTGCTGGTAAACAAATAAATATTTGTGATATAGACTGAAAAGCTCTGAATATTGCCAACACATCTACATGTATATATGGGAAAGGAGGGAGACTTGATCCCCTGATATTGTTTTTATCTAATCAGAGCATTAAGAGACAGTATCATGTAGAATTTTCGCATTTACATATTATTCATGCAGAATTTATCTAGGAATTGTCTAGGAAAGAATCTTTAACATACATAGAAAAATGATGTAGTACTATATAAGTAAATTTGAGACATCTTACAATGTTTTGGGTGACTTTATGCAGAGGAAAAAACTCATCAATTAGACTGATAAGCAGCCACAATCATTTTTAGTGCTCTGCAGTCTCGTTGACTTGTTAAAAAGAATCATGTATTCAATATGAAATTATCATAACAATTTGAAAATTTCAAAACTCATTATTAACTTATAAAGAAGATCCTCTATAATGATTATTTCACTATTGGGTCAGGAAGATTTTCACAATTTGGCAACCATTCGGGAGATTTTAGCTGGGGAGCAAGTCTCCCATAAAAATGTAATAAGTATCCCTGAATACATTGAGATTAGAGAAGACATACTATTTTACAACTTAATCTTATAATCTTGTAATATTCTTAAATAATTTAGAATGTACCTATAATATATTAACATTGATTTATTAATGTGTGATATAAAAGGTAAAATCTTAATTACTTCTCATATCCACCATGTTGTAACTGCCGGACTACTGTTGATATCATTATGATACAACATTTACTAGTACCTACTATACACTACCAATGGTGCTAGTTTTAAGTAACTTGGTAAAATGTTGGAACTATTGTCTCTTCTTGCCCCTATATTCAAACAAATATGCAGCTTTTCTGTATCCACAAGTATTAAAAATATGTATGGTAATACTTTCGTTCGATATGTGTAGCAATGTAGTCATAGAACATTAAAATGTTTCCAGATGTGGTATCAATAGAGAAGACAAATGAACTGTTCAGGCTGATCTACGACGTGAAGGGTCGCTTCACCATCCATCGTATCACACCTGAGGAGGCTAAGGTTAGTTTCTCTAATCTCTTATTGTTAACAATTTTAATTTCTGCTACATTAACTTATAAATAACATTTGCTTAGATAATACCTTTGTGCTCCATATAAATATTACTGTAACATATCATGTGTAATATATAAACACAATTTGGTCTACTGTTTATGATAAGGCATGGGCATTGACATTGATTGCTTGGTCCATTCTTGCTACACAATCATCATCAGCTTTTATTACCCCAATGACAGTGACAAGAGGTGATTCAATGTCAAGTATTTTTGACATATTAAAATGAATCTGTCTGTCTGTCTGTCTGGAACTCCAACCTTTTCTGAATGCATTTATTTGTTGGGAAAACCAGCAACATACTCGATTGGGTGATTTTTATACCACGCAATCAGGCTAATAAATAATTTATATAAATTCAAAATTGAAGGTTGAGAAATTACAGATGTATCAATTAATGATTCAAAATCGCGACTTCTAAAATTTTTAATTTTAAGTTGCTTATCATCAATGAAACATCATAGCATTTTAGAACTAAATTTGATGAATAATATGGCATTATTGATTATCCTATTAAGGTTAATTGTAAGATAGTTAAACTGAAAAAATCGTTTTTTTATTGTATGATATAAGAATCACTCGACTGTTGCTTGCATCAAAATGCCATAGTTTACAAAGTTCGGTTTAATAATATAAAATAAAGTGAACTCTTTAAATATTTTAATGTTCAAAGTAGTAAGTCTAATGTAGCCTGTTAATTTATATTTTAAACTAATATTAGGACCTTACGTAATATTTGAATGACTTGTTGTGTTGATGTGCTAAACTGCTAACATAAAAGAGCTGTCCATTTGTAACACAGTGTTCTGTTACAGTACAAGCTGTGCAAGGTGAGGCAGGTGGGCACAGGCCCCAAAAACGTGCCCTACCTGGTGACGCACGACGGGCGCACACTGCGCTACCCGGACCCCCTCATCAAGGTGAACGACTCCGTGCAGCTGGACATCACCACTTCTAAGATCATGGATTTCATCAAGTTTGAATCAGGTTAGCAAGAATTTTCTATGTTCTCTATCTACTATCAGATTCCAAAGCCTGTTCAGATCTGCCACTTCAGAAATTTAAAACTTACACTAAGAAGCTTGGTATCCAAGAGATGTTGATGCTACTGCTTCGATATACAATGATTATACCTTTGTAACAGAACACAGACAGACTAATGCAGTAAGCAATGGCGTTTTGAAGCGAGCCACTGTTGAGTTTGTTGCCATTTTTCATCAGGAAACCGCTTTCTGAACTGGTAGTAGTTTTGGACAAACTGACAGACTGACAAATTTTAACATGTCAAAATTATGTTATGAAAAGTATAATTGATGAAAGAAATTATTCCGAGTCTGAGTTTTGTTTCTATTCATTATTTTTAAGGTTAAATATTGAAAGCATAAACCTTCACAGATTGGAATAGCTAACAACACAAGCACAACACCAAGATATTCCATACATTATACTGTCTATGTCATCATGATCACTGATTCCCACACAACCCCACTTTAACTACACTAAACTGTACTGTACTGTGTCTGTCTGCTGTCCCATTAAATAGTGTCAAAGTGTACTTATAGGCGAATAATATAAGGCGATGTTGTAGGAAACCTGTGCATGATCACCGGAGGAAGGAACTTGGGGCGAGTGGGCACGATCGTGTCCCGCGAGCGCCACCCCGGCTCCTTCGACATCGTCCACGTTAAGGACTCCACGGGACACACCTTCGCTACAAGGTAACACTTGACCGCACCTACCTATAGACTCTATGATTTGATATGGAATGAGCCTGTAATGATTGTTTGCTCAGGTTGAACAACGTGTTCATCATCGGCAAGGGCACCAAGGCGTACATCTCGCTGCCGCGCGGCAAGGGCGTGCGCCTCACTATCGCCGAGGAGCGCGACAAGCGCATCGCCGCCAAGCAGGCGCAACACTAGCGCCACCACCACCCCCACTAGCAGTAAGCGAAAATAAAAATATAAAACACTCAATTTACTCTTTTATTATACTTCATCTCTCCAACAAACAGACAAAGCGTAACCAATGACAGGCATATATTTCATAACTTTTGATGATGTACCTAAACGTGTTTGCATTAAAAATAAGTTCACAATCGTGTGTGGACACTAATTAAATATATTGATTGACACAACATTTAGTCGCATACAAGCAACATACAAGCGAATCATATTTTTTAAAAAAAAAAAACAATATTTATATTTTTCGTTAATTTTTAAATTTACTATTTCACAACTCTTTTTTAAATTTAGTTTTTAAATGCATAATTTGAAAATAACGTTTTTGAGGGAAAAAGATGTAAATATAAAATAATGTGATGAGTGAAGGAGACTTCCAAAAAGACAAACGAGCGTACAATTCGCCTCTGACAGTAACATTAAATCCATTATAACTTGAGCTCTGCTAGATTGGACTAATTTAAATTTTTCTATTAAAAGGTAATTGTTAAAGTATATAAAAATCTAATTAGGACGCATCCGCAAGGTCTGATAACTGGTCGATACTAAGTTGGTGTTTACCAGCGCCGTCTCGTATATGTGACAAATCACATATGTTTGACACTTTTGCCCTGAAAGAGGCATCTATTGTGTAGTTGTGATCTGTGCTGTAGACCAATCTATATTACCATCACTCGTAAGATTATTTTAAACAAACTTAGAATATTTAAATGACAATAAACTAATTCATAGTCAACAGTATGGTTTTACTAGGGGTAGGTCAACAACAGACGCTGGAGTTGCACTTCTTAAGCATGTTTATGAAGAGTGGGGTAAATCGCAAAATGCGAGTACGAAAAGAGTTTTTTGTGATTTTTCCAAGGCCTTTGATCGTGTTCAATATGACACACTTAAAAAATTAATTATTATGATATAGGTAGAGATGTGACTTTAGGGGAAATAATCGATTTTTTTCTTTTTAAAATAAATCAATTTAGAAAAAATCGATTATATAAAAAATAATCGATTTTGTCTAACTATTCAAAGTAATAACTAAAACAACAATCTGTTGGTTTTAAAATTGAAAAACAAATCAACTTTTTTTTCAACTTAAATAATGAGGAAAGTGAATAAGATTATTGCCACTAATTTTTAGAACTATTTAAAATCTTATTGAAATGTATATAAAACATAACGATTAATAGAAAAGAGTGAAATTACTACTTATTGTTTGTTAATGTTCAATCACTTTACTAGAATAAAAATAAAATTAAACAATAATCAAAAGCAATAAAGTGACCTTTTCTTTTGATCTCAAAACTAAAATACAAAAAAAGCATTTTCTATTGCTAAAAAAATTGGAGTCCACGTTGCCAGCTTTTACTTCATCATTTATTGTGCAACTTCAGGATTGTCGAATCTTGAATTCCAGCGAATTTTGATTATTGTTTAAATGCTCCACAAAGTATGGAAGCGTTTACATCTCCTTTTATTTATAAAAATTAAATTTCCTTTTTTTAAATTTGATCCTGAATCTAACATCCCTAGATTTACTAAATAATACCAGCCCCTTTGCTGTTCCATTTTTATTCTTTACATACAACCAATTATTACAAAGTGTAGTGTGTAAGTAGTATTAAAGTGTGTTTTATTATCCACCTCCTGTCGTCAAAGTAATCCGAACCATTACATCCTAAAGCTTTTTCCCCAGCATCAGCAGCATCTGTATTACAAATGCTTTTTTTGTTTAACGCATACGGAATCTGTTTTCAAATAAATTTGTTACTAAAATAAATTAAATGTAAGTTATTAGTTTTAAATTTGACTAAATATTGTAATAATAAATATTAAGATCCACCTGTGCTCAAAGCCTCCTCCAATCGGGCCCCTTTCGGCTCGGAGGGGCCCTGGCTTTTATGCCACCCTATTGCCAAGCCACTGGTGGTAAACTGATAATACTTTAAAACAAAATAGAGGAAAGTTCCCGTATCAGTAAAATAAATGTATATTTGAAATAAAAAGTCAATTTCTTTATCAACACAAGACCGGCATTATTTAAAAACTAAATTATTTTCATCGAACAAAAGGTACTTCTCGTAGTAATAATGCGCGAGTTGACTGGACTGTGGATGGATAAGATGAGGCCACGAAGCCGGAGAGGCCACATTACGGTTCATACATAAAGAATAAGTATTCGAGAGAAACTCCGTACGTGGTAAAGTATTTTATTAATTTTTAGTTTATTTACAATAAATACAGATTTACATAGACGGTGTCCAAGTGAACAGCTCCGTGTGGGTCAGGTGCAGGGACTGCAGGGCGTGTGGTGTGGGTGGTGCGAGCGCATGTGGCGCTGCAGGTCCCGGCGGCGCGCCAGGGGCTTGCGGCATAGCGAGCACGCATACACGGACACGCTTCCGGCGCCGTCTGCTCCCGCGCCCGCGCTGCTCGCGTGCAACCGGACGTGTTTGTTCAGATTGCTCGGATCACCGAAAGCTCGGAGGCAGTGTCTACAGCGCAATGGCTTATAGCCGGTGTGCGTTCGGATGTGGATTTTAAGCCCATATTTACGCGAGTAGAGCTTTCCGCAGTAGAGACAGACGTGACCGTCACGGGAGCGCCCCCAAGCTGCTGCCAATGCCTCCAGCTGAGCCGGGTCGGCCACGGGTGCCGCCTGCACCAGCGTCGACGTGGAGGACATGTTAGCCTGAAGTTTTGCTGTGCACTTCTGCCAGAAGATGTCGGGCTCAAAGGTCTGGCACGATAGGAACATGTGGATCTTCAATGGATTCGGATGCTCGAACTCTGCGTGGCAGTGATGACATGTATAGTTTTTCTTTCCTATAAAAATATCAATCTTTAAATTATAATAGAAGAGGAGGAGGTATTATGTTTACTGCTTGGGAAAAAGCTTACGATCTTAAGAAAAAAAAGATTCATATTCTTATGACTCGAAATCGACAGACTGGACCACCCGTGGGAAATCTCCAATTTTAAATCCAATTTAACAAGACAAGTAACATAGTATATCGTGTGTAATCTGTTACCGGTGATGTTGCGTAAAGTGAGGAACGGCATGTCCAGATAAGCCAGCATGTGATCGTCGAACCAGAGGTGTAGCTCGTGCAGCGGCGGCACGTCGGCGCGGGCGACGAGGCGGAGCGCGGGCAGGCAGGCGGGGGACGCCGCCTCGAGGCACAGCAGCACAGAGGCGTGCGGCGGCGCCGAGGCGAGGCGCGCCTGGCGCACCGCGCGCGCCATGCTCGCCTCTCCGCCGCAGGTCAGCTGGCCGCTGCTGGCGGTCTCTATGTACACCTGCGCAACGCATACGCTCTGTTAACACTTATCTTGCTGTGCACCTATGTTTTACATAAGATGTATTCATATAATCAGAATGAATTGGATACATATTATGTTAACATAAAATTGTCAACGCCGTTAGATTATAATCTATCTCGCGAAATTGCAAACAGTCGACAGATCGTGAACCGTAACGAACTGTTTACAATTTAACGAATTAATTTTCCGTAAATTATAATCAATCGAAATGAAACCGTCAAATCGTGAATCGGGATGAATCTATCATAGAGTTACAAAACTATTACAGTGGGCATAATGAAAATAGTTAAAAAATTAGAACGGACAAAATATTGTCTTAAGGACTTCTGTGACGTCTCCAGCGCTTTGGGAAGGGCAGAAGCCCTTCGCCCTTGCGTAGCATAATGAAAAACATACGCTCGTCTTCGCACGTGTTTCTCCCCTCTTTTCAGTCCCTTACATCCCCTTTTTTTGCATTAAAAAGTATTCTATGTTCTTTTTCAGGCTTTAGACTATCAGTATACCAAATTTATTTAAACAGTTTTTAACAGTAAAAGTAGTTTTGGCGTGAAAGCGCGACATACAGACAGACAGTTAGGGCTATTTTCGCATTTATAATGTTTAAAAACAAATAGTTTATTTTTAAGTAAGAAAAAATAAACTATTTGTTTTTAAACTTGTTTTAAATAGTAATGAATCACTCGCTTGTGGATCGTGAGATTGCACACGCGCACATCGCCGAGTCTGGCGAGACACAACTCGGGGAAGTCCGGGCATAGGAACGCGTTACATACGAGTACATCAGGGGATCCACCTGTATAAACCAGCCACCAGAAACAACAACACGACATACGACGCAGGACGTAGGAGGGGAAGGGAAGTGTAAAGGCTTAAGAAACCAATGGTGATCGTAACACATTTTTATCACGGTTTACCATCATCACAGAAATAATAAATAACAACAATGATTTATTGTTAAAAAATAAACAAGAAAAACTTGTCTGTTTGTAATATTAAAATAACCGCTGTTTACTAAGTGCATATGGATGTATTCACGCACACACCACATATACCAACAACTACATTTTTTACAATTTTTGTCTGTTTGTTCCGGCTAATCACTGAAATGACTGGACCGATTTCGACGAGTATTTAACGCTTCTCGCTACGACCCATAGGAGCGGAGCAACACGCGAACGAAGTCGCGCTGGTCGCCTAGTTTATAAATAATAATGGAGGTAGAACCCAAACTTAATATCAAATGAATAAAAAGTATAAGACGTACATTCTGTTGGTTGTTTCCTGGTCCTGGTCCTGGTCCTGGTCCTGGTCCTGGTCCTGCTTCAGCGAGTTGAGCGACGGAGAATAGGCAGGAGTGAGCGCCGCGCCTCAGCCCGCGCCTCGCCACGACGCGCGCGTCTCCGCCCATGCTGCTGCACAGTCACTGTGGCGCACTGGTCCCTGGTCAGAGCAGGATGCAGGGTGCAGGGTGCACGGTACAGGTTGCGAGAGCAAGTGGCGGCAGGTTCGCAAACCCCAACTATATATATGAAATCAGAGGGCGGAGGGTGACAGAGGGCTGTCGCTAAATCTGCGGAACACCCTCTGCAAATCGGTCTGTAATTAAACAATTGTTATTGAAAGCGCCTCCTCAGCCCCTCCTGGTGCCGGTCCCTTCCCGCATACCGACGCCGACGCCGGCGCTGGCGCAGACCATCGACCAGGTATATAACATCGACATACTCACTCATGTTCTTATAGCTTCTATGTGAATAATGATGTTATTTGTATAATTACTAATTGAAATACCGTAGGTATATTGCTTATTAAGATACTAGTCGACCCGCCCCGGCTTCGCACGGGCACAACTTCTGACGTATACTTAGATTTATCAAAAATTATTAATTATTAGCAAGTAGTATAAACTTAATTATTTACAATTAATAATAAGTTTAAATAAAATATATAATAATTTTAATAAAAATCCGTTCAACGTTTTGTAAGCGTGCATAATTGAGTAACAAACATCCAAACTTTCACATTTATTATTAATAAAATGATTACAAAATATTGTTATTTCTTATTAGTGAGTAGTGTTGTTAATTGAAGGTGTCGCGTACGCGTGTCGGCTTATTAAGTTTGAAAAGTTACGCTGTAATCATTACAGGCGATGGCGACGATGCAGTTGCACAACGAATAAAATATCATAATATGTATTTTGCTTTAATTTTTATTCGAAAACTATAACAAAAGTAACTGTAAAAATACCTAAACAACTACACGGTAGATTTTAAAAGTATTACATTGTAAGTCCTAGTAAGCTATCGTGATAACGTTATAAAATTATTGATTCTTTACTCATTATATTATCATTATATTATATAATATTTATAAAATAAAAATAACGTTCAATTAAAATATAATGAAATATATATATATATATATAAGCTATAACATAGCTAGGAAGTGCTAGTTACATTGTATCATGAGCAATGTTTTAAATTAATTCTTTTCTCAGAAAATGTTTAAAGTTGACCTAACACTCATGTTTATAATAAGGATAACATTTTTAGAATTTTTCATAACATTTTCCAATTAACGTCTTAAATTAATAATGAGCAGCGACTCCCCCTCCTCCGCTCCGAGCTAGTCCACAGTTTCCTCTGCTTCTGAAAATAAACAATTCAACCAATGTCAATGTGCTCATCAAGATATGCACTTCCACTTGTATAGTGAACGATTTTAGTAAATAAATCTGAAAGTATATGAGAAATTATAGTACTTTACGTATACAAATGTAGTACATAAGTACAGTACGCAGTACACAGTACGGCCAAAATACGCATTATAGTGACCTGCACCTGCACCTGCGCCTGCACGTTCTCAAATGTGCCTATAGTATACCAACCCATTCTCATTCTTAGGAGGCGCCCTGACCTAGACCTAGCAGTGCGCCAGTGACGGGTTATGATTCATTTTAAAATATAATAAAAATATAAAATACTCAAAAACGCGATAGACGAACCGAACTCTATGATTATTTGCATCAAGATATGTATGTACTAACTTAAAAACATCATTCACTGATAAAAACTTATTTAATACTCTTGAACATTATTATTAATTTTATACAATATTATGAAATTTATAAAATATTTTTTAAAATGAAATAAAATTAACCAAAAAATAATAAAGCATACATTTAATATGATTAAAGTATAGCATGCAGGCGTGGAGGCGTGGAGACGTGGAGTGCGAACTGTGAGGGGTAAGCGCTATTAGATGCAGTATCCGCTTGTATTTTATGAAGTACTTTGAATTGTAACGATTAAGCTCTACTTTGTTATTGTATTGTATTGTAGTGCACACTGCACAGTGCCGAGGCGAGGCGAGCCGGCGACGCAGCTGCACAAACACACATCACACACCGCTCGCTTCTCAATATTACTAATAGCACACTGTCGGTCAACATAACACCGAGATGCCGGGATACTAGACGCTGAGGGATGAGGAGAGATAGTGCAGCAATAACATATTACGTGTAATTGTTTATCAGAGCCGCTAATGGCTACGGCGAGCAGTGAGGGCATCGACAATATTGACTTTGCTAAATGTACTCTACGCCCCGGGCGTTGAATTCACGATCGATAAGTCGTGGGATCAAATCCCGGACATTGGACTACTGACGTGTCCCACTCCTGACACAAGCATTTTAGCTAACTAGGAGGTGCTAAGGAATACTAGTAGTATGCGATCCGTACTTCGAGTAATCTCGAATAATCAAGATCAAGGGTGGGCAGTGCGTACTGCGTAGTGATTACATTTAGCTAAGAGGATAGCCGTCAGGTGTGCAGCGCTCGGGGTGCGCTGGGGGTGTGCTGGGGTGGGGTATACGCTTAACGCATTAACAGCGTTATCGCACCGCACTTTGATTATATCACAGCTTTTAGATAAGCCGAGTGGAGTGCAGGGCTGCAGGCACAGGGGTCAGGACCAGACCTACCGCTGGGTGTGCCTGCTGCCTGGTCATGTCATCAGCACTGCGTTGACTGTTTCTTCACTCTATGAATTCCTACTATAATATTATTTTACAATTAGCTCAATTTTTTTTATAATTTTGGATCTAAAAAAAGTATCTCAAGGTTTGTTTCATTTCGTTTCATTTCATATTCCAATTAAATTATTCTATAAGATACAAAGTAATGTGTTTACATATACCAATAGATAGATCTCAAAGTATATAGGAATTCTAAGGACCTAATGTGTAGTTATAGGTACAATGCGCCGCATAAATATTATTGTTTGCACAAATTTGAATGTACCGAATGAGTAGACACGTGCGCTCGGAGGGGCAGGGCTCCGGCTCCGGCCCCCGGAGTCCTGTTCATCAAACCAATTATTCGATGCTATTTGTATTTACTACTTATGTTATCTTGATCTCTGCTCAATCTTCTGTTAATTTCAATTAACCATATTATTGTTGACCCCCGAGCCGAAAGAGGGTAAAGTTAGTTTCAATTAGAAAGTTATAATAGGCATGTGTATGTCCAATGCAAATGACGAAACATAAATAATTATAAGTTCAAACACAAAACACAATCAATGTGATATTACGTTGGTAATCAGAAAACAGTGATATCGTGATTATTACGTAGGTATGTCTGTACTTACTATGATATTTGCCTAAAAACATTTTGCACATGTCAAAGGGCAAATTTTACTCAACTTTAAATTATTTTATTGTTACAACATTTAATAACAATTTAGTAACAATATTATAGACATAATGGGGCAGTCCTCGAGGCTTGAATAAACGTCCAGATAAATTAGTTTAAAATACTTTGTACAATGTGCATAGTGCTTAGCGCACGTGCGCGGGCGCAGCGGGGGGGGAGGGCGGGGGGAGGGCGAGCGCGCTGTGTACTCGTATCAAAACGATATTATAATGTCATCACAGCGTATCAATCTTAATCGGGCGCGACCGCAGCCGGAGCCGCAGCCCCTCGTCTATGTTCGACTGTACACAAAAGCAACATTATCGCTCCTGTCGCTAACTCTCTACCACTCTGTCATTATATTTAATACGTTTATTATTTACAAACTGAACAAGTAAAACGCAGAGAACAATTAATAACTAACGGTAACGTAATATTGTTAATTATGATGTTGGCAACACTTATAATTTGAGTAGCATCCTGTTACTTGATGTTGGCCAACAGATAAGCACAAATCAAGGAAGTAGGGTTTGCAAAACAAATGCGCCTTCACAGCAGAATAATGATGGATTACATCGCGAGTATTCTTAGCAGTAACTCTGAAGCTCTAAGACTAAAGTATAACCCCCCCCGGGAGGGTATTCTAGTCAAGCCATCATACTGTTTCTGCATATAGAGGACTACAACTTCTCTCTTGTCTTTTTTATTAACTATATATAATAAATATATTAGTATATTATATATTTGTAATATATTATAGTATGTTGTATGTTACAGGAGACCTAAACTTCATTTCGGTACATTTTAAGTATAGTAAAATTTTGTTGTAGTTATGACGTGAACAGAGTGTGATTAAGTTTATTAATTCATATATATCGTCGGGTCGGTCGGTCGGTCGGTCGGTCGGTCGTAACTCGGCATGGTAAACTAATGGGGATGGCATATCAGTGTAATGAGCGCATTGAGTACTGCACGTGGTGTGCGTGACCAATGCGCATTGCGCGGTATAGTGTCACTTGTAGCCAACCATACCGCCGCACCCTGCACAGCGCACAGCGCACAGCGCAGCGCACAGGTCGCACTTGCTGCAGTCACGCGCATTAGTTACGCGGGAGACACATTTGGTCAGTATAATATTGTTTTGTATCGATCTAAAATACATATGAATTTCTACATTTATAGAGCGTAGATTTAATAATTACTAAATTTCGCAGTCACAATTATAAACATTAATAATATTATGATGTAATGAGACCTTAGGTACTACCTGGACCATGGATGTATGACATGAATGGATGAAACCGTATAAAACTTTATTTGAATTAATGATATACATTATTTTATATAGTTATATACTATGTATGTGTTAATGAAATATTCGTAAGACACTAACCTTCCTCCTCCAAGATGGAGGGAGGCGTGAGGGAGTCCGGCGGCGTCAGGTGCTGCGCGTCGCGCTCCCCCGCGCCGCAGTACAGCTCGGCGCGCGCCTCGACCACGTCGCGCACGATCTCTGTATTCGTCAACAAGCAGAAAAACTTAAATCACTACAGTCGCCCCCTCACGGTTACGAAACGAACATACTACTTATAAAACAATTGTACTGGATTTTTTGATAATAATTTGAACGGTACCGGCGATGACGTCTCTGCTTGTGATGATGGACTCTATCTCCTGAGACACTTCCTCTATCAACCACGGCATGAACTCCTCCTCCACCCCTATTAAAACAAAGTGCGTTAATGTTTATGCAATCTATATATATATAAAAGCGAAAAGTCACTGACTGACTGACTGACTGATCATCACGAAATCTCAGGAACTATAAAACCTACAAACTTGAAATTTAGGTTCCTTCTAGGACGTAGGTGTCCACTAAGAAACGGATTTGAGAAAATCCTCCCCTAAGGGGGTAAAATGGGGTTTGGAAGGTTATATGAAAGTCCTATGTTTTTGAAGTTAGACTTATGAAAATCGGTATTTACATTAATAACTTACAATAATAAAAATGTGTATAATTTATTTTGCAAAATACCCCCTTAAGGGTGGTAAAATAGGGGATGAAAGTTTGTATGGGAAAGTTTAATTTATTGTCACTCTTAACTTGAAATTTGGAAAGTAGGTTCTCTCTAGAGGGTAGGTGTCAGCTAAGATTTTTTTTACGGGGGTGCCCCTCCTAATGGGTGGAATGGGGGTTTGAAGGTTATATGAAAGTCCTATGCTTTTAAAGTTTGAGGTTAGAAAAGCGGGAATATGAAAATTGGCATTTAGATTATTACAGCAGCGGGAAAAATTATCTTTTTATAATCTCATAGAAAATCAGAACTTCTACGCGGACGAAGTCGCGGGCGCCCGCTAGTATTTTATATTTGGTAAAAACAATAGTAATATGAAAATACCGCGTTGCATCCGACGCACGAGATACCCCTCGTCGCGCAGCCCGGCCAGCACAGCCGGCAGCAGCTCCGCCACATAGCCCTGCACCAGGGCGGCCGCCGCCACCCGCGTGCGCGCCTCCGCCCCCGCCTCGCGCGCCGCCCTCGCCTCCGATATGCGACGCTCCTTAATGAATACAATTTACAAATTAAGATATATTATAGGTATTACTTGTGTAATGCCTATCAAACGACTATTAAGAAATTTAGATCAAAACGTATTGCAAGCTTATGAATTAGAAAAATCAATCAATTTATTTATTTCCTTAAGCACGGTGTTAACTGGTACATAATGATCTTATCAGTAACATAGTCTAGTCAAAAACGTGTTAAATAGAAATAAAGCTCCTAAAATATGTGCGATAGCTCATTCGATTCGGAATGACGTCTAGAAAAATGTTTTTTAAGGGTATATTAGCACATAAAACATTGCGATTGTTATTAACCAAATAAGATTTTAAAAAATGTATTTAGTTTTTCGTTAATAATTCCGAATCTAATGATATTTAAGGAATTTTGAAAAAAGATCCTGAAAGATGAGGAAATTTCCAATAAAAAAGTCCATAGAGTAAATAGAGTTCGGGGAGCACGGACTCACAATTTCCTCTGCACCATTGTCTAGTTTTGACATGCATTTTAGTTTTTGATTTTATTGTATATCTTAATAGAAAACATAAATATTAGTAATGTCTGAATCAAGTGGTTCATAGGTTTTATAAAACGTAAGATTGATTATACATTGTTAAAATATAAACAAACACCAATTAGACTTTTTACAAAGTAGGTACATAACTCTGTTCTAGTCTCTTCTTGAGATATTATACCAGAATACTAAGCGACTAAAGTGTTGACAACTGTAAAGCTGAAAATGTGTGCAGTATGATCTGGTAATGCGAGTACGAGTACTTGTGTACACCGCTGTGGCTACGAATGTTGCTCATGAAGTTGTCAATGCATATATTGCTTACTAATCGCGTTGGCTGCTTGAATGCCAAGTACAGATTGAAACCTTCCACTACCTTACGACTTATTAGCTTCTGAACACTATTATTAATTTTCAATAAGTTTGTGTTGAAATCACCACAGATAACAATTTTTATATTATTGAAATTTTATTTATAAAACAATTTATAAAGATTGCTAAAACAATTGTTCTTTAATATATTAAGTCGACTCCGCTGCGTTTTATAATATACGAATTTGATAACTTTGTAAAATATAAGTAAGATATTTATACCTTTTCTTTGTGAAGCCTCTCGTCCTGCGCCGCCAGCCGCTGCCGCTCGGCCAGCTCGGCGTCGCGCAGCTCGCGGTACCGGCGCTGCCTCTCGCGCAGCGTGCTCAGCTCCTCCTCCTGCGCCACCTCCGCCAGCGCCTGCTCGGCCGTCTTACCCACGAGCACTTCCAGTATCGGCTGCACTTCCAAGTCGAAGTCGAACAGCTGGAATTCATTATATACATACGGGTTGGAAAATAGTAAGAAAATAGTAGAAGTCACTGTTAGCAATACCGTTTACAAATTAGTATTGTCAGGTAGTTCCTTTTGTATTAGTTCAAGCATACCGACTTGTAAACAATATGTAACCTATAGTAAAATAGATTAGTCAGTCTCTCAATCTATGAACACTAAGAAGGTATTTTTCTCTGTAATTTATTATTGAAGGTTTCCTTCCAACTTGTTTCAAGTGGTAAATAATGAATGGTTTAGCAAGAATAGCTTACGTCTCCAGGATATATCTGCGTGCAGGCGTCAGCGCCGGTCTTCGCGGGCACATAGACGGGCGTGGCAGGTCTGTCTGCGAACAGGTCTGTCTGTACTCCTACCTCCATTTCTACACCCTTGTCGAACAGCTGGAATAAGAGAAACAAAATTAATATCGCGTTAGTAAGGTGAAAGAGTATCTTTATGCTTGTACAGAATGCATTTTACCTCTTCAAGATAATATTCAGTCTGTATGGGGTGGTGTCGCCTGCCGGGCGCCGGGGGCGGCGTGCCGGGCCGCAGCCGCGCCAGTGCCGCACGCCTGGCCAGCGCCCGGCGCCTCGTGCGCGCCGCCCGCGCAGCATTGCTCTCCAGCCCGTCCCCCTGGATATAAGTATTTCATGAATTAACTTATTCAATAACATCTCAAATTATAGTACATGTTCATGTTTTTTAAAGAGTTTTAATCATGAATAAATAACCATCTTTTCCGGTAGTACCTAATGGTCATCAGAAGATACGAGAAAAACTTTCATAACTTTCGTTGTAAAAACGAATTTTGAGTCCTAATCTAAAGGTGTTTATTACTCGGCAGTTGCTTGAAATGTGTTACCTGGACAAGTATCTAATAATAGGCGGATTTTAAACATGGTCAAGCTGCCATTTATAGTGCGTCTCCTAGAACGTCTAATTAAGGTCATGAAATCTTCAAATATTCTAAAAAATTTCAAGGCCGATTGTATAGAGTGGTTGCAAAAGATAACTGACACCCAAAAGATATCAAAAAGACCAACGATCAAAAATATTAATGAAAATTTGGGTATGAAAAACCTGTTTTCCGAAAGGGTGCCGCAATTGCGAAAACGGAGCGAAAACGAATGATAATGCGATAAGAAAAGAAGGAAGCAATCAGACATAAGGAAACACATTGCATAAAGAATCGGTGCTTCGCCTAAAAAGTGCATTCATACCGAGTCAACGATAACGATAATGAAATTGAACGAAATTTAAAATTTCATCTAAATTCGGGGTATCCATCAGATCTTATCCTGTTTAGTTTAGTTTGTACTTGTACGCAGAACTGCAGAAAAAAAATTATTTCGAGATAAAATATAGAAGTTGAATTAGAAAGATATCAAAAATCTAAAAATAGAATAGTACTCTAAAATTCTATTTTTGCAAATAAACTTGCGACACAGTGTGTTTACACTTCTGCAGTTGTTATCGTTATTGTATGTTTCTGTGTAAAGAATTAACGTAAGAAAAAGTATGGAAAGTTAGCAACACTTCGCGAGCAAAGTGTGTGAAACTTATGTTGTGTCGTTATGCTAGGCCCTAGGGATATTGTGAAGGATTTTGTGAGTTTTTAGAGAATTATATTTCTTGAGTTTCGACTTTAGTATATATTATTATTGTCTTTGACGTGTTACTGTGAAGTACAGCTTCCACATAGATAATATGAATATGACTATCTTGATAAAGAGACAGATTTTGCAAAAATAAATTCCTGGATAGTCCCGGGACTTAATTGCTATCAGCTGTAGCTATGTCGTCCTGTAGGTACCTATATATGTAACTAGTATCGTGTGTCGTGTGTTAGCGGTCGATTCTAGTAATAAATAGTGTACCCAAGTACTACTGAGTACTGATACTTCCACGTAGGGCCCTGCCTGGCCAGGGGATCCTCGGATCACTCATTTCTTTGTTTGATAATGTTCGCGAGACAGAACGGAGACTACTTAGCCCCTTCTCTTTTGTGGAATACCTACTCCTTAGAAGGTACTATAAAGAATAATAATCTCGTTAGAAGGCCTTGGGCCGTAGGATGGCTATTCAGTAGAATATTTTCGTATGTTCATTAACTTTAGCAAATATTTTAATGCAGATTTAAATATTTCTGGTGTTTCATTAGCCAGTATCGACCAGCCCGCATCCACCAGCCACCAGTTCCAGTATCACCTACTTATTTATCGAGTAACTGTTGCTTTATCGTACACGCTCGACTGTGTTATTTTCCTTAAACAATAGTGATGGTGGCGTTTAGTAACATCCCAGAGTTGTCTTGTAGGTATTATTGCAATGATTTATAATATAATATATCTACTACTACTACTATTTATGCCGGTCTGACTGAATACGTGTACTACTAAACTCAGTACCAGTAACATTTAAAAAAAAACACTTAAACAATAACGATGAAAAAAAAGAAGGCAATAAATGATAGTCTGTTTTATGTATTCCTATCCAGTACCTACTTACGATAACGTTGTTTCAATTTACTCGCTCACTCGTTTATTAGCTGTGAATCACAGCGGGTTGAGCGGGTTAAGCGGGTTGAGCGGGAGTACTAGCCGCCCCTCCCGGCTTCGCACGGGTGCGATATAACACGAGTACTAATTTTAATTTTAATAACATACAAATAGTCACATTTATATTAATAGTAAGATAAAACCATTAAAAAGGACATTCGTTCTTGATTAAAACCGCAGCGAAATTATTTATTGTAACAAAATAAATAACGCTTTATTAACTGATCAGGTCACACTGAGTACCTAGTTGTATGTTGGCCTCTTCAACTGCTACAAATTTTATTTGAGTGTTACAATTTCCATTTTTTTCTAATAATAATTAATATTATATTAATCTAATATAATTAACTAATACTAACATTATAAATATTAACTTTGAAAAAACTGTTTGGTAAAATATATATATAATTAATTAATTAGGGTGATATGAAGTGTCCCAGTTCAAGCAACGTTGACCGCGAGCTGCGACCGGCTCTAGTTAGCCATCGACCACCACCCCCGCCCTCACCGCCGCCGCCACCACCACCACCACCACCACCACCACCAGCACCGCCGCCGCCGCCGTCGGAACTAACACTCGTAGTCATGGTTATAAAGTTCAAGCAAGCGGTGGAAGCAGCAAAATAATGTGTTATATGTGTAAAAGTTTAACTATTAGCTGTACTGCTCAATAACATTATAGTCGAGTCAATGAAGCCGTAAAACAGGCAATCTTCGAAAGTCCTCAGAACAGCTCCGATATGGATCATTTTTTTTAAATTTTGTTTTTTTATAAAATCAGAAATATTTCAGAGGGAAATAATCATTTGTATTGTTTAAATAATATTAGTACTGGATCCCTGGCACACTTTTCATCATTTATTACTAACAAGTTGATTTTTCGTGAGTAGCTTTCCTTTTGACTAGACGTCCAACTTTTTTCCTTACAGTAATGTTGGTAAATGGTAGCTTAATAGGGGTAGCCAGGATGAAATATGTTTATAAATAACGTGAAAACATATTTGTCCTACAAAATATAAGGTTTTGTTAGGGAGTCCCCCCTCTCCAACACGTATCATAAACAAGGTCATGAAAAATAATTACCAACCAGCTAATTTTTTTTTTATTTGTTGGCTAACATTTGCATAGTTTACAAAATTGTCCTAAAAAAAAAAAACATTGTCCTACAAATTGCGTGGTATGTTCTTTTGCTCAGGAACGCGTGAAAGTATCATGAAGTTAATAGCAAATATTCAGTTCAGCTGTACTGTACGGAGCTGAAAAAATGAAACTTCTAAGTCAACGCAATCAAGAGATACATACGTATACGATACCGTTTATGCAGATTTTGATATATTTGATTCACATAGAATCTAAAAAGGAAAGGAATGAATTTCTGCAAAGTAACGCCTGATTCAATTCAATATCACATAGTAATGTATTGCAGAAAACTTAAAAAAATAGTCCGTAAAATTACCCAAAAATACTTGTAAACAGCTGATAAACTGACTTGTGTCCCAGTTTTCCTACGACCTACCCTCAGTGCAGACGATCCACCTAACGGCACGTCGCCCATGGACATCGTCAACACAAGAGTGTCTCTTGTTGCCTCCTAACTCGATCTTTCAGACAGAGTTAGGAGTGGGAACGAAGAGAGGAAGTGTTCAAACTCAAACTAACTCTCGCAATGGACTTCTTTCAGTGTAAAAAGTTGTGAGATCTTGTGTAAAACCAAGTCAGTTATTTTAGATTTTATTTTCTATAAAAAGATCGTTATGGCGCGGGCGTTCTCATTACACGCCTATAAACTAAGTCACATATAAGCAATAAATAAAATATAAATTAGTAGCCTAACTGAGTCAGCGGTACGTGACTATCGAGATCTTCCCCACCTAATCTTAGGACGACACAATAATCATTGATTCTTAATCATCAATCCTCATATGTGAGTGTGTAATGTTGAGCGATACAGAAAGACTCACCGCGGCGTGGGGGTGCGCGGCGAATGTGCTCCCGCGCACCACGCGCTTGTCGTGCATCACGTTGGAGTAGCCCGTCCCCGCCGTCGCTCCCGTCGCCGCCGTGTCCATGCTGCCGCTGGAACCAATCACAAAATATAATTATGTCATCATGTTAATCATTGTTATGATAACAGCACGTAAAGTATGTACACTAAAATTGTAAAAATGCAAAACACTCGTAAACGTGGGGGGTAAACGGTATCTCGCCCGTCTGTACGTTATTACCTCTGTTAAGTGAGAAGGACTTAGGAGAGGTAATAACGTAGAGACAATTTTTTTTTCTATTAATAATTTAAAATGGAATAAAAATATATAGGTATATTTAAAAACAAACACTCCTATCGTGCAGAAACGTGACCATATCTGGTCATCCGCGGAGTCGCAGTTTGAGAGACGAGGGGTCTGATGACGCAGATCGCGCGGCTCGAGCGGCTGTCCGTTAGTGCCGCAACAAATGGTATTGAACTAGTAGTATTTGTGTAAAGTGTTAGCGGAACCTGCGCTATAAAGATGCAGATCTTTGCGAGTCTTCAAAGATAAGATAAAAGCACATCGTGGGTTGCAGGGGTAGTGACCTGCCGAGCGGTCGCGTGGTGGTGGGTGGTGGTGGTGGTCGGCGGCGAGTGGAAGTAGGCCGACGCGCGACCCCTATCCCCTATAATAGTCTCACCTCTACGACTACAATCCACGTTGTGATATTTATAAAATTTAATTAGGTTTCTTGTTTTGTATGATCGTTTCTATAGTTCTCTATAAAGCATCTAATATTTGGAAGATAATGATAGGTAATCAAGTAGCAATAAATGAGATAACGATAATAATATTGTTTGTTGTAAAGGTATTCGTCAGAGTTGAAATAATTGAATTATTTCCATTTTTTTAAACCGGTAGGAAAAACATAATAAGTAACTAACACACGATCATGTTGCTCCAAAAGATGTTTCACTCCTGCGACCCCTGCTATCAGTGCTCGAACGCCCCTGAAGGCTTCAGCCCCGCTGACGCGCTGCGTGTTGCTCCCGGGGGGCACTCCGTTGACGATCACTTCATTTTTCTTATCAGGCACTGAACGCTTTGTTCGGCTTGTTACAGCTTTTGGTTTACTTGCATATGAATATACAATTTTTTCTCTTTCCTGGGCCGGATATAAGGTGTCCAACCCTAGCAGGCTGGCTACATCCGGTGGCGGAAGCAGAAACTGACCCGTTTTCACTGTGGTAATGAAACGTGGCTTGTCCGCGTCGCTGACCTGGGAACCCTTGCTGCGGCTTTTGCTCGTTAACGATGATTTCTCAAACTTCGAGTATATCTTGGTCCTCTCACCGTCACTCGATATAATGTCGATACGCGGATGCGACTGGCTAATCATTTTTTTTGGAGGTGTCTGATTTTTCCAGGATAAATTAGGATTAGAACAAGCGAGGGCTCCGGGGCGACGACGAGTGCGGGTAGGTCTACGGAGGTTGGCCTCCAAAATTTCCTTTTCTTTCAGCCGCCGGAGTTTGAAATCGAGCGCCCGCGTGAACTTAGGGTCGAGAATAGTCTGAGGAGCGGCGGCGGTGTCGGCGGTGGCCACCATTCTCTCGGTCACCTGGTGGTTGGCGGCGCTCGGCAGGTGTGTGCGAGCGTCATCGCGCTGAAGCGGCTTCACCACGTTCACGTTTCGCGGAAGCGAGGCGTGCCGCGCGTTGACCTTGTCCTCCTCATGGTTTATAACGGTGAACGCGTTCGACTCGTTTGTCGGTATGTGCAGAACTGGCACCGGCATCACCGCGCCACCTCACATGACTTTCCGATGTGAATGTAGAGATGTCGATTTCTCGAGAAGCGCGAAGTGTAAGTGGGTGGCGGCGGCGGCGGCGGGCGGGCGAGTGTCCGGCGGTGGTCAGCAGGGCGCACACCAATGCGGCACACAGAGTCGCGCAAGCGCCCACGTGGACTAGAGAAGGTAAACATGAGGGTGCCGGAGTGTGGAACACTGATAACCGATACTTGTTAAAAAGGGCATCTAGTTACATTGCGAAGTCGTTTTTACATTATGCCTAGCATGTTATCATTGATTAAAATTTACAATGGACGATCAATATGTCAACAATACTCAAAGTCTTTATTAGTCTAATTGAGTTGGCATATCGTATGGGAACGACAACGCGTCGGCGTTGCTCACAGAACACTAGCGAGGCGGACACGGAGCGACGCTTGCTACGGAGTACTGAGTACTGACTAGATAGTAGATAGTGCGCTCAGCGCTGTACTGTGCGCGTGCTTGTGAGCTGGTAGCGACGAAGGCGACATTTGATGTGCGTCGTTATCATCTAACTCATTCATTATCACTGGCGGGATTATCGTTTAATCGATGGGCGTCAACGACCGAGGACTACGATCTACACTCCTCGACTCCCGATTTTTTAGTTTAACTTTGTTTCAACTAAAGCAAAAGATAAACCTTTAATTTACGTGTAATATATTTGAAAGAGAAAGGAGGAGAGGAGAAAGTGGACGGGAGACTGGGGGCGCGAGACCGGACGTGCGTCACGCTCACGCGGAGCCGGCAGCGGCGCCAGATTATAATCTGATAATAATACACACAGTGCGGACTTTCCTGCCCTAACCGTAACCCCATATAACTCCATAAATTTAAAAGTAATCAATGGGTAACTGCTTAAGCAAGTGCTTTTGCAAATGTAAAGCTTTGCAAGTGACGCTTGTAGAGTCAACTGCTCGTAGAGTCAACTGAGGGTGCTTCGGTTACGGAGCGAAAGTAAGATAACAAAGTAACGCCTGATTCAATTCAATATCCATATTCATACTACTTCAATCTCATCTCCTTATAATGTAATATTTTATAAATATACCTATATTATAATACATGTGTTATGTATATGACGTATTTTTAAGATTATAATATTGTATTATAAAAGAGGAAAAATAAATAAATTTCAATAATTTATAAAAGCATTTTTTTACATTTCTACATACATTACATGAAATAAATAGTAATTCCTAAATAAATAAAAAAATAAAATACATTGGACTTTAAAATGTTACATAAAGTACCTCATCATAATTAATTTCAAAAATCTTAATAATTGATGTATTATCAATTATTAAGATTATATTTACAATATTGGTAAGTTTATAACGATTGAATTGTTGGTTGATTTGGTTAGTGTTATGTTGAATATCGATTTTGTTGATTATTAAATTCGTCGACGAAATAGAATCGAGAGAACACAGTTAGGGCACATAAAAATGTAATAGTTGTGAGCTATAAATCATAATTAGGGTTTTGGTAGAAATACTTTGTTAGAGTTAAAGGTGAAGTGGGACAGGAGTGGGGGCGGTTGCCGGGGGCGACCACGACCAAGCCAAGGTTAAGGGCAATGCTCCTCTCATAAGTCAAGCGAACTATTATCCACACTGTTATCTCGACTTGTGATCCTTCACGCAAACATTTAACACGACGCGACGCTGCCGATGGTGGGCGGCTGGGCGGCGAGGAGGTGGTGCTGGTGGTGGTTTCAATAAATGGTCGGCACTTAACCACCGCAAATCACTTTCGCTTACATAAATATTACATTTATTTTTTGTTCAAAGTAAAGGTTAAATTTAATTGGGTAATTAAAAGCACGCGAAATATATAACTGTAGCTCTGCGAATATCGCCGAAAATAAGATAGCTCAGACTTCTTTAAATTAGAACTTTTTCGTATGTCTGTATCAACAAAATATAATAAAAGTAATTATTATAGCGCCAGTAATTGTTATACTTGATTGTTAAGGTAGTGTGACTCACTGAAGCCTGGCCACAAGAAGCTCAGTCGAGACTCGAGACTCGAGATGTGGCTGTGACATGATAGTACAAAATATTAACGAAAAATATTACAATTTTTTAGATATATTGATCCTTGCAGTAGGAGAGGGTTGGGATCGTTCATCAATGGAAAGTTGTTTTGTTATTTAACCTTAAAATAATTATGGTTTTCTTAGGTGTTAATTGTTATCAGAACATCTCGTTTAACCTTGTGATAACATCGTCTGTGGGACTGGTGGTGGACGTGGGCAGTGGGCAGTGGGCACGCAAACAAAGCCCGCTGTCGGCAACTTGCTCTTTCAAGGATTCTCGAAAATAAACGTTAATTAGCGCATATTACAAAATGTAGTTGTAGCACGTTATGATTTAAAGAAACAACTGTTCATTCGTTGTCGCCATTGCTTTTGCATATTATGATATGTATTTAAATTACAAAGCTACATAACAGTAGTTATGTAGCTTTGTAATTTGTTAAATAGTAATGGACAATGTCAAAGTACACTTAGAATGAAACGAATACACACTAGAGTGTGGAACGACAAACGAAACGAAACGGCTATACATACATATATAGAGTATTAATACGTTACTATAATTATTTCAACTATAATCCATATATTACAAAAACAGCAATTGTATTGCAATCAGTTGAATGAGTTGCGTGTCTGCCGCCCATGACGCCCATACTGTAGACAGTCCAGGGTCAAGTCGCGAACGATCTCATCTGGATCAGTAATTCGTCAGAGGAGACCTTTTTGTGAAGCAATAAAGGTATCAAGTGAATTTGGTGGCGAAATGCTTTCAGTTTGTCATTGTTAATGATTATGCCCTTTATAAACTGAAAATAAAAGTTAACCTTACGAAAAATTTATTAAAATTTTAAATTTACTCATCCATTCTCAACGACCAATCATATTATTGCTGAATTTAAGTATAAGTAATAATATTATTATGATGTTAGAATATAAATAAGATTAAGGGGGACTCACCACGAAGGATCCCTCCGAAGCTTGGCATTGTTGTATAGGGCGCGGGGCGTGCTAGCATACGTGTACGGGCCCTTCTGACGCGGCGGGCCCTCCACCAGCACGGCGCGCACCGACACGCTCATCCGCACCCCCTTGCGCCAGCCACGTCGCCCTCACCACCAGCAGGAACAGCTCCTCGCACGCGCCCACCACGAAGCAGCACATGTGAGCGCACCGCGCGGACGTATCGACCGTATTGACACGCAGCACTCAGCACTGACAACGCATTCGAATATGGAAGCTCCATACGTCATGTCCAGTGTCCATACACAGTAGAGGTTCGCAGGGTGTTCGATGTTATCTTTGGATATCGACCATCGTTACAGTTGTAATATTAAGTGTGCCGTCGATTTGTTTCTGTACGGCAGCAAACAATAATTAGTTGCCATGGCGCTAAACAACAAGCCTTTCCGCTCATCAGCATTTATTTATCTATAACATCGGTGACAAAAGAGTTTTTATATATCTTCATTACTAAGTTTATCATTTTCATGCGAAAAAGTACAAAAAATGTTGCAACAAATTATTCAACAATTTATAAAATAATATGTTATGTCTCATATTTATTTATAATATTTCCTTATTAATAAAATTTTTGGCTGAAAAATAAAAGCTCTGTAGCCATCTGTCGCGAGTTGTAGGAACTACTGCGCGGGCAGCGGACACGAGTCGCGCTGACGTCGCGCTCGGCGCCATAAGCTTTATTTAGTTCGGAGCTTTACCAATAGATGGCATAGTAAAAATAATGACATTGTTCCCCTTTCTTTTGGTATTATCGTTGATAAAACTTACAAACAGACTGAAAGCACGGAGCGCTTATTAACATCTCGATGAAAAATCTCAAGTTAAACGATCTAGCCGAAGTTTGTGACAGCTGCTCAGCGCTCTCTGCTCTCTGCTCTCTGCTCACTCGCCGACCTCTACTCTACTCTACTCTACTCTACGTATTCGTAATTGAACGAAGTCGAACTCAATCACTATCTTTATTTCAGTTACACATTCGACACCTCCAAGTGAATCAGTCAGTTTGTCTAACGCTAGCATCAGAAATCTTTGATACATTTGATCCTCTCAAAAAACCATAATCGTGTAATACGTGTCTGAAATTTGACCTTTTGCGCATAATTTATTTAAAAGAAATTGCTATTGTAATGGGAATAAAAATATTTAACCGAATACCAAAAGCAATACGGGAACTCCCACCCATGAAGTTTAAAAGAGAACTCAAAAACTGGTTACTATTTCAATATTTTTATAATCCAAATGAATTTTTTAACGATGTGACTAGATACCATTATAGATATTCTAATATATAGGTTTAAACACTGGGTTAAAAATTATATTCATTTTGAGATTGTCTTTTTTTTCTTTTATTGACTTTAGCCTGAATTTATGTGATATTATTATTAAATTTACAATAATACATAATTATTTAATTTTGACGACTACCTAATATTGACGATATTAATATAATTGTATGTGTCTTTTCTGCAATATGTTTTCTTCGCCATTGTAAAGGCGAAGCATGCTGCCCAGCTATATACGATGACTGTAATACCATGCTTAAGAGGACTTCGTACTGTTACGAGGACTAGGCTGAGTCCGTTTTTAAAAAAAGATTTTTATTAATAAAATTATTTATTAGTGAAAATATTTAAACTTATAATATTTAAGCCTGTGTCGCGTGCGGATGATGGAATCGAACTAAACTCTATCTTGACTTGAATTACAATTCTAACAATTAGATCCGGTGAGTCTGGACACAGTCAGCATATTATCCAACATTATGTATATGTAACAGCCCCCATGGTTAGAAATAAACTTATCCCTGAAGGGTTAAGTTTTTATATGATATTACGAAGTCTCGGAGCTGTAGTTGGGGCAGATTGTGTTTCTATCTCGGAAAGTTCTATTTCAGTGTTATTGGGTTTTCTAAATAGGCGAAGACACAGGCTCAAATTTAAATATTTGAATAAAAGAATGCTTATAGTTATAAAAATTAATATTAGTATTACAATGATTGTACTGGAATAAAATGAACTATAAGTAACAATATGTGGTTTATATATAATTTCATCTAATTTATTTAAAATATGATTTGTTTCATGATCGTCGTATTTAAGTATAGAATCAAGGTTTATATTTGTAAGATTTAGGATAGGGATATGATATGAAGATTTATTTACTATCTCAAGATTACAACAAGTATTGTTTATAATATTGAAATTGGTGTAAATCGGTTGTAATTTAATGGTTTTATAATATTTAGGTATAAACCTTGAATCTTTATAATAGGCTATACAATTCAAAGGTAAATTTAAAATTCCAGTTCCTGAGATTATTTTCTCTGTACTACTAGAGTTTTGACAGTCAATGGAAATTTTCGACGGGTTTGATAAGACATATATCCATCTATTATTTGATGCCTTTTGCCAGATATCTAAGTGACCGTGAAATAATTTGGTTTTACAATTGTTTGGCATGGAACTTATGGCTTTGGTCATTATCTCCGATTCGCAGATCGGATTTGTTGAAATTGAATATGAATCTATTGAGTTACAAATAAAATTAACATTATACATCGCCTTACAGTGATTAAAATTATCAATCTTACAATAATAGGACTTATCTCTAGTAATACCTATATATTTAGTAGTTGGTATTAAACTTGCATAACTGTTATTTACTATCATAACTGGATACGGGATGATTTGATACAAATAATAAGTCTTTGACGTAACTAGAGGTATTTTCATGATAAATACAATTTTATTGTTGCTATAATATGAGGCTATCTCGGATACATTCATTAACGTATGGACATTTTCTAACGAGATGCTTAGTGGAAATTGATAGTAATCTGCTAAGAACCTATAATTATTAACAAGTTCCGAAAATAATCGTTTCGGGGTGCATATGGAGGGATGTAAGACATTAGTCTTACTAAACATAATTGCATTTATTACATCCTCTATTTTAAAAGATAATGTTAGCAAACTAGCTTCTAACATATTTACAATTTCGTTTATTTTACATTTTATTCTTAATTTATCGGTTATAAAGGTTAGATTTTTCTGTACTAGACTTAAGCTTTCAACAGCGCTATTCAATTGTTGTTCATTAACACTGATATTATTTATAATACTTTTTATATTTGATAGACTTGAATTTGTGACAAGGATATTTTGTTTTACTAATTCGGATAATTTTATCTGATCCTTTTCTACGAGTTCAATAGCGTTGCTGTATTGAATAGCGTCGTTCTCATCCATAGTGCCAAATAGATGTTTAAATACGGTTCCAATTCCACTAAACCAAGCTGATCTTTTCGATCTAAATTCAATTAAATGTGATATAGATTCAAAGTCTCGAACTATGTCGTTATATTTAATTATTAAAGGCTCATGTAAATTTAAGCACTCGATATCAGAGTATACGTTGCACTTCTTGCATAACAACTTGGAAGCGCCTATCACACCGTTAAGATTTTTAATATGTGGTTCAATGTAGGAAATATCTTCAGGAATTATTACACTAAGATAACCGTCTATTATTCTAAGGGATCCGATTGGATCAAAATATATCCCGGATGCATTAATAGTAGTTTCGATGGAAGGTTCTTGTGCAGAAGAAAATGAACTGAAAGTAAGTGATTAATCTTTTATTGATACTTACTAAATTTTAAACTTATAATTAACTATTTAATTAAACTATATTTATTCAAAATTATATCTTCTAAGGATGTATGTATGTATGTAACTAACCTAATAAAAAGAATATAAAATTAAGAATCACGACGCCGTGCTAGTTTAACTTCATCAAAGTGGTGCGTCACGTGTCGTCTGTTTATTAGTAAGGTGAGACTATTCCTACCATTTATCTTAATGATTTTATAGGGGCCTTTCCAAATTGGTGATAATGCTTTTCTCATTCGAAGATGACTTTTCAGGAATACATAATCACCAGCTTGATAGGTTACAGGGCGAGTGTGGGTATCATAATATGTTTTAGATTGTTCTTTTGATTTCGTTATATGTTCAACTGCTCTATTTCTTGTATATTTCAGGCGGTGCTGAAGCATTCGTATATAGTCGGGGTACGTCGTATTTGATGCAGTCTCGTAAATTGAATTAGGTAGTATAGGCTTATGGCCGAAGACTAACTCATAAGGAGTGTAATTTGTTGTTGAGTGTATTGATGTATTATATGCTAACATAGCTGTGTATACATATTTGGGCCAGTTATCTTGGTTTTCACATATATATGATTTAAGGTATTCTTTCAATGTCGAATGACTCCTCTCTAAAGCTCCTTGAGTTTGGGGATGATACGGAGATGCCCAAAGTTGTTTGACTTTGAGAAATTTACAAGTTTGTTTAAACATTTCGGCTGTAAAGTTGGTTCCCTGATCTGTGAGGATAGTTTTGGGTATCCCAAATAAGGAAACAAAATGTATCAAACACTCACTAGTTTCTTCTGCTGTAGTTGTACGAATTGGATAAGCAATGGAATATTTAGTGAGATCATCTTGGAGAGTAAGTATGTATTTTAATTTAGCTGTGCCCGATTCAGGGAGAGGTCCGACTATGTCAAGAGAAACACGTTCAAAGGGAGCAGTGGAAGTGGTTGTAATTTGCATTGGGGCGCGATTAATTCTTCGGAGAGCTTTATTTGTTTGACATGAAATACAATTTTTTACATAATTTTCAATTTCAGTGCGCATATTTTTCCAATAATATTGTTCACGAATTTTGCTGAACATCCTATTTGAACCAAGATGTCCTGCAATAGGGATATCGTGATTTTCACGTAGTATTTTCTGGACTTCAGAGGGACTTGGATAATAAACTTTATTATGGTAAACATCTATTTGTATACCGGTTTCATGAAATAAATGAACCAACATATTATATATTTTCGTATATGCATGTTTATCAAATGGATTCTTGAAGTCTGTAATACTTATTTTATTAATAGGTTCTCTCATTGATATGAGATGATTTCTAAGATTTCTTAGAGATTTGTAAATATCACTGTAAGAGCAGTTGTCGAAATGATGGACTTTAATGAACAAAAAGTAATAGTTTATGTTGCCATGGGTTATTGACTTGTATGAATATAAGCTCCTTTCCGAATTTATGAATGAGTCAGGATCAGTTAAATTCGATAGGATTTCTTGCACATAAGGGATAGATTCATCGAGATCGAGGGATGTTGGTATAATTAAAATCTTATTTTGACTTTTTAGTAAATTGTCATTGTGCTCAGAAATTTTAGTGTTATATTGCATAGTTGAAGGGATTTTAAGGAATTGATTATAAGCATCTGCAGGATCAGGTAAGACTTGTGGAGAGACATCAGGGTTTGGTTGTATTGGATGTGGTGGTTGATTAATTCCACTAGTAGAAGGTTGAGGTTCATAATTTATCCCAGGATTTGTATCGACATTTCCTGGTGGGGAATTTGAGGGAAGGGTTGTTATTTCGTTTGGACTTGGTAAATTTAGGGGGCTAAAGTCGACAGGAGTTCCATCAAAAGGACTTATATCTGGAGCAAGATCTATTAAGTCACTATCTGTGAGATTTTCTATGGTTTCAGGAAGTACAGGGTTCACAGGATAACGGGAAAGGGCGTCAGCAGCAGAATTTAATTTACCTTTTCGATATACAATGTCATATTCGAATTCTTGAAGTTGTAGGCGCCAGCGTTGTAATTTGCTGCTCGGATCTGTGTGGTTAAATAGCCATTTCAAAGGACGATGATCCGTTACCACTGTAAACTTACGGCCAAACAGATATGGTCTAAATGTTTTACATCCCCACACTATCGCTAATAACTCCTTTTCTGTTGTGCTATAGTTTATTTCACATTTGTTTAGCGTCCTAGATGCGTAGGCTACAGGGTGATCTTTTCCAATGGGACCTTGGGAGAGAATGGCGGATACGGCGTAATTGGATGCATCACAGGTAAGGTTGAAAGGCTTTGTAAAATCTGGGTAAATTAAGACTGGAGCAGTAACAAGTTTATTTTTTAATATTTCGAAAGCCAATTGATGTTCATTTGTCCAGACAAAAGGGACGTCTTTCTTTAATAAGGATGTTAGTGGTTTGGATTGTTTTGAGAATTCTGGTATAAACCGTCTGTAATAGGATATAAGTCCTAAAAAGGATTTAATGTCTTTAGGGCACTTTGGAGTTGGGAATTCCTGGACTGATTTAACTTTATTGGGATCGGGTTTCAAACCGTTTTCTGTGATAACGTGTCCCAAATAGCCGACTTCTTTTCGCAAGAATTCACATTTGTCGGGCTGAAGTTTCAAGTTAAATGAGCGAAGTCTATAGAATACTGCATTTAAATTTTGAATATGGGAATAGAGGTCATGGGAATAAGTTACTATGTCGTCTAAATAAACGAAACATCTTTCACCTTGGAGTCCTGTGAGAACATTATTCATTAGACGTTGAAATGTCGCTGGGGCATTTTTTAGGCCAAAAGGCATTCGATTAAATTCGAAATGCCCTTGAGGGACACTGAATGCTGTTTTACATTTATCTTTGGGATCCATTTTAATTTGATGAAACCCTGAAGCAAGGTCAAGGGTTGAAAAATACTTAGAGGTGCCCAGTTGATCAAGGATTTCTACAATATTCGGAATAGGGTAAGTTTCACCGATAGTGGAATCGTTTAACCTTCTATAATCAATCACGATACGCCATTTCTTTTGACCTGATGCATCTGTCTTCTTAGGTACAATCCATATTGGGGAAGACCAGGGAGATGTAGAGGGTTGGATAATTCCTTGGTCTAGCATTTTATTTATCTGGGATTTTACTTCTTGTTTATGTACTTCTGGGAATCGATATGATTTTACATTAATGGGTTGATCTGAGGATGTTCGGATCTCATGTAGAGCAGCGTCAGTTGAGGTAAGTAAATCGTTTGGTAGATGGAATATATCAGAGTATTTGGAACAGAGATCATAGAGGGCTTCTCGTTCCTCTGTATTTAAATGAGAGACGCGGAGAGATTCTATTATTTCTTTGGTTCTATCTAGACATGTTCTATTAACATTACATGATTGATATGATTCGTTATCTAACGGGTGTAAATTAAGTTGGAGATTAGAGTTTAGGCTTATTGGGTTTTCAGATATATTTAGGATTGTTAGATTTACTCGGTTATTATCTTTTACTTTCACTAGACAATTTGCGATTAAAAGAGATTCGCTAATGTGTTGATCTAAGATTAAACCTTCTTTTATTTCAGGGTTTTTAACTGAACATTCTATGGTAATTTCAGAACGAGATGGGATTTGGTAAGTTGGATCGGAAAAACTAAGTTTCATTTTGTTTTTACCCAGGTTTAGAACCTGGCGGTTATAGTCAAGGGAACATTGGAAGTGATTAAGTAAATCATTTCCTATAATTCCATCATATGGTAGATTTAATTGATCTACAACGTGGAATGTGAAGTAATAAGATTCTTTACCGAATATAAGGTTCAGGTCAAGGTTGCCAATAGTAGGAATTGGGTTATCATTGCTATCTATCCCTTTTAATTTTATAATATCTGTCCTCAGATTCGTCTTAACACATGTTTGGATAGAGGCCTTTTGAAGAAGGCATACAGAAGATCCACTATCCACTAGCAATACTAGTGGTTTATTGGACACTGATGTTTGCACCAATATGTGTGGTAAGGATATTTTATTAGTAATAGATATTTCATATATCTTAGTTTCGTTTGAATTTAGGGATTCTTGGACACTTGTTTGGGGCTGGCTACCCTTGTGGTCCTTGGATTTAGGATTTTGGACACTTATTTGGGGCTGGTTACCCTTGTGGTCCTTGGATTTGGGATTTTGGACACTTGTTTGGGGCTGGTTACCCTTGTGGTCCTTGGATTTAGGATTTTGGACACTTATTTGGGGCTGGTTACCCTTGTGGTCCTCGGACTTAGGATTTTGGACACTTATTTGGGGCTGGTTACCCTTGTGGTCCTTGGATTTAGGATTGGTGCCGTTATAGGTTTGATCTATTTGTAGGTATATTGGTTTAGGTACTTTGGGTCTCGCGAGGCACCTCCGCGAGCCCACTATTGGTTTAAATGGTCATCATCATTATTGGTGTTATGTTCATCATGATTCATATAATAGTTAGACTGATCTCCACTTGATGATGGTAATTCATCATTTTTGGTTAACCAGTTAACACGTGCTGGTTGGGATTTGGGTCTAAAAGGATCTGTGCTAGGGCGTTGTTGGTTAGGGTGTTGTTGAAACTGATATTGAGGAATTTTGAATTTATTGTTATTAAATTCGCGTTTTCTGCAAGTCTCAATAAGATGGCCTGGCGTTTTGCAGTACTTACAGAAAGGATTAGGATTGTTGTTGTTAAGCTGTCTAGGCGCAGAAGCCCTAACATTTACATGGGAATTGTAGGAATGTTGGTTAGGCTTTGGGCTTTGACGAGGGGTTGTGAATTGGGAGCTGCGTCTGTTGAATAAATTTTGAATTTTTTCCTCCGAAACTGCCGCATTTATGGCTTCATTGAGCGTACTCGGTTCTTTGCACCGTACAATGTTTGAAAGGTCAGGCTTAAGACCGATAAGGAATGTGTGCAGCGCTAGATCTTCCATGGCTGCAATACGGCCGACTAACTCTGTTTTCCTTTTATTAGAAATGGTGATTTCAGTTAATAATTTGGAGAGGCATGTTTCAACTCGCAATGAAAATTGGTTAACAGGTTCGTTATGGAATTGTTTGCATTCTTGTAAATCTGTCAATAAGTGTGAATAATGTTTTTTCTCTCCGAATTGTGTTTTCAAGAATTCGCTTAATTGTTCCCAAGAATCGAATTCTTTTATTGAACATGCAGATTCTGCTTTACCCTCAAGCTGCGATAATATATATTTGAAAATGATTGGTTTTTGATTATCCGCGGCTAAACTTATGGCATTATCACAATTTGTTAAAAATGAGTTTAGTTTTTCCCTTGTTCCATCAAAATTTTTTATGAATTGGAACAGGGTCCCAATGGGTAAAGGATCAGATCTTAATTCCTTAGAAGTCATTTTAAAATATTAAGTAATAAAACTCGGAAATCAAAACAAAATATACTTTTAAAAGAAAAAATATTCAAGCATTAAAATTAATAAAAATCTTATTCGGTGTAACAGGCGGCCACTAAGTTATTACACCTACTTGTAGTCGTGATAAGGCAGCTATGGAGAGTTCAGTTCTTGGAAGACAATAAAGTTTGATGTTATGAAATGAAACTATTATATCTTATTTATCTATTAAATTAGTCTACACTTAAAAGATCACTAATTACACCTTCTTAATGTTCTTGATAGGCTGATGGATTTTCTTATAAGCTGATAAATTTTTAAGGACTTACAGAAGGCAGGAACATATAGCAATTATTAGCAAGAGCATAATTGCTTGATGAACGATGATGATTTTGTTGAGTTCGATTGTGCACTATTGACACTATGCTTTGGCTTTTCACTAATGATTTTCACTTTTCACTAATGATTTTCACTTTTCACTTTCACACTTTGCCCGTTTATTATTATAGGCTGGCTTCGAAGGAGACGTATTCCAGGGATACCTTCACCGTCGGTATCCCACCGCTGCCACCAAAAATGTTACGAGGACTAGGCTGAGTCCGTTTTTAAAAAAAGATTTTTATTAATAAAATTATTTATTAGTGAAAATATTTAATCTTATAATATTTAAGCCTGTGTCGCGTGCGGATGATGGAATCGAACTAAACTCTATCTTGACTTGAATTACAATTCTAACAATTAGATCCGGTGAGTCTGGACACAGTCAGCATATTATCCAACATTATGTATATGTAACAGTACGAACGAAACTTTTGAAAAATATATTTTTACCAAAAATATTGGTGTCGCTGAGCCCCAAGCTTACCCCTTACCGTGTGATAGAGAGAACTACAGTTCCAACTGATGTTACCTACGTAACATTAAGAAAATCGCCCTTTCGTAATCCCCTGTTTCCTCCTCGAAATCTGGACCGATTTTAATATTTATTTCGTTAAACTGCAGTACAGGGTCTAAGCTATGCCCGTACGTTTTGAATTTTTAAATAAAAAAGTCATGTTTTTTTAATTTTAAAAGTTTTTTTCCTATTATATTAATCAATTAATAAAAAAAAAACAAAACGTACAGTCATGGCAGAGGTACGTATATATCGCGGGATAATTTTTTTCTTCTGTAACTTCATTATCCTAGGAGGAAACAGGGGACTACGTTTGTGTGAAAAAAGTGTCGACTGATTTCCTCTTAGGGAAATAAATAATTTGAGTTGAATTGAATTAAATAACACAATTTCTTTAAGTGGTTCAAGTATTAAATTATATTTGGACGTTACTGTTAACAAAAATATTGTAATTGAGAGGCAGATTTTATGTTATGTTTAGTTTCTAATATTCTATTAATCATGTGTCAGGTAATTATTTGTCAGTCTGAATAAAATAAAATTGCAAACATCTCACACTGTGTTGAGTTGTAATGTTACGATACTATTAAGGTATATTTAGAAGTACATAGTAATAATATTGACATTGTGTATTCATGACATAATTATCGATTATCTGACATTTTATAACAATTAATTTTATATAACATTAATTTTATACTAATACTAAAGATTTGCACGACTTATCAACAAAATAGTTTAGAACTGAACCATTATCTACTCACAACAATTATTGTACATTCTAGCAAATAAATAAGTTTTCTTAAATATCTTCTATAAACAGACATTCGTACACACATACAAATAGACAAGATTGGTGGCATAAAAGAATAACCCATCGTCAGTAAACTATTTTAAATATTTATTATTTAAATTTGTAGTTAATCAACATTGATATTTTATATTATATCTATTGTGGGCCGAACTGCTCTTTTTTAAAGAATTAAAAATGCTTTGAACGTCTGCGATACTGCCCTTCAATAAAATGCTATAAAACATACCGTGAAACTAACTGAAATAAACACGTGTAGCTGTATCAGTGTCAGTTAGCTGCCTTACTTTCCTTACTGCTTAAGTTGCCAAGCTGAGTCATCCCGCCAGATATTATAAATGGAAGTTCTGCTAAAGTTTAGTCTAAAAATATTATTAAGTTTAATAATTCATAATTTATAGCCCTGATCTGATAGGCCTGATATTTTAACGTTCTCATTCAGGCCCGCCGATTTGTTTACATGCTTTACAGGACATATCGGCATAGAGGACAAAGTACCTACTCCATACCCAAATGCAGCAAACCTGTCACAGCTTCCGCACAAGTCGAGGCATCCACCAGAAGATAATCATTATCATCATCATCTCAATCTGCTGACTTGTATTGCCACACGCGCCTGGTGCCAGCAGGGCGGATGTTAGGCGGGCAGTGCAGTGGTCGGTCAGGTCAGTTAACTAGTACTTAGTAGGCACATACTTAGTAAAATACGTTGTATATACTCAAAAGTACAGAAGGATATCTCCTTACAGTTTATAGCTAATGGATATCCTTTGCATGACGTGCCCACTGCCCACTGCCTACTACTCATTGCCCAGCAGCCTGCTCCACCATGCGGAATAATAAAACGAATAAAATGAATTTCTAGCTCTAATGTTTTTAATTTCATTGTTTAGTTGAATAAATGCAAATTCAAAAGCGAGCAATAAAGCTGTGTACACAATGTTAAACATCATAGATCATCAATCTCCCCTCCACTCCGCTCCGCTCCACTCATCTCCACGCCGTGACCAATGCTCCGATGAAGATGTCATAAAATAATGACAGTATTGCTTTCCGAAAGATAATTCTCTCGCCGGCAGCCCTACACTAACACGCCACTGCATCCACCAAATGTGAACTTTATTATAAATGAACAAAGTGTATATTAGTTGGCATCGTGTTTAGCAGGGGGGAGGAGGGGGGGGCGTGCCGGACAGGGTTGTCAAAGCGTACAGCAATAAATATAGTTGCGCTTCCACTCGATGAGGAGCAACTTAATGATCTGTGCGTAATGTCCTTGAAACATTACTTCCGCACTCTTTTGTCGTAAAAAAGTAAAAAAGTCGCGGTCGCGTGTCGCAGAGCTGCGGGCAAGTTCCGCTCGGATTTGCTAATATCGCTTTTTGGGATATAATGATAAAAAGTGAGTGATGTTTATGTAGGGTGATCAGAGCCAAGGACACGGGACACACTACTGGTACAAATCGCACGAATCTAGTAAGACGGTTAAAACAAAGAACTTCAGCTAATATACTTGTGCTAACGTTGTTTATCAATTTGTAGTCATCGAGTAATATGCCAAAGGGATATAATGAGGTGTAAATATGGAGATGGCGTGCGCGTGCGCACACTCACACACACTCATACATATACATGAACCAATTACTAGCCAATACCTGGCAAGTGCTTCCTCCGTTGTAGGTAATTATATTTACCATTATACACACTACACAGTAATTACTAATTAGGGAGATCCTGTACGTTACAAATGTGCCTTCTTTTTGTCAAAGTTTATTAAAATTGATTGTTATCTATTTATTATTTTTATATTTATATTTGGAAAACTATTTTGAGACAACGGTTTTTCCGATTGGAAATATGTACTATGTTCTACTATTATTTTAAACCAGTTGATCCACCCTGACTTCCCTGAGATCCCGCAAAACGATTTACATATGATCCGTTTTAAATAAAATACAGCCTTTATTTTGAGCTAGTTAGAACTACAACGGTCAAAAGTCAAACAACTTTTTTGCAGTAATTTTAGTGTAATATGCATAAAAACAAACAAAAATATACACATCGACAAGACTATTTGGACTTCTATTGATGTCATGGCGACCCCTCACAATAAATTTCCTTAAATAGTTATAAATATCATGATACTGTACCTACGATTTTTTAGGTAATTATAAAGGTATACAGATCACAAGTATCTAGTGATCTGTGTGTTATTGTTATTATGTAACATTTTTTATATATTGATATGAATAAATAATTATGCATATAAACTATTTTTTAGACAAGAACGAGCACGTTTGTCGACGGAGACGGCCGACATGGGCAAGAGCATGGGTTTCTCTTTGACAAAAAACAACATAAAGTGATACTTTCGATTCAATATCATTAATGTTTAGGAAAGTCGCGAGCGAGTTTAGTGAAATCTAAAAACACGGCTCCGTCCAATTTATTAGAGCATCATACATATGTATCGTGACCCTGCCGACGGTGAAAAACTATTCGCTAATACAATCAATTGAATAATACATTAGTGACCGCCGCTTTAGGGCCTGGATGGTCGGGAAAAAGAGCGGCGCTGCAGCAGAGCCAACCACTGTATGTACATACTCGTATGTCGTGCTTTGAATTACTTATTACAATATTTTATTTAATATCGATTAAAAATGTTAAAAATCACATTTTTGTTTTAAAAGTAGTATTATCCTATAGTGTAGTATATTTCAAGTTCTTTTCAAACAAATATCACAAAAGTACTTTATGCAAAACGAACTTTTGCTTCGGTATTTTATTTTATACTAGCTGCGTCCCGCGGTTTCACCCACTATATTTTGGATAATTCACACAATATCAATATAAATTATAGCCTATATGTTATTCTGATGTGTAAGCTATATTGTAGCAAAGTTTCATTAAAATCCATGTAGTAGTTTTTGCGTGAAAGAGTAACAAACCTACATCCATACATTCTCACAAAGTTTCGCGTTTATAATATTAGTAGGATTCCTACAACGTAAATATTCACTTATGTACACATGTACACACAGTACACTTGTACAATGTGCAGATTATATTTTATATAAAATATATGTAATAAGTACGTAGTGAAATAAGTGCAATATTTTAGTGCATTATTTAAATGGTAGCTTGTAGTGCAATAATTTAAAAATTGCTGCATTACAAGATTGCGGATCAAAAAGTTGAGAGATGTGCTATTGTTTGTTGTGTTTGTCGTACTCGCCCTCGCCTGACAATTATCTTCAGTTTTTGCTTCATTATTATTAAAAGATGACATAAAAATTCCAGCTTGTGAAAGCTTTGTCATGATATAAATATCGTCCTCCAAAGGCGAGGAAAGGACGCACGGAGGGGGGGTACGGATTGCGGACTGCTACTTGTCACATTTTGGAAACATTTGTCCTAGTACAGATTTGATCTATTGTAGAGACGTATGTAGATTTAAATATTAGAAACGTATCGTGATTCGTGTTATTTATTAAGACTGCATTAAAATCTGATTAATTTGCACAAATATCACATATGTTATTAACAGTTATTTTTAACTGGTCGACCCGTCTCGGCTTCGCCCGGGTGCAATTCAACACGTGTACTTAGCCGTAACCGCTATGTCGCTGCATTTTAAATCTGTAATATCTTCGAAAATATTCCTTTCAATGTCATGTTGGGTAATGTTCATTTATATAAAATGCACAATGTATTTAAGGTACCTAATTGGATAAGAATTAATGCTGTATTGTTTAAAATCACTTCGTAAATAAGCCATTATTTCTCGTAAAAAGTAAAGGATCAAAAAAGTTATTGTAGGTTATCCCTAACAGATAGACATATACCATCGCGGACTTTTTTGTAGACCTTTTTAAGCTGGACAATACTGTAGTACATCATTTTGATCTATCTCGTAGGGTTCAGTCAGCGTTTGCAATCTAAGCAGAAAGAAATGTGTTTATTTACGACATGACATTAGAAACCTCTACAATTATGAGTGTTTCTCTACTATACTATGCATGTATTATACTTATAAACCTCCCTCTTGAATCACTCTATCTATTTAGAAAAAACCGCATCAAAATCCGTTGATTAGTTTTAACTAGATCTCGGCATACATAGGGAAACAGACAGACAGATAGCGGGAAGAATGGAAATGGAGATTTAAGGGGTATGTTCGGTAATTATTGGGTACTGTCACATTACATTAGACTAAAATAACTTATATGTACACTTCAGTTATCTGTACATAGGTCGTTATTTATAGGTATAATTTTTTAAATTGAAATTCCTGAACTTAAATTCGTTAACTAGAGCTTAAACTGTTAAAATATTACAGGACATAACATATTCGAATATTACTGCAATCGCAAACATCGACATTCTTCATGTCCGCTTTATGTTGAACGCAAAAACTTGTTATTACTTCAGTATAAATAAAAAAATCAGTATAAATAAGCTTACACTTAGACGTTTGATTTTTTCACAGCTCAATACTATAGACTTACATATTTAGTAATAATTTCAACTTGATAACTTCACATAAAAAAATCATTTATTTCGGGATGAGACAACAAATTTTCATTTTTTAGATTTTTCCTGTACTAGTGCTTTAAGACCTTGCGTTTTGCCAAAAAATCATGTTCCTAGGACAAGGTCACAACGCTTGGTAATATTAAAATATAAGCGTCTATATCTTTTCATAACGTTAACTTAAAGTTTGATTGATTTGCAGTTCTGAGGCACTAGTCACTTGAATATTTGATAACTTAATGCCTCCCCCTCCATGCGTTCCTGAGAAAAAAGGTCATAACAGACAGATGAACAACGAAGTGATTCTATGTAAACGTTAGATCCTAAAAACTGAATAAGTTAGCCAACATATTATAACATTATTTTTTAGTACATTTTTGTTTTATAAAGAACTAATAACATAAACACTTTTAATTAATATCTTACATAAAGAAAAACAATATTCATTGGAGAATGTCATTGGATGAGATATCATCAGGGAATTAAGTTTAATTAGCGAAGATTAGAAATCCTTCCTATTGTGATGTCTCTCAAATGGAAAGTAAAGCAAGTAATATCCTAGTACCACCGGCCAATCTCCTTTGTGTTCTACTCAATATACGTGACATTGGCGGAGTACGTAGTGCACACATCTCGTGGCACACCTGGCAGCCGTAATCGAAGAAGAAGAAGATTGGAAATAACCAAAATATGAAGGAGGATTAAAAGACCGAAATTAATAATCAATATCAATCTATAATTGTTTGGATTGTAGTTTAAAATATAAGATTCGAATTTGGAATCCATTTTCAATTTGTATCTAAAGATTTAGGATTGAGACCTAATGAATTCAGATCGCTATGGTTTGTTTAGCGGCGCTCATAGGAAGCTAGGGGATACTGAAATTTTGATGGTGCCATGAAAATATTGATTCGGCTCTCCTTTTGTAGCTCAACCTAACTCAGGTTCAAGTTATTCAGAAAATTTAAATTATTTATTTTTTTGAATTCTTTAAAATAATATTGGTGCACTCATATTACAATTAAGAATATCATGTTAATATTATTGCTATTTGTTATCATTTCAAGCGTAGACATCTGTACGTTGAGGATGTAAAAATCGGAATATTATAAACTAAACGACCATGTTCAATTTATAACAAATATATAACAACACTACTTGAACGATGCGAAGAGCTTATCATCAGAGAAAAATGTTAAAGCGAAACTCAGGATACAGGACCTCTGTAACTTTTTATTTGTAATTGAAAATCGGAGCAATAGCTGCTGGGATTACTTCGTTTATTCAAAAAAGCCATTCGATGTTCGACGGTCCGTACATTATTAACCAATATTTATGGCAACACTATGTAAACTACGTCACTCTGGCTTAGTAGCCTTTCTATCGGCGAAAGAAGTTTCATTACTATACTTATTTATTAAAAATGCTGATTTTCGTAGTTTCCATTTGTGATTCCATCATCTTAACTCTCATGGGATGGTTAATGTAGTAGGTTCCCGTTACTTTTTACATCGCGGTTTTTTTTTATATTATATATTTATTTGTTTTTATTATAACCTTAGTGTTTTTATAATAACTGTGCAATGACGAAAACTTAAGTTCTTTGGGCACATCTCTAGAAATGAGAAATCGTTGGAAAGATTGGCCAAGGAGTCAACCGTGGTACAATGTGCTCGCAACGCTATTAACCGCCAAAAATGGAGAAGCATCGCAAGACGAGGAGCAACCCAGGAGAAGGTCGACGATTGTGAGAACTCTTTCATCACCTCAACCACGACCACTCTGTCAAGAGTGTCCGGCTAAGAAGATTAAAAATGCACGTGAGAAACAGTTTAAATTATTAATTCATGTAGGTGTAAGTTTAACTGGTGTGACGATGGTAACATTACTTAGTTTTTGACATTTCCACCTGTCAATTTACTTCCTTTAATGACCAATCCAAGAATAGAAATATTAAATACAATTAGAAGTGCAAATAATTAGTATGTAAAAATTATCACAATTTTTTAATAAATTACATTAATTATTTAAATTACACATTTAAATAGTCTATTAATAATGTATACGGTAAATTTGTACATTAATTTTGTGCGTCCGTGTCAGGTATGGGCAGAACTGCTCGTAGACCAGCTGTGTACTGAAATAGGTAATCATTGATAATAATTAGTGTTTTACGACATCGACATTGCAAGGGTAGGTAAATAATAAGTTTTTGATATAATTACGAGCTCATGACGAATTCTTGGAAAGATAAAACGAAGAAGCAACACGCATACATTGCATTAGTGCAACTGAGATGGCAGATGACTTTAATGGAAATATTCATTACTCATATGCAGCCATCTTTTAATTATATTGACAAAAACTAGCTGTTTGTTAGCATGTATATATTAGGCAGTGTTGGGTACACATACTACCTACGGATACCAGCAGGCTGTATGGCATCAGTATATTAATTGTTACATTAATTTCAACTTATTCTTAAACTTCTTATTCGTTCACTGTTTTGTTTTAATTTCCTAAATGTGTTTGATGAGGGCCTATTCCTGAAACTTCAAAATTTGTGAGCCACGATCGTTGCAAAGATATTGAAATAATAATTGTTTGTTTATCCTGTGCATGTTGAAAAAAATGAACAGCTCGATAATAATGTCATTGAATATTAATGGGTACCTGGAAATAGGGCGACGTTGAAGGAGAAGAAGTGAGTGGAAAATCCCCCGCAACCGCCCCCCCCCCGCTCAGCTCGCCGCTCGCCCCCTCGCTGACCGCTGCTGTCACTCAATTCTAATACATGTTAATAGCTCACGTGGCACCACGTGACCATATCTCTATCTGCTGTCTACTGTTAGGTAATAAACAACGAGTACTCATGTGATCTGGTTTATCACATTTCGTACGTTTGTCGTCAAAAACAGAATTATTGAAGAATTCTGTTTCTTATAAAGGAATCAAGTTGGTATCGATGTATGCATAGAACGCAGCATATAATATAACTATACTATTGTGATATCCAAAAAAATCAATGTTATATTGTGGTGAAGTATTTTTGTAAGTAGTTTGCAATCCACAGGGTTGCCAATACTATAAATACAAAAGTTTATATACTTAATAAAAAATAATATGTATTATCCGCGAATAAATAATGAGAAATGAAGAAGTCGTGACTATGTCGTACAGTTGAAATAATTCTTGAATGTTGCGTTGGTCTGCGAAAGTGAATCACAATAATTCTATCAAACATTTCGTGCTCCACTTGCCAGCCGATACAGTTAGCAGCTAGTTACGAAACTAATTATCATTATCTTTTAATTATCTTAGGCTAGAATAAAACTCTTCATAGCATAAGGACCCACAATAATCGCAACATCATAAACCTTAACTCCTTCGTGTTAAGTGTTGAGTTTATGATCTGCCGTTTTCTTCAGTGGGTATCCAGCTCTACCCTGCCCGAGCTTCAATGATTTCCTTAATGTAGTCCAGCAAGTCGTGCAGCATCAGCCCTGGTGGTGTGCGATGCGCGATATGCAAATATCAGCTACCGTATTGACCGCGCTATTGTGTGCGGTGTGCGGTGTGCTGTACGCGGTGCGCGGTGAGCGCGGTGTGCGCGGTGTGCGCGGACTCGTTTTGTTGCGCACGCGCACGCGCATGTAACTTATGGCCGAGTCGCACAAAGCTGCCGCCTTCCACCCTTTGTTTGCGTCCGATTGTCGATTGTTCACTCATACTTTGTTATATTTTAAAATATTGCTCGCTAGTAGGAGCCTACCTGCGTCCGCTGTGCGACACAGTAGAAAAACCGTTTTCAGTTTACATCTTTAATATAAATTTAATATCTGTTGTTGCATAAAACAATTTTTTTTATTTATAGCATGTTTTAATGCATATTAATCGTATTATAATGTTGGGTATAATGATAAGACAGCACCTTACACCATCGCCACTCCCATTTGAGGCTCACATTATGTTCAGACATTCACTAATTGATAGTTAAACACATTTTTACTAATAATTACTGACGTATGTATTAATGCCTACATATTTATTGGTACACATGTTAACCAGGTAGTACATGTGTAACCAGGTAGTACGTGTGTAATATAATCAAAAATTTAATTTAAACACATTTCGAATTTAATGAAAACAAATTCATTGCAATACTATTGTATTTATTACGTGTGTGTGCTGCCGCTGTTGCTTGTTCTACCTTTAGTTATTTTTTATTACAGTAGGAACACGAGTGATAGCTCAAGGTCTGGTGCGTTCCTCCGAAGAATTTATAAAAAATGAACAGACATTCTGTCACTTTATTAAATTGTAAGGAACAGTAGTTCGAGTGTGCCGCCTGCGCCATATATCACACTGCTGCTGTCAGAGATGGACCTGCGTCACACACTCACACACCCTCACACACACACACTCACACACCCCCTATTGTTCTCTATCGGACTTCCAAACAGATTTATACTTATCGACAAAAAACATCTTCCATTGGACACGGGTAGGTACAGATTATTTTCGTATAAAAAAAAGAGCATGTTACTAAGTTATTACAAATATTTTATTTTAACTATTTAAGTTTCAGAAACACGTTGATCTGTCGGTTGGTAATAATCAATAAACTAACTAACACTTGCGCATTTACTATTTATCACTAGCTGGGACCACGTAGTGACGTAATAGGTAACATTTATTATTTCATATCGAAACCTTCATTTGACAAGTTTTATATATTTATACGTGAAAAACCATGATATCTTAATTTATTTTGTTAAAATTTATGTAATATAACATTAAGTGAAATAATATTAGCCACCGACGCTGCTGCGTTATTTATTATTAATAGATATTAAAATAACATAAATTTTCTTACTTTTTATCGTACAAATTATCGTATTAATCCATTCATTATCGCAAAATTAAACGTTGACAGTTGCGTAAAACATATATTATGACAAATTACATTTATAACAATCTGTTGCGTTCAGAAATAGCTAATAGGTATGTTTAAGATTTACACTTTTATTGATTCCCATATCCTAAAAATATTCTGAATGTCTGAACCTATATTAAGGCCTCAAAAAGCTCTTCTAAAGTTATTTCAAATTCTCATATTTTTCAGTACAAATTCTGCCATGATTCTTTGATTTTTTTGATAACACAGTGTAAATATAATATTGAGATCCGTCGGGCGAAGTATGGTGAGTATCAGATGGAAGAGGTGCGTTGTCGAGACCCGCGATTAATCTAACAGGTAACAACAACGGGACTAAGGTACCGTTTTTTGTCCGTCCCGCTGCACCCGAGTTCCCGAACACTTCCCCGAAGCTGCAGATCTGACGCCGATGACAATCGCATTAATTACCGCAATAACTTAAGAGCAACTGAGTATCGTTCACATTTGACTTAAATCCTAATTTGTCTCGAATTGCGAAGTAGCTCCTGTATAATTTATTTTTTAAAGTTTGGCATTTGCTTGCATTGGAATATATTAATACAAATAAATGTTGTACAAAAAGCTGTATTATAGAGTCCATAGGAGTTGATATTATAGTACATAAACAAGTTCTATTTATGTTTTAATTGTCCAAATTCATAGATGTTTCGGATACCTCGTCTGTCGCTTACGGACTGTATATATGTATAATTATACCTGTAACACCAATTGCTAAAATATATAGCGATTAAATCAGGAATCATATTATAATATGATATTATGAATATCGAAGATATTTTCAGGGCTCTTAAGTAGTAGTGGGTAATTGTTTATGACCTAATGAAATAAAATATATTTTTTCATGATGTATCTAATTAAAAATTTCCAGTTTTCGAATTTTCCTTTTACTTGTGGTATAATACTTTGCTTCGTGCTAAATTTCATGATTCGGAATTTTAAATTACAAATATTTACGAATGGTCTATCTAAAAGCAGTGAGAGCCCATTGGTTAAGAAGTGGATGTCTACTCGAGAGGTCCGAGTTTGATCCTGGGCACACACCTCTGACATGAGTTATGTGTGTTTTAGCAATAAAACATCACTTGCTTTAACGGTAAATGAGAACATCGTGAGGAAACCTACACTCCTGAGAGTTCTTCATGTTCTCTATCGGTGTGTGAAGTCTGCCAACCCGTACTTGGCTAGCGTGGTGGACTATGGCCTTATCCTTTGAGGAGGAGACGAAGAATCTAAAAGTGATTGATGTTTTGTCAAATAAGAATAAGTGCGATGGTGGAGGGGGGTCAGCGAGGACGACGACGTCACCAGCACCACATCTACAAATCAAATGCGATCAAATATTGATGAGCTCTCGAATACTCTACAGTCAACACCGTTGCCACGCATATGCTCTACATACATTGAAAGTGTTTATCAGACCATCTTTAAAACAAACATCTGTTTGTCCAACGCTCTCACTCGCGTTCACTCAGGCTGACGGCTCACATCATCAAATATCATCAAAAGTAGTGTGGGGAGGGGGGTAATCTCGATATTATTATAGCGTGTCTCAATCGAAATTTTTATAATTACTTAAAAAAACACCTTCTTATTTTAGAGTCGTTTCAAATATCTTATACGTTGTCGCCGTTACTAGGATACGCGCCTAATACAGCTTTTGATTAATTTCACACGATACGATGACGAAAGCATTGATGTTTGCGATTTTACTAACATTCGAATATGTTATACATACATGTTTTCGATATAGATTTAAACACTGATTAACGGTAAGCTCTTTTTAAAATGAGTTTTAAATTAAATATTACTCAATAGGTACATCTTTATATTAAAAATTATTTCTTTCTTTCTTTCTTAGAATAAATTTATTTAAAGTATAATTTTCATTTTCATTACGTTGACTTAGCAGTTTCATTTTGTTACAGCTTCGAGGGATTAGAGACTTGAATATTTGATATTCATTCAACTTGACATTTTCATGTTTTTCTGAGAAAAAGGGTCTTGAGTAACGGTCAAAAAAGTTAATTTTCGTAACTTAGGTCATCGGGATACCCTATAACTTTGCAATTAACCACATTAACGGTCATATTGGGTGGACATAAAAGTTTGATTTTTTGACAGCCGCAAGGGACTTGAAGTACCTATGTATAAAAGTAAGTAAGTAAGTATAGCTTGAGAATTTGAAATTAATTTTTATTGTGACCTTTCCTCTATGGTACAAACCAAGCTATTATTAATATTAGGTAATGTTGTACTTACTATGGTCTACTTATACTTCTCGTAATACCGCAGCTAAGTGATCATCACATCAAAATTTAAAGTACATCAATAATATTCCGTCTAAAATATTATATTTTTTGCTCGATTAAAGTAATTCTCCATAGAATATTTAGAATGCCTCCCACATAAATCACATCGCGAAGACAATGTGAACAATCCGGCGATGTGTGAATAGCCGCGGCGCACTCGCGAGCGACGACCCGACCCGGGGCCGTGGAGAATCTCTTAAAGGGTTCCTCGACCATAATAGGGATATGATTTAGGAGACACAATGAGAGGCGACAAAAACACCAGCGCCGAGCCTTCTACAGAACCCGAGATACGATCTGTTTGCCATTCGTTATCTATATGTTCGCTCCGACAGATACGCACTACCAGACTATATGCACTACCTGCTCCGTGCTGCGTAATGTGTGGGAAGTTCATAGACACCAAATCAATTCTTTGCATACTTTTTTATGGTGAAGAGCAGATGGCCCACCTGATAGTAAGTGGCCACCATCGTCCATGAACATCGCACATAAGAGTTACCGATTGCCGATGCGTTGCTACCTCTAAGAGAGAGTGAGGAGTCACCGGCGGCGCGTGCATGCATCTCGAGGGCTCTCGGCATCTCGCCTCGTCGCCTTTTAATTACACACATTTCAAACATCGCGATAACTTCATCGGCAAAGGGATATCTACGGAATAACGGTTTTTGTGTCGTCATGTTCGTGACGTATTCAATTAATTTATTCTAATTGTTTTAATTATAATATAATGGCATTTGAGCCCATAGTCTGAGATTGACTATGATGTACAAACTCAAACTCAAAATAGTTTATTGCTCAAGGTCTCTCAACCCTAGCATTCTTCTCTTCGCTTCCCCTCCTCACTCTATCTTTGAGGTGGTCCATGGGCGACGGTGGCCACTTCCCATCTAGTGAAACGCTCGTTTGTCCCTTATCTATCATAAAAAAGGGAATCTCTAGCTTTTAGATTGTAAATGGGCCGAATTGCTCTTTTTTGAAGAATAAAAATAAATTGAAAGTCCGTGGCCCTGCCCCACAACAAAATGTCATAAGACATAATACTGTTAAAGTAGGTAATATCTAAATAAACAAGTCTAGTTGATCGATCGATACAGTTAGTTGCCTCACCTTCCTTACTGCGCAAGCGGCCGAGCTGAGTCTTACCGCCAGAAATGATACACACATTTCAAGACCTGCATATTTATTATACATGGCTAGAGATTTTGAATATCAATTTCTTTAAAAATTAAAAGTTAATCGAGATACAAGTCAATCTTTCGGCTTCAGAAGTATTCACGTATAACGAAAGTCCCAAATGCGCCGGGCTAAAATATTTTTAAAAGGCAATAACTTTTTTCCTAACATCTAATGGACAAAAGAAGTTTATGTTTTAGTTACACTCAACAATACTGATTAGTATTTATATAATACTAGCTGCCTGCCCTCGCTTCGCTACGGGTATTTAAAGCAATATTATAATTGATGTCCTTAAGTTGTCACTCTGTAATTGTGTAGTTTTTCATTATTTGAAAAAAGAGAGAGAGAGTAAGAAAAGGTTATAAAAATAATAATAATAGAAACATAAAAAAAAGAAAAGCGACAGATAATAGAAGAGGGAGCACAAAGCAAAAATAAAATTGAATAGGTAAAGGAAAGAGAGAAAGAGAGAAAGAATGAGAAAGAGATAATCGAAAGAAAGAAAGTAAAAAGAGACTAATCATTCTGAACAAATAAAGATTAAAGAGAGAAAAAGAGAGAGGATGAGAGACAAAGATAGTATTATAAGAGGAAGAGAGACGGAAATACTATAGACTTCTCTCAGTGAAAGAATTTTTAAAATCGGATCAGTAGCAACAAAATGGCCATATTCTATTAATTTTGCTGTTACTAATCCGAATTTAAAAATTCTTTCACTGTTAGAAAACTACACTATTCGTGAGTGACATATATACGCCTCTCTTCCCCTTATATACTATCATTCTCTCTCATCCTCTCTCTTTTTTCTCTCTTTGATTTTTATCTTTATTTCTGTTTAGAATGATCAGTCTCTTTTCACTTTTTTTTTCGATTATCTCCCTCTCTCTCTCTCTCCAGTATCTATTCCATTTTATTTTTACTCTGTCCGAGGGAGAACCCTATTCTATTATTTGTCGCTTTTCTTTTTTACTTTTTTCTATCATTTTTCTGTTTATAACTTCTTACTCTCTCTCTCTTTTTTCAAATAATGAAAAACTACACAATTGCAGAGTGACAATTTAAGGACATCAATAATAATATTGCTTTAAATACCCGGAGCGAAGCGAAGACAGGCAGCTCGTTACTTATATAGGTGTACATAGTTAGGCATATCTTTTTGCTTAGGTATATATGTGCTTACTTTTGTATACCTAACAGTGTCAGTGTCATAATCATGTTGTCTGGGATATTCGATGTAAGTGTTTTCGAGAAATAAAAAGCAGTAATGTGAACTGATCGCGTCGCAACAATGGAGAAGTTTCGCATTCAGAACAACAGATTTGCGGTATTAGTTGTGGTGAAAGAGTTAGAACAATGCGGAGTTCGTTAATTTTGCGGCGCCGGCGCTGTGGGTGGTGCACGGTGGTGCGCGGTGGCGGTGCCCCGCGGCGGCATTCAGCGGACAGTCCCACGCCACTGTTTGTTTGTTTGTTTGTTTGTTTGTATATCGACTACAAGTCATTAAACCGACACGCGACCCTTGCGCAATTACCGATTGATTGACACCACATTAGAGGGAAGGGGTCACTCGTGGGATGCTTCCATTCCTATTGAGGAGCGCTTTCATTAAAATTGCGCCCGAGCCACATCTAATGGCGTCGTGCTGTTGAATTTGTGAAGTGTTATATTGTTAATTGGTAAAATAGAATTTAAATACTGTAAATATCGTACTAAGTTAAGGCTCAGGTAATAAATATATCTTACTTATGATAACAGGTACTAGCAACATCAAAACCTTAGTGATATAGGATTCATTTGCAAATTTTTAAGTGCTGTTTAGCTGTTAAACAGAAAACTGACGGAGCAATCTTAATTATTTTACACCAACCTGTAGTTATACAGGTACCTTCTAAAGATGCTGTAGAAATTTGAGCAAATTCGATCAACTAGTTTTTGAGATATTATGGCAGCAATTTGAAAAAATCGTGTTTTGAGAGTAGCGTGTTTGAAAGTTATTGTATAAAATGTGTAATAAATAAAAATAAGGTCTCACCATCAATCTGCTATTCCTGGACTATAGAGTACACCTTCCTCTTTTTCAAAGAACTTAGGCTTGTGTATGATTGAAAAATGGATTTTTTTAAAATGACACACAGACCCCCCTTAAAGGATTTAGAAGTAATTAAACAATAATATCTCAACGTAACTATTATTTATAAGTAGTGTCCCTGAGTAAATGTGTGTTTAACAGTGTTAGTTTATTGAAAGAATTTGATAATTATTACGAAGATCTCAGGGTAACCAAGCGGCGGAGGCAAAAGTTGGACCTAACTGTTTGACTACACATATCCCTATATCTGTCTATCCAAATCCGCCGCGACTTCATCTTCATTTATTTATTTATATTTTTGTTACATATACACACACAAATTCAAATATAAATTTTTTTTTTAATAATATTGATCCCTCAGGAATTCAAAAGGATTGTTCTGAAGGAGGATAAACCTGTCAGGCGCGTTTAATTAAAATTTGTATTCTTGAGTCAAAATAAACCCTGCTACATACAGTTATATATAAATTGTAAATACTAGGAACTTCATCCTTAAATTATCCAACCGTTTCCATTCGCCGGATGTTTGTGTAAGCGCTACGAGTCCACCGCCGCGCCGCTCTCAGCTTCTGAACATAAAAATAAGAGCTACGAAACCCTCGAGGGGGCGCGGGTGAGGGGCTTTCACATTTAAATCGCTTTTCGCGAGACAAAACAAACTTAATATCACGAAAACCCGAGTGCCCGAGAGGCCGAGAGGGCGGAGGGCGAGAGCCCTCAGTGTCGCACTCCGGGAAAACATTTGATTACTGCTCCTGGAGTGAAATATCATGTACCTACCCACCTGGAGTATCCATTCATTAACAAACCCGTCGCTTACGCTCAATGACGATCAGAAGTTACGCTGGAGGAATTCAAATTAGTTATATGTTCTGCCGTACGAGTGTTTATATAATATTACGTTGATTTACGATCATTTGTTCACACGCAGAGGAATCTGCACACGCTTAGAAGCAAGTAAGCGCTTCATTCGTAGGTACGTCCAGTCTCAATTATTATTATTATAATATAATAATACGTTGGGGAAAAAGTTTCTTCACATTTTTAAGAAAATTCAAAACATTTTTTAATATAGTTTATATATATTTAACTAAAGTGTGTAGGTACCATTTTGTTCGGTAACTTTTGGCCATCTTGTAGGTAGGGACATGATCCCATTGCTATAGAAATTTTGGGGCATCTGATAAAAAAACCGCGACAAGTAGTTTTGGCAGTCATCTCGTGATGTTAACTTGAAACTGCCTAAAGAATTCTGAAGAGACCGAAACAGGTGGAAATCTGAAGGTGCAAGGTCAGGACTATATGGCGGATGCATTAACACCTCCCAGTAAAACTCTCTTAATTTTTTGCTGAGTGGCTAAAGATGTGTGATGTTTAGCGTTATCATGATTGATGACATGACATGATGACCACACCCCTTCTGTTGATTAATTCCGGCCGCTTTCTGCCTGGTGGTAACAGCTCATAATGAATAACGCCCTTCCAATCCCACTACACATACGGCACCACCTTGTTGCTAGTTAACCCGGGTTTCGCCACAGTCTGTGAAGCCTGACCGGCCTTTAACCACGCCCTTTTTTGTGGTACAATTTTAAAATGTATCGAATTTCTTCATTAGACTCACTCATCTTCACAGTACGAAAAACAAATGAAAATCACACATTTTCCTAATTTGAATTTGGAATTATCTTCTTTAAAATGATACCAAAACCAGGCAGATACAAATAGTACAGCCAAAGAGATTTTATTACAAGTTCATACATACTATATGCTTTTTCCCCAACCTATTATATCTGTACCTGTTAGATTACCCTTATTCCGGAATGAAACTGTTGATGGGCTAATATGAACTCAAGCATTCTAAACAGTTCATCGCATCTTATCTGGTGGTCTCATCAGTGTTAGTTTAAAAGTGCCATAGATCTGCCAAAAATCTATTTATTGCCAGCCACATTGTTCATAGCGCTTTCCATATCGCCCAACGGTTCAACTATTTCTAAGCTCTATCTTTATAATTCAGCGGCAGCAGTTTGACAAGTAATTTCGAGTATTGATGCATCATAGTGTAGTATTTCTTATTGAGTCTTTAATTTATGACCGTATAAAAATGTTAGTTCGTGTAGTGAAGGCGATAGTGAGTAGATATACTAAACTCAAAATAGTGTATTTCAATTACACTTTTTATAAAGTATTTTTGACACATCAAAATTGTTCGGTCAGACAGTTTATCTGTAGCAACCATCAGCTTGGAAAGTGGTAAGAAACTCAACTGTTACTCTCATCAAAACGCCATTGATTACGTCATCGTTACTTGGATTATTAATATTTATAATGTTATATAATCAAAAAGCTGTTTAAACTTACTTTTGGGTTTCAAACTCCAGGCATTGCCGGGCTTCTTGTCAAAAGTGTATGTTAGTATTGTGTTTCAAGTGTTACTGTGCATTGTGGAGTGTGTAGTGTATGAGTGGTGTTGTAAAAAGATAATTAAAACGAGTTAGAGTCGACACGGCGGCGGTGCAATGGTGGCGCGGAGGCGTGCCCGAGTGCGCGCGAGCGGCGTTTGAGATGCAAAGCGACTCACTGCACTCACTGCACTCACAACACTCACAACACTCACTACACTCACTCGAGACTACTCCCACTTACTGCTTTATTATAATATACTCGCACCAACTGTAATAAACATTCATTTGTTTTACAAGTTAACGGTTTATCTTTGCTTTATTGAGGGGATTCGAAGCTATCATTACATTTCTTTTGATCAATCGATCGATTAAAAAATGTAGAGTAAGTTATCAAAGTAAGTATATCAAATAAAAATTATGAAGTGCTAATTAATCATCATCATAATTTATGAGTTTGTGTGTTTTGTAGAAATACCGAAATATTTAGAACATCGGTATGAAATGATGAATGGCTCGTATAGAGTGCTCTAGTATAATATGCATGACTTGAGCCAGTTGTCAAACGGAGCTCGCCTGATGATCAGTACGGCTGTTACTGTTACTATGCAGTGACACAACGTCTTATATTAGCATCAGAGTCATTATTGCCTTTTAGATAGAAACATAATACGATCATGTTCCTTATAAAGTTCTAACAAATTTAATATTAAGAACCAATTCGTCTTTAGAAATCTTATTTAGATAATTTTATCTAAATAAGATAGTTAGGTTACTACATGTATAAAAAACGTATTTTTCAACCAGTTTTTGTGAAATCCTATTTATGTTCAGATCATGATTCATTATAAATATGAACTTTTAGTTAAAAGAAACAAACACTCCATAGCCGAGTTAACTAAAACTTATTACTTTTGAGATAATTTACTTACTTATTTCCATAATATATTTTATTAATTTATTATCATTTACAAAAAAATGGTTGCAGGTCAATTTAGATTAATAAGCATTACAAAAACCACCGAGGTTTAACACCGTTAATAATGAAAATACAAAATACAGTAAAACAAGAACAAAATAAAACGGAACACTGAACATTAATAAATCCTATTTAAATTGTTTGTTTTATAAAATTAATTACATAACATGAACAAACCACGTAGGGAGGCAAGGGCAAGTTATTGGGTAACATAGGCTATGTGGTGTTGCCATACATAAATATTATTATAAACAAGATATGGCCATTTTGTAAATTGAAGGGTTTGTCAGGAACTACTAATCCTACTTATTTTAAAAATTCTTTCACTGATAGGAGTTAATAGTATTTCCATCTGTCTTCCTCTTATATACTTACTATCATTCTCTCTCATCCTTTCTCTTGTTTCTCTTTTTCATTTTTATCTTTATCTGTTCAGAATGATCAGTCTCTTTTCACTTTCTTTCTTTCAATTATCTCTCTCCATTATCTACTCAATTTTATTTTTGCTCTGTTCTCTTAGGTATATTATCTGTCGCTTTTCTTTTCTTTTTACCATATTTCTTTATATACCTTTTCTCACTCTCCCACTTTTTTCAAATAATGAAAAACTACAGAACGACAAATTTAGGACATCAATTATAATACTGCTTTAAATACCCGAAGCGTAGCGAGAGCTGGCCGCTCGTTTAATATAAATAGTATTTTAAACCTCTGACTGTTTTTTTTATTATCTAAAATCGATTTATTTTGAGTTTAATGTTTTTGCCTAATTTTAATGCAAGTTATAGATATTAGAATATGAGTACGTCAAAGTTTCCTACTTTCCCACAGAGGTAGGTACTGGAGGAACACCCAAGTAGCAGCGTGCTGAGCTTGTATCTTATCTCCTTAATGTGTTCCACGTGTGTCGAAAAGGATCAAATACATCCGATAACACTTCGTTCACGGTACAGTTGTATACTCTCACATTCTCATCACTCTTAAACACTAACTCTGTCTCAAGGGGGGGAGATAGCACGATTTTGAGTGACATTGGTAGGTACTACCCCTTATCTCTTTTGACATAAAAATTGCAACAGTATTTTCTATCTCCGTTTCATTTTTAAATTATACTTTATTAAAGTTACCGGCAATGTGTATAATTCGTAATTCTATACAATACCTAGGCAAAGTATTGCAATCACATTTTTACTTACGGCAATATGTGTAGAGGAATCCTTCTCATTCAAATCAAATAAATTCAATCTTTATATGCTAGAACATGAGTAGGTACATAGAGATGTTAGTGATGACATTTTCATATTCTACTGTTAACATACAGTCTAGAAACTACTAAAGTTAACATTTAATTCATAAATTACATGTTTTATTGTATTATATGAATATTTATAATTAATTTTATGCTATTATTATACGTATTCATTTAAACACTATAGGTCAGGCCGGTCAGCAGGGCCAGTTGCCCCCACCCACCCAAAAAGGAGAGGAACCAAAAATGTATCGAAATCCTCGGAATTTAAGTAATTTGCTAATTCTATAATAAAAGAAACCAGCAACAAAAAACAGCTATTCCGTACCAAAATGAAGGTGTATTATACAATTCCCTCGGCAATCAGCTGACGATGCCCTTGACAGGCACTGAGTGATTTATTTTTCATATTACCGCTGCACCAACACGTACTCTATACAATCCCTAGGAATTGTATATATGGCCTAGGTAAAGTGTGTAATGGATATTAGTATACTTACATAACATTTCATTAATTACCGAGATGCTCCAGGTATTTTATACATTACCTAATTAGGTAATAGATTGCCGATAACACACTGGTATACCAAGTGAACTTAATATAATAACCTACTACCTACATATTTTAAAACAAAGTCTCACACCGTGTCGGTTTTTCTGCAACGAATTCAAAATTTACTAAACTGATTTTAATACGGTTTTCATCAATGGATGGGGTGATTCATGAAAGAGGTTAAGGTATATAATTTATCAAGGTTCTATAACAAGAAGTCAACACGTCTTGGAGCTTTCATCTTGAACGCTTCATAATTCCTTTTTGAGATATATCTAATTATATATTATATTTATATAGGTACTATATTTACCTATAATATGGTCTAATACCCGTGCGAAGTCGGGGTGGGTCGCTGGTTTTTGATTAGCAAAATGAAATTCAGCTAAAAATATTAGCACATGCTCAGCGCCAACAAATGTCTATCTGTTCCTAAATACGTAAATACTGGCTCTATGTTTACAGGAAAACATCAATCAATGTCACTGCGAAATCATTGAAATTTAAAAAATAAATGTTGCGTTGCTTTGTCATAAATATTCCGATCAATGACAATGGACACCTATGCTCTAGAATCTAGATTATTATTGAATACCTACTTGAAATGTGGAAAATGGTTTTGGAATTTGAAAATTTTATTTTATGTGATTGATATATTGGGATTTACGCATAGAGATACACGTAAAATGTTAGCAACACAGTCATCAGTCATCAGTCATCAGTCAGTAGATCATTTTATATTATCTCAAGTATTTCCACGTGTGGACAACCTTTAAGATTAGTCTCAGTCTCCCTGGTGTTTCGCGCAGTGTACACTGTACATGGAAGTGGTTGTCGTGGTTAAGGTCACCCTTCTTGAGGTCCACGTAAGTTTACTTTATTATCTATTGTAGTTGGCGTGGTCGAGTGGTGGAGGTGAGAGTTAATATATTATGAAAAAGTTCTTTAAACCTGCTCCTGGGTCACAAAGTAGGGGACTTTGCAAAAATAATGATAGATTGTTAAAATAAAAATAAAAAGATGATAAAATTAGTTTTTCGAATAAAGGAAATGAAAACATTTTAAAATGGGAAATTAAATAGGTCAAACAATTAAAATGTTGCCAGTCTAAGGAAACTGTTTATCACATAAAATTAATAACTTTCCTTAATAACATGATCTTATAATAGTATTATTTAGTTTATTGTTTAAATAGTGACGCAAAACATGTTGTTACTGGTCCTAATACTAACTTATTATAATTATTCAAACTCGTTAATCAAATCTATCTAACGGGAGAGAGCAGCGCCATAAGTGTGACAAGAGCAAACCAACGAATACATAGAGCACACCTACAACATTGTTTTATTTAGAAATCTTTATAAGAGATCTTTGCCCTTATTTAATATTGGATTGGATACGATAACTAGACTAAGTTTTTTTTAGACAGGCACAGTGACCAACGATTTACATAAATAAATAAAGCTCTATCATATCGTTCACCTAAGTACACCTACGATACATTGATTAATTGCTGTAACATCCGAATAAAGACCAGGAAGATATAGAAGAGAGAGAATTTTTTTTTGATTTTTTTGTTACAAAAATGTAAACACAATCCATAATTACTAAGACATTTGTATATGCATGTGTGTAAGTATAAGACACGTATGACTCAGCGAGGCGAGGCGAGGAGAGGCATGGTGAGCGCGTGTCTCCGATCATAACTCTATTAAACGCCTGTCAACCCGCGCGTTATTTTAAAAAGTAAAGTAATTGTATTGCTCGGAATGGTTTTCAAAATGGAAAGCGTTCAAGCATCGCGGAGCGTTGCGGAAAGGCGCGAAGATTTCGCGATGCCCCGCCCCCTCCACCTCCACCAATCAGCAGCGCGCACGACCTCCATTGGCCGTCAGATACGAATCGAAAAAACGTGCCACGTGAAAAACAATGGCACTTGCAGTGTAGTACTTCAATTGTGTTTGCGGCCAGAGTCGCTTGACCTTCGCTGCCCTACGCGTCCCTCCCAGGTGGGTCGCAGGTCGCTCTGGCGCGCTGGCGTGGCGAGGTGGCGCGGTGGCGCGGGGGGGACTCGGTGAGCTGGTTACACGCCAGGGGGCTCAGGCCGCGAGTGCACGCAGCTCGCTGCTCTCTGTCAGCAACTCATCTTTGCTATAGTTTATCAAATAATTCAAGTAGTTTCAATATAACTGAAACTGAACTCATGTCTGATATCTCAAAATTCTCGCAGTTTATTAAATTATATTTCATTTATCGTCGAAGCAAAAAGTACCTATTGATTATTATTATACAAATTTAAAAATTATTTGTTTTGTTAATTAATAGAAATTTTATTAAGGTATATTAGGCAAGAATAATATGATAGAATTTAATTGTATTAACGCAAAAAATATAAAATTATATATCTACTATTCATATTATAGGTTATGTTGTTATCATGTTTTTTTAAAGATTATTACCAGTATGAATCACTACTAGTATTATTAACCCGGCCAAGCGAGCCACCTCTGTAGTCCAGTGAATGGGATTTGAACCCACGACTTACCGATCATGAATTCAATGCCCAGACCACTGACCTATTGACACTTAATGTTATGTTATACACATACATATAATAGAGTCCATATCATTAAGACAAGTTATATATCGGCTTGGGTTTACCTAACCTTAGATTTAAACAGATGGCTTGGACAGTGGAGGTGAGTGTTGTGAGACTTAAAAGAATTCCTTAAGCTTTCGCATAAGTTATACGCGCTCGTTCAACCGTCAATGAATTAAGCATAATTTTGTTACAACCTTGGCCACAAATCCAAGGTAATGCTGAGGTTCCTCTCGTAATTGTAAGAGATCAATATTTAGTAAGTTATCGGTTCAGTAGCAGTGTCTACGTTGCGTTTACCCAATTTCAGTTTCTATTCAATATCACACCCCTCTCAATGTCTTCAACACGTCCCCTCCGTTAGCTAAGCTCTAAAGCTAAACTCAAAATATTTATTTTACATAAACTTTTGACTTTACAAAGTACTTTTGACACGTCAAAATTGGTCAGTCAGTCAGTTTGTCTGAAGCTACCGCCAGTTCGGAAAGCAGTTTCCTAATGAGAAGAACTGGCAAGAAACTCAACAGTTGCTTTGATTGTGAACATAAGCTGTACATAGCAAGGCTGCAGCAAGTTTGATTATATTTTAACACGCATCACTAATGTCGGAAATAAACGCTCCTCTATACCACTACTTATGATTATATTTTGGCCTGCACATCATCAACATTTGATATTGTTTGTCCTTTGATTAAAATTGTACGGAACTCTCAGAGCGCAAGTTCCACAATCGCACTTGGATGATATTTGAGGCATAATTAACCTGCTATTGTGGTTCTAATAGAGACAGAAAGGCTTTCATTTTTGGTACATATACATTACTGTAATAATAAATAAATACTATTTACGAATTGTATTTACAAATTTATTTAAAAGAGATATGAACTATCGGACAGTATCAGACAGACATACGTCGAGGAGTAGAGGCCTGGAGCGAGTGGCAACGCAGAGTGCATTGTTACTGAAGATGCTCCTACTCGGCACTCGTACGAGTACACTCGGCTAGTTGGGACCTGGCTCACGTAGCTAACCGTACGTTACTAACCATTTGTTTGTTTCGCTCGACACAATATATTGTCTGATATAATCGTTTTAGAGTTCAAACTCCCTCACGCCGGCTGTCAGTTTGTGCAAGCGACTACGCGGTACTAGGCATAAGGCATCGTCGTCGGCTAAAAAACTCCGAGTGACATAAATATTGTATAGACGAGCGCGGAATGTGTAATGAGGACGTGCACTTCTTGTTCAGGATCCAGCGCTTCTAAAACCATGGGTAGTATTAATTTTGGTTTTATTTCTACACAGTAGTGGTAGTTGTAGGTGGGATACAAAAATGAAAATGACATCTCTCTATTGATTGTATTATTACCTATGTATTATATTGTAACTACACAGTGGAATAAAAAAAAATTCAGGGTTATGTAACTTAAAAGGAAAAAGGAACCCTTATCTGTCCCTGTCTGTCTATATGCCTACCTGTCTTTAAAATGAATTGAAATTAATAAATATTCCTTAGAACGGTCAAAAAATCAAAATTACTCAACGCAATGAAAAGGTATTGCCCATTATATTGGAACTTACAAAATTGTAGAGTATTTTTCATTGACCTAGAATCATGAAATTTGTTTCTAAGACACATGGTGGTCGGATTCGCATTTTGGTGGTCGCAAACCAGTCAGATAAAAGATCCCTTACCGCCAAGGGGGTTTTAGACTACTCGCCACTTCCGTGATGCTCTCCCAGGTGCAGAGGTCACAGGTGATGACCCATTATTTGAGGAATACGTGAAAATATCAAGTTGAAATTAATATTAAACATGTGAGTCAAAAAATAAAACTTCTAGTGTAAGCAATCAATATATACGGCCGTTTACTACTTATGATATTATGTTGACCCGGGACTCTTACTAAGGTGTTTCCCGTTGCCTTTAAGTTATGATATTTAGTTTTAAGATAGGACACAACTTGATGTATACTTGTATAGGTATCGGTACATATTATTAGTATAGGTATAAATATTAAAACTTAATAACAAGTGTTATCTCCACTGTAGCTGCAACACTGGTTTCATTAGATACACAGCACTTGGTTGTCGTACCTCCCCCCCACTAGAGTTAAACATGAAGTAATCAATTTCTTGGAAGCTCCAAAGAGAGAGAGGGAGTCAACACTCTAGAAGACAACAAATTAAAAGTTAATATATTATACATGCGGCGCGCGCGTGCGGCGCTTAATTTAGGCTTCGGTTAGCTTAACCTGGGCAGTGTTGCAATTGTGTTGAAGAGCTCTTTAAAACTACACCTTGGTAACAAGTTCAAGGCAGTGCTTAGCTACCTGTAGTAATTTTAAGAGATCATAATGTTTAGTTATTTATCGGTTCAGTAGCACTTTCTACTTTGCGTTTACCCAATAGTCCATTCAATATCACCACCCTCTTAATGTTTTCAACATACCTACTCAATCTCATTTCTCCGACTTACATAATTATAGGAAAGCTCAAAATTCTGCAGCAACTAATGCGTAGCATAATTTGGAGCCTGCACGGAAAGAAAGAACGAACTAAGTTAAGGTTACGATCAGCAGATTAGAACTCTTATAAAATTTTGATATTGACATAAAAGGGAATAAAAAATAATGTTTGAGAAGCAGTGTCGCTTCGGGCACGGTCACGCGCACCGATGGCGTCTGTGGAGCGCGAGCGACTCTCACATGCAGCACTCCGCCACTACTGTACAGTACAGTGTACTGTGTACAGTGTACTGTACCACTGTCACCAATACTTCGGCACTTTTGCATTTCACTCAGTAAGAGAATTTTAATATTATATAACGTTGGGCAAGTATGGCGGACTTAGTCGTTTCTGGGAAGAAGTGGACACAGGAGTGAGACCTCGATGCGATATGCCGGAGAAAACGGTTCGGTTTCGGTAGCATTTCGGTGTTTTTGCATTGCGGCGCGGCGGCGCAGCGGCCGGAGTCGGCGGTCGAGGCGAGGTGGTGGCTGCGCATTCCGGCGCGCCGGCGCACCTCGTTGGTATTCCGCGCCCGCCTCGCGCGCAAACTGAACGCGCAAAAAATACAATGACTTCGTATTGTTACGTCCCTAAACGTTTTACAATGTATCGATACATTTCGTCCGTCGCGTCCTAAAATTATGGTTAATGTTTTTGAGAGATTTGACCGATTCAGTCTCTTCATTTTTTACGCGCGTCGCAATCTAGTTGAGGCGACTTTGGCAGGCAGCACCGAGGCCCCCATGGCCTGCGTTGCCTCCGTGGCCCCCATTAGCAGCTCTCTATAAGTATTGATCGTATTCTGTAAACAATCTCTGGCTCGTAACAATTAATGTAGCGCTCAGAAAAACTGTCAATAAATCGGAATGACACATGTCTTTCAGATTTTTTATTTTTTGTTAGTGACATGAACTAGGCATTGTTGTCTTTGTTAAGATGTTGTTTAATAGTGTTTTATTAATACATGACTCAGAGACCGTGTAAGTTGAAACTGAGTAGCTATTATACTAATTACTAGTGGGTACATTTGATGTTTAATTTAATGATGTCACATTTGTTTATCTAATGTTTCTATATGAGTTGCTGCTTCATCGCGAATTCCAAGCAGTCGGAGGGCGGAGGTGGAGGGCGAGAGCGCGGATGCGCGTGCGCAGCGAACTTGCGCGTTTCGGAGGTCTACCGTTACTTTTTGTTACTACGTACTTTAAAGGAATTTTGGCGCCACTGAACTTAGTAAGTACCCACTCTTAAAAAAGTTTTTAAGATTGAGGAAGCCATTTAGGAAGCATTATTAAATCTCTTTTATGAATTGATTAAGGACATTATATAGTTAAAAATAACTCAAGTTAATCATTTAGAAGTATTAAGAGTCAGTCAAAGTAAAAACATCTTATCCAACGATTGGTAGAAAAAAAATATCATCACCATAAACTTGTAAAAGTTATGTGTGTTTTCACAAGCGGATTAAACTGTTCACTGTTTTTGCTAAATATTGATGGTTTTTTAACGACTATCTGAGGAATTTGCTGACCCCTTGGGATTGTCGCACGGCGCCCTCGGACGTCCGTGGGAGCATCGCCTGGGAGCATGTTTCGCCCCCCAACAATCTGAATACTCTACATCCGAAGTAATAAGACATAGATACCTATATTGTAATGATAGTGATAGAATGCTATGGTGGTTTTATTTTTTTCAAAGACGGCGTATCATTTTTAAGGACTGGAAAGGTTAATAACTTTATAGGAAATTAGATGAGGAATTAAAAAAAATCGTTTCATAATTGTGAATAAATTGTATGGTGGTTAAAAATTACAATGAAAATACTAATTTTTTTTGGTGGATCTTATGAAATGATATAGCTCTTATTTTTTATAAGTTGCTGCTCTTAGTCCCAAAAACATATCATAAAATTAAGTCAATCGATTCCGAGAAAGTTTCCGAGAAAAAAATATTTTTCTGATTTTCTGACTTTTTGGTGTAGGTATCTGAAAATTGGAGGATCAATGTATCTTTAGTACAAAAATACCTACCTTAAATGATGAATCAAAATCAAATTAAATACTTATTGGGATATATTATAAAATTAAGATTGATTATTTGGCAGTACAATTTGGCAGTTAGAGACGTTTTGAGATCAACTGCATAACATAGCTACAATATGTGTACCTATGCTGGTTCCCACTCATTTTTTCCACGCTTTAATCTAACTTAGATTAAAGATGTCGGGTTTTAGTTATAAAGTTTAATTAATAAATCGTTTTAAAAGTAACTAGTGCTTTTTTGACTCCTCCGGCTTCTTCTTGTCAACATTATCTTATATATATCTATAAAAGAGTCAGATTTGTTCAAACACTATTTATAATTCGAGAACGACTGAACCGATTTTCATAGTTATTGATTTGTTGTATTTGTCTCCGTCTCGAATAGCAGAATAACTATTAAAAACATTGGTAAATTATAGGAAAAATAAAATAAAAGAAAAAAATTCTAATACCAAAAAAACCATCTGACTTTAAATTCTGAAAAATGCAAAAATAATTATAAATAAAATTAAAATAATTTCGTAGTCGGTGAAAATATATCAATAAAATATATATTGTCAAATATTGAACCTTTTTTTTTGGAGTCGATTAAAATATTCTACAAGTTGTCATTTAACAACATATCATGTCTCCAACAGTTGTTGCTAGGATATTCGCTAAAATAGCTTTAGATTCATTTCACACAATACGATAACAAAATCGTCGATTTTTAAGCTAAGTCAAACGATAACACTCACGTATTATATACTCACGATCTTCTCGCACTCACTGACTCAACAATCTTTGTAGGAATAACTTACTCAAACACTCAGTCGAACTCCCATTTATCATCTCTGGTGGGAAGACTCAGCTCGGCAGCTTATGCAGTAAGAAAAGTAAGGCAGCTAACTGATATTGATTCAGCCAGACTTGTTTATTATAGTTACTTTCATAGTATATTGTCCTACGGCATTTTATTGTGGGGCAGGGACGCGGACATAGAATCCATTTTTATCCTTCAAAAAAGAGCAAGTGTTCGGGCCATTTGCGACAAAAAGTAAAAATAATTCCGTTATTTATTAACCTCCTTTTATTATAGGACAATAATTGATATTATTGTAGTCGGTGCCAGCCAGGTAAATAGACGTAAACAGTTTGTCTGAAGCTACCACCAATTCGGAAAGCAGTTTCCTAATGAGAAGTACTCAAAAGTCGTCATTTCAACCGACTTCGAAAAAAGGTGTTATCAATTTGGTTGTATTTTTTTATGTTCACTCTCTCACCTGTTTACTCATTCAAATACTCACTAAATCACCAATCACACATTGACCTTCTACGCATCCATGCACATTTTACCCATTCACAAAGTGACTCACTCAATTTACCTACAGTAGAACCCCGATTATTCGGATGTTCAGTTATCCGGACTCCTTCGTCACTCGTTGATTTGAAAGTGTTTTGATGATGCAACGAAATATGTTATGACGAATTTATTCCTGCCTCCAAGGGTAAATTATCGGAGTAATTGGAATGACAAGATGAGGTTCATTAAATCAAAGGTCAATTATTCCCAATCGATAGTTTAAATTACATTAGTATTATACTATTTAACAACATTATAGCCTATCATTTTTAACCCCTAACGCTATAACGACGCGGTATTATAAACTTAACGTGTATCTGTATATGTGTTACTAAATGGTGTGGTCGTACCGCTCATGTTAACACCGACTTTAATGCGGATTTATAATTATGTTTGAAAGCTTATTAACTCGACATGACATAGCTCTAATTTGTGTAGATCTTATCAGCTGTTTGAAGAGTTGAGAGTTGCGTGACAGCTTGTATCTTTTTGAAAAATATCGTACGACCTTACGACCAGATTTAATGATTTTTTTGAGTCTGGGGTTATTTAAATTTTTAATTTAAGTTTTAGTTATTTTATATCATACTAGCCGCGCCCCGCAGTTTTACCCGCTAGATTTTGGATAATTCACGCTATCATTATAAATTATAGCCTATGTGTTATTCTGATGTGTAAGCTATATTATTGTAAAGTTTCATCAAAATCCATTCAGTAGTTTTTGAGTGAAAGAGTAACAAATATGTATATTGGATGTATCCAGACATCCATACATTCTTACAAACTTTCGCGTTTATAATATTAGTAGGATTTTCTAAACAAAGTATGTTAACCCCATTAGACAGTAAAAATCATTGAAATTGAAATATTGAGTGATTAAGTCACAAGTTTTGAAATCGATTATCCGGATTTTCGATTATACGGAGTTCCTCTGGTTTAATTGATCCGGATAATCGGGATTATATTAGTATTTACAAAGTACCTACACACTCAACCATCACAAAAATAATAAACTGCACTACTCTACTCACCCTTCCATCTCCAAACTACTGCACCCACTCAACAGATAGCCTTCAGCTCTTAATAAATTATAGATAACAACCGCATCAAAATTGGGCCATTGTTTCAGGAGCTCCGATGTTACAAACAGATACACATATATACGGTAACCTTGTAAAACAATGACATCTTGATCCCATCCACACAGAAAAATCCGCATCAAAATTGATAAAGTTATTCGGGAGCTACGATATAGAAAGACAGACGAACATTACCATTAAAAAATCACTTACAGCCAAAGTACACGTTAAGAGAATTCTAAATTTTATGCTATCAACTAATGGTAGATGAAGCCGGAAGCTTTGATAATCTACTGGTAATATCAACATGAAAATTATTTATATATATAATAGTTGCTTAACATTTATAACCATATTATGGCTATCTGTGGTCTTCCTCTTCAGTTCCACTTCACCAAATGATAAGTTCTGTATGCAAATGCTTGAAACCGTTCTGAAAATATTAAAATCACTATATGTGTGCCTATAACTTTTGAGGAGTTCTGTCAATTCCTCAAGGATCCCATCATCAGAACTGGATTTTGAAAAATGGGACCTATCTGTAGGCATACCCTACGAAATACAAAAATAAATTTCCATATCGGTTCATAAGTGACGGACTTCTGAGGTAACAAACATAAAATAAACAAAAATAAAAAAACATACAACCGAATTGATAAACTTCTTTTGAAGTCCTTTGAAAAGACCATTTAAAATAAACTATTTTGAGTTTGAGTTTAAGTATGATAATAGTATCGACAACAATAAGGGTGAAATAGTTTCCACATATAACCGATTACACTGTGATTTCCCATCCGATTTATATGATTCTTCCTTAGTTTGATGCTATAATAGTTACTATTTAGTCCCATAAAAAATTATTTATAATTAATATGAACATATTTTCCGTCCCTTGAAACGTCACCGGATCTATATTATTTAAGCCTTAGCTACTTAAAATAAAATTACTATTTAATATATGACAATAAAAAGTTTGTCTACCTGATGTAATCTAGAAAAATCCTACTGTAATTTACAGAACAACCTATTACAGGCACTAAAAAGGTAAAAAAAACGACGTTTAAAAAAAAAAGAACTAAAAAGTAAGAAATAATTCCGTTATTTATTAACCTCCCTTTATGCGGGCAATAATATACAATAATTGTTATTTTTGTAGTCGGTGCCAGCCATAGTATAATACGTACATAAGTAGTAGTATAATAGCACAATTGTACATACTATGTATTTTGTGACAGGTTTGATCAATAGATATACTCATTATTTATTACTATTCTCTCTCACCACACGTCTGTTCACCTGGCTGGGCTGGCTGGGCTGGCTGGGCTGGCTGGGCTGGGTGGCATCGACTACAAAAATAAAAATGATTGTATATTATTGTCCTATTAAAGGGAGGTTAATAAATAAAGCCATTATTTCTTACTTTTTAGTCCATTTTTTTTAGTTTTTGAGGTCGTTTTTTATTTTATTTAATAATATTACAACAGACTAAACTATTGAATTAATGGAAAATAATTTATCTGTTATTATAAAATTAGAATAATTCTTTTGTAGATGTAGGAGCCTAGGAGCTCGTAAGTAGGTGAGAACTGAGAATGATACGTTCACACTTTTGGTACTTGGAGTGGATGGTTGTTGCAATTCTATCACGCGCACACGCAGAGCGCGCGTCACGTCACGCTGCGCGCACTGGCACGGTGGCGCGGCGGCGGGTTAGCGCGAACCGCACCGTTAATCAATCGACCGTGGGACTACTCTCGCCATCACCACCGCACGAACCTCATTTGCAACGTACATACTAAATAAGCTCACCCAAAAGGACGTGTTATGAGAACTCCTTAACTACAAATACACTTACACTCAGTCTATCACGAGTCACCACTGCCTTCTACTGAAAGATGACAAAGTACATTTCAAACTCAAACTATTTTATTCAAATAGACTTTTTACAAAGCACTTTTGACACGTCAAAATTGGTCAGTCAGTCAGTTTGTCTGAAGCTACCACCAGTTCGGAAAGCAGTTTCCTGATGAGAAGAACTGGCAAGAAACTCAACAGTTGCTCTTTTCAAAACGCCATTGTTTACATCAGTCTGTTTCACAAAGGTATAATAATTCAGCTGAGCATCAACGACATTTTGATTCCAAACTTTGTTATCGTGTATGTACGGCGTTACAAGTTTATTTTTATTTCTAGTATTCATACTGTATGTGTCACTATGTTTGGAAAATAACGTAATGTTCTGCCTAATGTATACAATGTTACAATAGATGTATTGTGACGACACCATAAGAATACCTATTTTATTAAAAACATCTCTAATAAAGTAAATGCTCGAACTGCTCTTTTTTCAAGGATAAAAATGGATTCTATGTCCGCGTCCCTGCCCCACAGTAATATATACTATGAAAGTAACTAATATATAATAAACAAATCTGGCTGTATCAATATCAGTTAGTTGCCTTGCTTTTCTTATTGCGTAAGCTGCGGAGCTGCGTTTTCCCGCCAAAAATTATAAATAGCAGTTCCACTGAAGTTTTGAGTCTAAAGTTATTCCCAAAAAAAATTGTTGTGTCAGTTAAATTCAATATTTCATTATTTAACAAAAGGGTTTTAAAAATATTTTTTTTAAATAAGGTAGTTTTGAAAAGAGAACAATAATAAGAATAAATTTTAAAATTAAAACCAATAATGTATCTTATATTTAGTATTTATATTATACTAAAAACAACACTATTTTTACCTTTAAAATAATAATTTTTAACATTAAACTTGTAAGAACAAAATAAATATAATTATCGTATATTATTTATAATTAAAATGTGTTTAGTGTATGTTTGTTAGGTGAGTGTTTGAGGCTTGTATGTCTGTCTGCGACTTTGCTACCAACTTGTCAAGCAAAGGGAGACACTGACTATGCCTTAATGTGAGGAGTGGCGTTGCTCTCACGAAGTGAAGCGTATAAAGTGAAGAATATGTAATAAAATGATAAAAGTGAGGTTATGTAAATAAAGTTATCGAGACAAAGTAATGAAAGCAATACTCCCCCGCGCCCCCGCGCCGGTTCAAACGGCAGCCGTCATGAACATCCAGCAGTTGAATATTCACAAGATTTCTTTGTTTATTGACACTATATTATTATTTATTTGTGACACTATACTATTATACAAAAGTTCTAGAAAATTATATAGTAATTTATTTACACAATTTTTGGCTTTTTAAATATTTTATTTTAATTTTAATTAGAGAACACAATTTTGACGTTCATCCAGCCCCATAAAAAACATAATTCGAAAAATAATCGTAAAAGATTAAAATTTATACTATAGTTTCTCAACAAGATAAATCTATACCTAGATATGTTTTAAAAGAAACCCAACTAAAAATATTTCGTAATGTGGACAATCTGCGCAGGCGCGAAATAAGAAACAATGGCGATTTAAAATACAATGAGTATGAGCTGATATACATAACAACGATATTCCCGTCACCACCACCCGACGTCGTCGCCATCCTCACGAGTAAGCGCTTTATTTGGATTACTTTGTTAGTGGCGGCGGAGCAGCGTAGGAGAGGAAGCCAAACAGGAGCAACGCTGACCTCAGCTTATTAATGACGTGGCTTGAATTGAATATTCCGATCCCGCATGATAGCTAGCATGCATCAGCATCGGCATCACCGCGGTTCCTTTACAGTCGACTCCCACAATCCAGCTGTAATGATTAAGCTACGCGTCATCCGTCCCTTAATATTCACGAGAGACACTCGCGCTCTCGCAACTCGGAGGCAGAGATAATAGATGTGGTCGTGATCGTATACACAACTTATCAGCTCGATGAGGACTAATTGGTGATCGCAATTCAGCGCAAGAATGGCGGGTCACGACCGCTCCCCACACTGCTCACTCCTCACTCCTCGCATATCCTAGGCGGCCTAATTGTCGCGGCCGCTACCGTTTAGCATACATTACAATGTAAATCAGCTTTACCACCGATGTCTTACTCCGTACTATTAAGACTTGAACCTTCGCAAACAAATGTAGACCATGTGCTCTAATGCTTCGGTATAATTTGCCTTGAGACTAACATAAGCTACTAAAGCTTTTGCGGAAATGAGAAGCAGAGCAAGTATCTACAAGGGAATAGGCAAATTGTCTAATTAGTGTGATGGTCAACGAAGGCTGCGGCTGCGGCTGCGTGCTGTTTCAATAAGAATTACATGCTAATATTGATTCCTGGCAAACGGTACAGGGAATGTCGTGAGGAACGACGTGCTGACATCAATTATGAGAAACTATTTAAATCACAACACATTATTACACTCACGCAGGGTTAAATTAGTTGCCATGGGAATATAATATATTATATGTACCTAAATATTATTGTTCTATGAAAATAATAAGTAAGAAAACGAGATGTTGCAATTTCTTGTCATTTTTGGTATGTTTTTTTATTGAATAGCACGACTTACAACGACGACTTAGAAACGAAGGTAAATAAGTTGTCCACGGAAATAATTCTTGAGTACTCGATAACGCGTATATTTATATTCACATAGTGCTGGTGTCGATTACGCGCCAACTGACTCTTTACTCTACTTAATAGTTAGTTATTTGTAGTGAAGGAATCAATTTGTAGTTCTTTAGCATTCTATATGATATCCATTTAGTTGATCCATTTAGATTTAGTGATACGTTACTAGAAACAAAATGATATAGTTAAGGAGTTTTTAAATGCGACTTCATTTTATTTCTCATTGAAGCATCAGTGTGAAATCTGTTCAGCGGTGTTGATTCAGCAAGTTTACGTTGAACTCGTCAAGTTTTTAAGAAGTAATTAAGAACAGTCAGTAGTCGGTGGAAGCAACAAAGGGCAATGACAATAAGGACGTTGGGAGGAACCATGAGCGACTTGACATCCGTGTGAACTTGTTAGAGCGACTATAGCAGCCCTTATCACACGTCACCCCGGCCCGCACGTCCCGCACGTCCCGCACGCACCGGATGTAATCCTGCCTCCGCCGGGACATGTCCGCGGGACGTGCGTCGACTGTTGCCACATCGTGACTGCTTGCTTTTTTGTTGCTTCCTCCCGCCGCGGCTCGCCCTTCACACGCTTTTTAACCTTGAATAAAACTATAAAACATACAACAATAAATAATAAATAAATTACATAATAAAAAAACATATACCAAAAAAGGATTTGAAAGTTGCGCAATCCCCGGCGATAACATAGGTAATGTGTTTAATGTATCGATATAATTAGTCCATTTCTTACTCCACTTTCTGCGGTTCATTACCTATAGTCACAGAAAAACTTGTATCTCTTTTCAATTTTTTTCTTTTCTAATCTCCATTAACCCTTCATTCCATTGTTGCAAGCATCACACCTGCGACCTTCACCATACCAGCACGCCAGTATATCATTACTATACACGTATCAAGTAATAGGTACATTAGGGTGATCCAAAAAAAAAAAATTTTTTTTTTTTTTTTTCAAACAAGCTCAAAAGTTTCGTTTGGGTGTAAAAAAATTACTGTGAAAATATGAGCTCTTAATATTAATATTAAGGCTGTCCTCATCGCATTTTTTTAATTCCCATAAGAATAACATGGGAAAATTTTTTTTTGCTTCTTCTGATTTTTGTACCGTTCAAACGACTGATTGACTTATAAATTGCTGTTCTAATCTTTATAGAGAATTGAACGCTCTACAAAAAAGGTCTGATAACATTTTTTGATTTGTCCACGCGTTCAAAAGTTATTCAAGATCAAAGTTCAATTGTTCAAAAATTTGATCGAATTTTATAAATTACACCAAAACTGTTGGTTTCAGAGTCGAAATAAAAATCAAATTTTTTGTCAAATATAAATTAGACTTCTGATACATGTGGTCATCGGAAAAAATAGATTGAAAAAAAAAAATTGACTCGGTGGTATCACAAGAAGCTTGCAGAAAGATGAAGGAACATTTGTGGTATTTAAATGACGAGTTGGCCACAATATCATTATTTGATGACAATGTTCCGATCTATATTAAAAAGAAAATGCTTTATGCTATTAACACTCGAGAGGGCTCTACATTAATGGAGCAGCGATATCATGTAGAGGATGTAAATTTAAAATCGTTATTAGATAACGATTTAAGCGACTTTGTTTCGAAAAACTCATTGGAGTTATTTAAAAAATTTGATTTACCCTCTGATTTCATAGAAAAAGATATTTCTACATGGCCTAATGATAACAGCTACAAAATATGTCTGAAATTTTTCAAAACTTTGAAAGTAACGAACGACGTTGCTGAACGGGGTGTTGCATTAATTGAAGAATATAACCGCTGCCTGACTAAAGATGAAGAACAGTTGCAGTATTTATTGCAGGTTGTTCGAGGCCATCGACAACGTTTTCCAAATTGTTATAAAAAATCACTTCAATCATAAATATTTAATGTAAACAGACAAGCAAATTTCTTAAGCAAAACTTATTAATAAAATGAATGTGAATATAATAACAGAATAAAATTGTTTATTTTTTGATTTATTGCGAAAAAAATTCCTTAAAAGCATCATATTTTTTTGATTGAACAAAAAAAAATTATTGGTCAACATTTATCAGAAGTCTAATTTATATTTGACAAAAAATTTGATTTTTATTTCGACTCTGAAACCAACAGTTTTGGTGTAATTTATAAAATTCGATCAAATTTTTGAACAATTGAACTTTGATCTTGAATAACTTTTGAACGCGTGGACAAATCAAAAAATGTTATCAGACCTTTTTTGTAGAGCGTTCAATTCTCTATAAAGATTAGAACAGCAATTTATAAGTCAATCAGTCGTTTGAACGGTACAAAAATCAGAAGAAGCAAAAAAAAATTTTCCCATGTTATTCTTATGGGAATTAAAAAAATGCGATGAGGACAGCCTTAATATTAATATTAAGAGCTCATATTTTCACAGTAATTTTTTTACACCCAAACGAAACTTTTGAGCTTGTTTGAAAAAAAAAAAAAAAAAAATTTTTTTTTTTTGGATCACCCTAAGGTACATAAAGATAATAGTAGTTACACAAGTAGGTACATTATTCATTTATGAAACAAATAAACAGTATTCAGACGAATCATTTTTTGTGACAGTGACGAAGTGAAGCATAAAATAGGAATAAATTTAGTTTGTTTTTGTCGGCCACCTGGGCTCCCGGCCTGGCCCAGTCTGGTCTGGCCTGGTACCCGCGGTCACTAGGCAGTGGATACACAGACACACATTAGCATTGTATTGTAATGTGACAAGTTAGCGACACGTCACTTAAGTTGATAAAAAATAATTGTTAAAGAAGACAAATTAATCAATAATTTAAATATGATTTCGCCTCTTACTTTACATTAATAATAAAAGAAAAATGTACAGCAGGTAAATAACAAATACACTTTGCGTTTCTTCGTAAATACGCGAACAGATAATAATATCAAAACGAGCCTACAAATGTGTATTCACATTTATTATGGTCAACACCCTGGGTCAACCTTCTATTATAAATATTTTTTCTTTCGCTTCAAATAATAATTTATGTGAATAGATAAATCAAAAGATACATAATAACAACACTTCACTTTAACACATTCGTATTTAAGTGTAATTTTATTAAAAGTGGACATTATGAAGTGTGAACAGCAGCTTATCTGTTAACAATTGTAATAAATTTAAATAAATACATGACGATGTCTCCTTTGGAAGTCGCCCTCATTACTATGGATCTATAAACGCGCCGAAATACTGAATGCGCTCCTACCTCCTGCTTCTTGACTCCTCGGCTTATATCCGGGATACAGGGTACACATTGGTGTGGCGCATGCGCTCGGGTAGGTGGTGTGATGATGAGATGCGCGCTCCGAGGTGAGCAGTGATTGACGCGTCGATCCCATCTGAATAATGCGCCGCGGCCGGACCGTTTTCATGAATACCATGAATACCTAACTTACATCAGCTGCCTACTTTATGCGAGAAATTAATAACAAGCAATACCGCTCGTTCTGTGGATCAACTATTACGCTCCAAACGCCAGATACACAACGGTGCCGACCTTGGTGTCTAAGGTTTTTTAACAAAGAGTGCGTCGTGGCGGTGTCGTGGTGTCGCTGCCGCATGCCTGGACTTGGCTACTTTGGATTCCGAGACGCGGCGTTCGACGAGTTATTACCGAGAGTGTCGATTGTGATTCCGCGGGCGCTCGGACCCGCTGCGCATACGCAAGCAGGACAGCGCAGTGTTAGAAAACTCTACGTGCCCGGAGATACGTGTCCGCCCTGGCAACAGCGGCGCACTGCCCACTGCCCACTGCCCACTGCCCACCGCTGCCGAATGAGCTCCTAACTGTTTCCCCTATCGGGCCTTCATATCTGCGCGCTGGCAGCCCGTGCTCACATGTGCCGCTGGGCCCTGCCCCATGTGCCACTAAGATAAAGTAAATAGCTCTGTAAAACGTTCGTCAAGTACGTGTACGAACGTGTAGTTGTGTACACTGTACGCTGCACAGTTCATGATAATTATGTATTCTATTATATTGTAGCTTCATGTGACTGTACTCTTTATCGCTATAGAAATTTCAACCATTTTGATTCGAAACAAATAGAATATACAATATATGGTAAATAAGTACTAATAATGGTTATAAAAATAACTAGATCTCTGTTACATTTTCTGAAAATCCAAGATATAATATATAGCCAGCGGTAGGGTGCGCAGTGGTGTGGTGGTGGTGGTGGTGGTAGCTGGTCAGCGACAGAGAGATTGTGTATGTCCGTCACGTTGGTGAGCGGTGAGCGGTCACTCGTATCTCATGGCTCACTATTATTTCCTTTGATTTTATCAGGAATATCTAGTTCGTGGAGAAATGGATATATATAGATGTTATTTCTAGAAATGATCTAACGTTGCGAAGAGTATTTAGGTATTGTTTCTGTTCTTAGTATTCCACTTGGGTAGGTACCTGTTCAATATTTTTGCTAGTAACTGGTCCTACCTGCAGTCTTAAAGATTTTCTAGGAAGTTTCTGTTTATTATTTCACTTTTTTATTTTGTTTATACAAAAACATTAATGTTAGCAACACATCCGAAAGCCTCTTTGAGTCAGCTAGTTTTTGGTTTAGTTTATCAGATCTGTTACGATAGACCCGCAGCAGTTCGACCAGTGATTTTTATGGAATAAAAGAATAATTTGAGTTTTGGATCAATTTATTAAAGGTGCTCTGGAAAACTGCTCCTGGGTGTCAAGTCTTAGGCACTGCCACTTTCGTCTAGAGTACATGTTATTTTTATTTTATGCGTGTTATTGCGCAGTACAGTTCACAATGATAATAAAACATCCTTGAGGTTTCCCATATATAATGATGACGCCATCATTAGGTATATAAAAGCCAGAACAACAGTAACAGTACTGCACGTTAAGTATGTCCACTAGCTATATTCCGTCGTTCGGCGTTCGGCGTTCGGCGCCTGTTGGTGAGGTCGGCACTCGGCACTCGGCACTCGGCAGCGAGTCACGTCGGCGTCGGCGCACGGCGTCGTTATCGCATCTGTGGCTGGCGCCGCGCCGACCTCATGCAAATGCTCATCTACCACGTGTCTCCGCTTTGTGGGACTACCCGCTCCGCGACATATAGAGATATCTATATTTCACATAGCTTACTTATTATAATGCTGCGTATGTGTTGCTGCTGGAGACTACCAACTTTCAAAATATATTATTAAAATTTAGCTATGAACTGCTATGAAATGCTAGTTATTTTTATTAAAGATAATGCGCAAACTGTAATAAAATTTAATCCTCTTATTGCTTACATGCTTCTATAGTTTCAATAAAGTCATTGATTTAATGAATAACTTCCCACTCGTAGTGTGGTCGTCTGTTGGTATAATGAATATGGTGGTCATTCGTCTCATTGCCTATCATCTTCTCTCTCCGTCTGTCACTCACCAGACCTCGTTGTAAGTATTAATAATGATAAACTATGACAAAAATAGGAGAGGATTTCACATCAACCCTTACTTTTTTACAGGTAAAAATAAATTTTGATTCCTCGTTTTTTTTTATTTTGAAAACAAGCGTAAGCGAAGTAGGTAAAAAATACTAATATTATGTAAACATACAATTAATAAAATTTAGTCACTGAGATAACGAGACACTTACAAACAAATAGTAATTAGTAAAACAATAATTTTTATATAAGATTCAAATTGTTTTGTGTGAGAAAAATATGTGGGATGTAGTTAGTGATAACAAGTTAGGAAAAACAAAACGATATGAAATTTAATATTTTGCAAATAATTTTTGAAGTGAAACTTCTTTAGAATCGTTGTGATTTCAAACCGGATGCAACGGAAAAAACGACAGGTACAAATACAAAAATGTGTAGGAAAGAATGAGACAGAAATATACATACTATTTTATATTATTATATATATTCATCTCATTCTTTTGTCGATTTACTGAAGTTTCACTTCTATCGTGTTTTTTTTTTAATTTCTGTTCCACATGTGGTACACTGAGCATTAACTATTCTTTTAGATTTCTAAATCTATTATATTTCTTTAGCTAAAGTACAATGTGATGGGATGTGAAGTTTTTTCCCGTTGAAGTTAAAGTTTCCGTTTTTGAGAGTATATAATATTAAGCTTATGTTTCTTTGTATTAATGTCATGAGAAAAATTTGAAGGTCTCCGTCTTCTTTGATCTAAATGATCTAAAAGATTTATGCGCTAAAAGTTCGGAGTCATTCAACTTTAGTTTGGTATTTTTTATACGAATAACACGAAGAAGATATAAAAAAAGACTCATGTGCTATTTTATATTTCTTGAGGAGTATATTATCTAATCACGTCACCCATATGTATATTATATATTTGGAATGTTTAGCGATCGGCCTATTATATATATTTCTACTGTTCTTGCTATATCTCTTTACATAAAACAAAGATATGATTTTAAATGTAAGGAGCAACACTCATAGAAGCTAATGATCGTTTACGTCTATTTGTTTATTTAACGGTACCTAAAGTAGTCTCTGAAATCACTTGAAGTTCACTATAAATATTTGTTGGTTGCTCACATTTTTTATTTATATCTGAAACGGACATAAAAATACAGCTATTCAATAAGGATATAATATAAAGATTAAAACTAACTTACCTTTGCAAAATTAACCCTTTTTACAATATTTTTTCCAGGCTAAAACTATTTTGTAATTTTTTTTTTAGATTTATGAATTTACCCTTGCGGCGAACCCAACATTTGCAAAAAAATATGTTATTCCTTTAATAAAAGAACCAATAACCACTACTATACACAATAATCAACGTTATAACATTGCATAATATGTAGTCATCATCATCATCCCGACCTGTCAATGGCCCACTGCTTAGCCGGGTCTCCTCCTCAGAATGAGGAATGAGGAGGGTATTAGGCCATAGTCCACAACGCTTGGCCAGTGCGAGTTGGCAGACTTTACACATCTTTGAGAACTTAATAGCGAACTCTCAGGAGTGCAGGTTTCCTCAAGACGTTTTCCTTCACCGTTATAGCAAGTGATATTTAATTGCTTAAAACACACATAACTCAGAATCAGAGGTGTGTGCCCAGGATCGAACTCGGACCTACCGAGTAAGACTTGAAGTCTCAACCACTAGGCCATCATTGCTTGCCCAGTGGCTTGTGGCTATTTGTACATAATAGAACTGTAGAAACAAAAATGTCCCATATAGTAGTCCCATATATGGCACTGAGCGCCTTGTGCTGTTAAAACAGTGATCTTTATTTGTCTAGTCAACAAGTGCTTTTTAGGTCGAAACTTTTTCCAATTCTCCAAAAATTATGATTTAGGTGTCATTTGATTCGCAATGGCTTGTAAGAATTTTTTGAGAAAATTGAAGGACCACTCGTAAAAATTGCAAAAGGTATAAAACAATTAAGTGAAAAAAAGGGGGTTTGGTTTTTATCTCGAATATCTCGAAAACTATTTGAACACGGAGTTGTTTGTAGATTCGGTTTCTATTTACCTAATATTCTTTTTTATTAGTCTCTAATCTACTTTTTCAGACTTTGTGATTGTATTTGTATTCCTAAAAAGTTTATAAGGAATTCAGTGAAATATAATAAAAATGAAATTGATGTGTGGCAGCAGAACAACAGTGCAGGAGTGACGAGCTCCTGACTCCTGAGCCTGACTCACTTGATTCAATTCAATGAGCTCCTTACCCGTTTGCTTCGCCCCTCATCTGCGTCACACGGACCACCTCCATGGAATTCATTATCACTTGTGTAACAATGTCTGCCTAACATGAACACACATAATATTATTATAACAGCTATTTTTGGGTTAAATATTTATGTATTTTATGCGTTGAATGTAAATTTTATATAACTTGCTATCTTTAACATAAACTTGAGCAGATTTTTATCATTCCTGAATTAAAAAAACATTCTACATGGCAAGCCTGTCAACCTATCAACCTAGTTATTAACAGCAACTTAGTTTTACTGTTTTAAATCTTTGTTAAAATCAATAATGTATTATTGGTATATTTTTATAAAGTTATAATATTAATATAAAATAAATATTGTAGATGCTCTACATTATGTAGGTATATGTGTGTCTGTGTGTGTGGTATGGAGGTTGCATCAGAAGCTTGACTCCATTCAGCTGGCGGTTGAGATAAAACAATGTTGAATCTTTTTCAATATATTTTATCCTAAAACATTCGATATATTAATTTTTATACAGTTAAATAGCAGGTATATTAAATACCAAAATAAGAATGAACCCGTATATATATTAGTTTCTACATAATGATTAAGACATAATTCCCAAAATATCAGCTGTATGTGCATATCAATTTGTAAGGTACGTAAGTACGTAGGTATTATAAAGAAAGAGCAGATGGACATACTAAGACACGGTTTAATAGCAAATTCAGTTTAAATTGTAGAAAAAACAATGTAAAAAATGTAATTTAATTTTTTTTATTAAAATAGGTATTTCATGATATTTTAAGATCATAAAATGTTTAGAATGTTAAAAACAGACCGATGCAACTAGTAAACTTGTTAAATTCCTTGGCGCGAGCTGTTTTGCTTCGTTCGAGTGCACTAATAAGGCGGGGCTAACATCCTATGGATATTTCAGTTTTTGCCCTCACTATGGCAGGTGAGGCCAATTTCAATTTAGGCTTCACTTCGGTTCAGCTCAGACCGTGGCTCGTGGCCTGAGCCGCATTCCTGTTCGCCATTTATATCATTCCATCCGTCCGATATCCGGCGCAATGATCGATGGACTTACTTGAGAGTAAAGCTCTTTGCTTCGTGTGCTTGCTTGCTCACATTCACGTATCAAAGCTCAAAAATGTCCACGTTTACTGTTTAGGGTTCCTCACTCAGGCTGCTGCAAGCGGGTGTGCAAAGTATACCTCGCACGTTGGTCCTCACGTTACGAGCGAGCAACATTATCGTTATTTTGCACGCGGGCGCAGAAACACCAAACGTCGTTTTCCTTTTCGTGTGTGAAATGAAAATAAATACTTATAAAATTACGTTGTCTCTCCCTCTGTTTATCAAGGCTCCTTTTTAGGGAGATGTATTATAGGAACTTCTGGATATATAAAGTTGAAATGATTATATACTCAGCCATACAATCCTAAGGATGAAGGAGCTGTGCAAAAATGAAACAAAACTTACAGTTATTTATTACTAACTTACTGTTACGAGCAGGGGAATGTATCATAGTACCTACAAATAAAGAGAAAAACTAAAACTGTAAAATTCTAAGTTGTTACTTAACCTGCTCTGTGCTGAAACCTTGGGACGGGCTCGCGCTTGTCTAATGTAATGGTATATTTATCCTCTAGTGTTACATAGCTAGCTAGCCGAATAAACATTAAGTCGGATTACACTATTTTATAGATTGAGATACAAGGTGTAAAAAAGTAATCTAGAAAGAAAAATCAGACTCTACATCTGATATAATATGTAATACAAACGAAGTTTGATAATTTTTTTTATTTATTTATTACAAGCTACGCCCCGCGATTTCATCCGCTATATTTTGAATAATTCACACTATACCATTATAAATAATAGCCCATGTGTTATTCTGATGTGTAAGCTATATTTTCGTAAACTTTCATCGAAATCCATTCAGTAGTTTTTGCATGAAAGAGTAACAAACATATATCCGTACATACTTACATACTTTCGCGTTTATAATATTAGTAGGATTGATTAAACAAACAATTTTAAACACATAGTAAAAATACATATAAACGAATCTCAAACCAGCAAAACAAAAACTAGTATCTAACAATGTTACAATAAAAAATATTATTTTATTACAATGAGATCAAAAGTTAATACAAATGAATTAATTCAAATAGTTTTGTATGTATCAGACATCAGTGCAATGTAGAATGGTTTCGTTCGACCAGGTTTCCGTCGCAACTTGTGAAACGTTTTCTTTAACTGGCAATATTAATTGGCACATTTCTACATCACCTCACAACCCACAGATACTTGTACACGAGCATTCCTCACTTCGGTGAGGTATGAAAAGTTTTCTCTAATTAATTAAGATTAGAAGTGTTAAGACACAAATTACCATTCTCTTTTTACCTCTTATTAAAATATTATGCTAAAATTCTAAAGTTTAACGTGACTGGTTTATCTGCAATACATAATTCAACACATATGCGGTTAGTACAGAGTACTCAGCCGATTCGTTAATTGGCTAAAATATTTCATTACCTTTACATGTGCGTTTACATTGTTGCAAGTAACCAATATGCGCTCAAGTAAAACACCTCTATAATATAACTATAACATACACGATATACTTCTCCGTTTAAATATAAAGTTTAAAAAGCTATAACCCGACTACATAAAAAAGAACGAAACCAGAAAATAATTCTTCTTAAAATCTTTTTAATTAGAAAAATTATGGCAACACCACATAGCCTATGTTACCCGGAAGGATGTAGCTTTCTATCAGTAAAGGAATTTTTAAAATCGGTTCAGTAGTTTTTTAGCTTATTTGTATTTTCAAATTATATTAACATCAGGGCCTTTTGTAAGAGTTGTGGGTTGACGTCATTTGCATAAATATAGCTAACTAGTATCTGCCGGCCCGACTTTGACCGCAAAAACTTCAGAATGGCGTCCAGAAATAATTAAATTGTATATAGTGAATAAATGTGACACACACTCATCACAACCGACTAATGCACACACACGCCTGTTTATTCTATGAAATTTTAAGAAAATATACGCTTTCTCACAGAAATTGTGCTTTAGTTCGAGATAATCATGTTCTATACAACAAACACTAAGTTCTCTTATATAGTGTATGTAAGTTAAATACAAAACATGTAACAATCTCTATATAAGTATCAATTCAATATCAACTATCAACATGAATAACGTCATACGCTCAAAATACCAAGAGGTACGAGCATTCGCAGCGCGGAGGGACGGAGTGACGGAGTGACGCCATCGCCTAATGGCGCTGAATGCTTAGAATGCCTATTGCCAGTATGGCTATGGTCAATTGATATGTGCAAAAATGTGCATTCACTGATTGCTCTGTGAGGCCACATACAAGACATGGCGCCTCCGTACGATACTAGTTAAAAAAGTTCATAGATACATTCACAGAGTAAAGAAGAAAGGAAGAGAGGTAAATATTTCAATGATTATCAATTAAGTTCTAAAATTTTATGAAGTTTATATTGTTAATGTTACCTACTACTGTACTAGTAGTTGTGTGTATAATCAGGGGCGTCTCCAGCCAATGTAGCGCCCGTGTGCAATCATCAACCCAGCGCCCTCGTTAAAGAAAAGTTCTTCACCTCAGCGGGTGCAGAAAAAAATTTCGCTTAACCTCGATGTAAGGCATCGTTGACATTGTAAATGCAGACGCGGTATGTTAGCCGCTGGCGCCCCTGGCGTACCTAACACCGCGCCGCCCGTGTGCAACGCACACCCTGGACTATAAATAAAGTTTTTTTTTTTATAAAATTGAAAGGCAAACGAGCAGTCGGGTTACATGGTGTTAAGTAATCACCGCTGCCCACGGACTAAATTTTTTTCTTGACTATCTTGGTGCGCCGAGTGATGAGTGAGGTACTTTGACCGTTGGGATTGAGCTATGATGGAATTTTCTTGGTTCTTCAAAAACGAATCTTCTATAATACATAAAAGTCAAAAGAAAAATGGTTAACCCAATAAATTCTATTTGTTCTGCTCAAAATATTCTTAACTAGACGGCCTTTTAAAATGATTGCCATTTTCTGTTTGTTTGTGCTTAAGTTAAGTTTAAATGTAAATTTTTAAAATGCCGATGTATCTGTACCTAGGCCAGTTAAAATATATCTACTTTCAGTTCCTACTTATGTAAGGCAAGTGTAATCTAAATAAGAAAAGATTTTTCGATTGTATTAAAAAAATTAAAATTTGTTTTGTTCTTTTATTATGTAGTAACTGCGGCCCACGGTTTCACCCGCTATATTTTGGATAATTCACACTATATCATTATACTATATCATAAGCAGTGATGGCCCAGTGGTTGAGACTTCAAGTCTTACTCGGGAGGTCCGAGGTTCGATCCTGGGCACACACCTCTGACTGAGTTATGTGTGTTTTAAGCAATTAAATATCACTTGCTTTAACGGTGAAGGAAAACATCGTGAGGAAACCTGCACTCCTGATAGTTCCCTAAAAGTTCTCAAAGGTGTGTGAAGTCTGCCAACCCGCACTGGGCCAGCGTGGTGGACTATGGCCTAATACCCTCCACATTCTGAGGAGGAGACCCGGCTCAACAGTGGGCCATTGAAGGGTCGTGATGATGATATCATTATAAATTATAGCCTATGTGTTATTCCGATGTGTAAACTATATTATTGTATATATGATGTAGGAAATTTATGATGAAAAAGAGAAGGAGAGGGGGTATATTGAAAAACACTACAAGGAGGGTGTGACTAAATATTAGAGTGATTTGGCCGAATACCGAATAACGAATATTCGACGAGTCTCTTGGCCGAAGCGCCGAATATTCGGAAACACTTAGGATCTTTTGTGTGTGTTTTACTAATAGACCACGGTGATAATTTTTGATTTCCAAAATAAAAAGATCTACAACTTTTGTATTTACACTTTTTTCACATAACCTCAAAATTTATGTGAAAAAATTAAATAACCAAGTTTTTGGTTTTTATTCCTATCTTCTACAAAATATTTTTTTTATCACGAAATAATATGGTGAAACGTATGCTATCAACAAATTCTAAATAAATTGATTTCATTCATGATAACTTACTACTGGTAGATTTTAAGTATTATTTAAATTAATATGATAAAATAAAAAGATATGTAATTAATATTATGCATTCTTTTTTATCGAGATTAACTATTCGGTATTCGGAATAGTTCCCTGTATTCGGTCGAATACCCAATAGTAAAAAGTGGCTGAATAGGCCGAATACCGAATAGTTGCCGAATATTCGTGGCATCTCTACTAAATATATTGCTATAAAAATGCTCAAAACAATTGAATCATTTTTTTGAGCATTTTTTTGTATCAATATGATGCGAGGTTCATCCAAGCTCTGAACGTACCTTATTTCTGTCCTTATACAGTAAAATGGTACTAAAGTCAACACAATATTACAAATCATACTTTTTTATTAAATCAAATTGTTATTGAGCGGATACCGTTCATCGTACACAATGTAGACATTTGTGATCAATCAGCGATCATCAGAACTAATAACAATAACAATTACATAATCATTTTAATACTGATGCCGATACACTTCCCCCATCCCCCACCCTCGCGCTGCTGTGAGAGATCGAAAGTGAATTTATTTAGACATTCCAACCTGGACTTCTCCTTAGGGCTATCTCAAAGCATATAGTTGTCAGTTACAAAACATATTAATAAATCAAAAAATGGTAACATGTTCGTTCTGATCTACTGGAATTATCTACTCTCGCTTTACTACTAACTTATTCTAGCAACACTGTAGTTAAATATATTATTTATACCTTCTTCCTCCTCACCTTTCCCCGTTATCTCTCTGGACAATTGACAGACATGTGGCTTGTGACCTTCCTCTTCCCCGTTTACTGTTTTAAGCCATGGAAAGGATTTATTTTCACAACATGATTTTCGACCCTACGTACAGTGTGTCCATACCATCTTGCGCACCTTGTCTTTTAAACTCCACCTGACCATCGCAGCATTCTCATCTTGGTAGTGTGCAACTTTTGCTTGTGAGTTTTCTGTATCGCCCAAGTTTCACAACCAAACCAAGGCAAAGCAGGTCTTACGGTTGTCCTACATACTTGCCTTTGTTCTTTATAGGCATTTTTGAGAGCATTTTCGTGATTCGTGATGGTGTTGCTTATTCCATCTTGATGTTACTCGGTGAGTAATATCTGCGTCAATGGATCCATACATTGATATGACTGAACCCAGATATTTGAGTGGTGGCTTTTTGTAAGATTGTGTCATCGAGACCAAGTTCATCGTCCATTGTTATTTCAGGATTTTTTAAATCTAAATTTAAAGAGCTTTGTCACTAACACGTGACTATGCCGCTCTACAGAATCCACAGCTATATCCAATGATTATATATGAATTTGGTCTGAGAACAGAAATCATTCTACCTATATAATCTTTACCCGTGAGGGGACGGTTTAGAATAGAATTCCCCTCTGCCGCTGGGAGAGCATTTCGTAAGAGTAGAGTAACCCAGCACCCTCTGGGTGGTAGGGGATCTGTTCCCCGACTGGCTGTGACATGACAGCATGTGAATCCAACCGCCATGTGGGCCAGATCTACCCCTCCCTCTCCCATCCCATTACTGCTGCGATTCCAATGAATACCGGGTCCCCTTTCTCACTCTATCTTCAAAGCGGCAACGCATCGACAAAATAAGAGTTTTGTCGATGTCCATCTGGTGGACCGTCTGCTCGTTTGTCCCTCATTATTATGTGGTACACATCTTCCACTTAATTACACTCATCACAATTAGGCGTGGATATTTTTCTCATTAAATAAAGCGGAAGAGTTGTAAGCAACGGTGTCGCCAAGTGGAAACAGGAAGAGAAAAAAATTAGCAAATACATTTAATTCGCTAATTTTTTTGAACTTTTATTATGGGACCAATGCAATTACAAACGTTTAATTGCTCCGTAAAATAATGTCAAGGACATATAAAAAAGGGAAATAAATACCATAAATCAGACTTACTCCATTTTTTCCATCTTCCCTCGTTTATATCAACTTTGTGTTACGCCCTTCTTATAGATGACTACGTTAAATACTCGTAGTCACCTATAAGAAGAAATATTTTGATAAAATTAAATATAAATTATTTCAGAAGGACACGGAGACAAAATGGTGAAAGTTCCGGCGGATAGACGTTGAATTGAAAATGAATATCTTAAAAGAGTGAGGTGGTAGCCCTGTCCAGTGTCCAGGTCCAGAGCCGGGAGCCGTTCGACTACTATCCGATGCCACCCCGCCCACTAATTATATTCTTATAATATAAATTCTGCTTTTAACCTCGGCTCGTCCATGTGAGAACGATCCAACAGCATGTGTTACACACTCCGAATGTAATCGTATCCAGTTGCCATAAGGTATAGTTTAGATATCCGTGTCGTTGTATAAAATTGAGATTGCGCAAAATTCCGAGATGATACAGTAGCTCCTGAGACGAGCAGAAGCACCCGAAACGATTTACGGAACATGTTCTGCGCCCACGGTATACTTGTTCTGTTATATTAAAAACAACTTTGTTGGGATATTTATGGTAATTAGATTAAATAATCCTTATAACTTCAAATTTCAATTTCACTAGCTGCACCGCACATATATATATATATGAAACATATAACATAGGGCATAGCAATGATGCATGCAATGCAAAAAATAGAACAATCTATCGTATTACCTTGGCGTTTAGCAAAATGTCAAATCAATATTCAATAACGCTTATAGAAAAATTAAAAATGTATGGGATTGACGTAAGGTTAAGAAAAGTCACGTGACCTACAATCGAAAGACAAAAATTGACAGCCAATGTAGAATTGCTCAATTTAGGCAACGAATTGAAAAGAGACAAATAAGTATTTTCAATGGTATTTTCATACAAATGCGTAGTAAAGTGACGTTTCTGACAGTTGTCAACATGGCGATATTGGTCAATTTGACTGATGAAGCAATTATAACTATAGATATAGAGTCGCTTCAAAGCGATTGCCACTTTGCTAAGCCCCCTTATTTAGATTTGAATATCAAACAAACTCTTGCAGTCTTTAATTACTAGTCGACAATATCTTAGAACAAAAAGTTATTAAAATAAAATATGCATGAATTTTATCATGTAGGTGTACCTATTGCTGTTAAACTTTAAAAAATTGGGGACTTTATATTCCAATTTGACAATAAAACTTTAAATGGCAGGAAAAGCAACGACTTACTACACTATCTTATGCTTTTGCTATAGATATGGAGAGAAATGATACACATTACTGTACTGCAATACGTATACACATGCAATTTAGACTGTGGCGAGCGGTGCTTGGGGCTTGAGACCCAGGAGCAGGTTTAAAGAGCTCTTTCTTAATATATTAACTCTCACCTCCACCACTCTACCTCGCTAACGACAATAGATAATAAAGTAAACTTACGTGGACCTCGAGAAGGGTGAGCTTAACCACGACAATATAACACTAACTTCCATGTTCACTGCACGAAAACACCAGAGAGACTGAGATTAATCTATCGCACTAAAGGTTATATATTGTCTTCACGTCGGTATACTTGAAATAATATAAAATGATCTACCCGTTACTACTACAGTGTTGCTAACAGCTTTAAATGAAAAATTATGATACTGTGCTTGTCTTTTTATCTTAAATTTATTTATTAAATCAAATTAACCTACATGATACCTATTATTTATAACATAATAACATATGTGATACTTACGTATTTTATACAAAACTATATCACCAAACAAATTGCAGGTTTTTTTAAGAGTCTGACGTTGTAAAATGGTCAGCCATTTATCTTCTGGCAAAATGAATGTCCCAATATGTAGGGTATTAACACCTCCATCTGATAAGCTGCTCACTCACTCACTCACTCGAGCACTGCCCATTATTAATTTACATTTAATATTAAATTTAAAATCATTTGTATCGACGTACTACGATTATAATACCAGATTAAGGCTTTTTTTTATTTTTTTTACATAATATGATAAATGTAATTTTTTTATCAGTAGACAGTTAATTTTTTTTTTAATCTGTAAAAGGACATCATAAGTATAACACTAGTAACCAAAAAAAAAGTTTATTTGGTGTGTCTAATGCATAAATTTTGTTCGGATTGTCACTGACTTGTACAATTTAGTTTTGTTGTTTTATATGGATAGCGGGGGGACCTCCTCTTCCTCGAGGTTTCACCGGTATATTGAGCGGAATTTTATTGAGTAGATAGCTATCTTCTTTTCGGATTATTTGAGCATACCAGACCAGCCTGCTCCGGATAAGTAGTAACCTAAAGTGTTGAAATACTTAGCGTAAGTGTAATGTAAACAGCATTACAGCCTCTGTGTGAGCTATTGAGAGTATTTGCTACTAAATCAAATAGAAAAATAAAGTTTAAAAAACTATAACCCGACTACGTAAAAAGTGGTCTAAAAAGGATGAAACAAGAAAATAATTCAGATAGAAACACAGAAATGCATCGGTATAAAAATGGTCAAGGTAGAACCGTGGTCGCACCCACTGTATATCTATTATGACTATTTATATGATTTAAGGCACATCTCCACATCATGCATGGTTTTTTATTTAATAGTTTTCCGTTTCTCGATCGAGATAACCTTATAATCTCATAATTTTTATTCGAGGTTAGAACCTGAGTTATAATTTCCGTTATAAAAAAAATCATAAAATGTTTATAGTCTGTGTCACCCGCGCCATTATTACGAATCTATTGACAACTCATTCATGAAAATTAGTTCAGTAGTTTACTGCTGAACAGACTGCCAAAATCATAACCCTTTCTTTTGGCTTCGCCGTAGTCGGTTAAAAATAACGTCAGCACTTTGATTATACTTCCAAGATCTGCCTCAAGAGTCTTCCCGGCCTTTACTCGCGAGACAGTTTTGGTGTTTTACTTTTCCATAAAATTATATTTAATTTTATGGAAAAGTAAATAGTGTATTTTTTCAGTTTTGTTGTTTGGACTTTTAAATTTCAACAGATTATAATATACATTTTAAATTTAAAGTTACCCAAAATATTTACAAGTTGTAGCTACTATAACAATAGAAATGTGTTTGCAATTAGACATTTAGAATGCGTAAGTGTTTATTGAGTGATATAGTTACAGGCCGTAAAGGCCAAGGATCGCAGCAAGAATGCCGCCTGAACACCTTAAATCTCCCAGCCGCTATGCACGCCCCAATTATCAAGATGGCGCTTTACAGTAACACTCGAAAGTATCGCTTACGAGTGAGTAATAAATAATTGGTGCATACGTGCCGGAGCGCGCCTCCACTGCTCCACTGCGCTGCGCGCAACCATTTGTAATATTTGTTGATTATTACGTTTGTAGCAATTAGCTTTACAAGATACTGATTGGCGGTGTACCTTACTTATTATATACTAGCCACCCCTCGTTACTCCGTCGATGTTCAATATGCTTTGATTAACCTAGTATTTTATTAAAATAAAGTTTATCTTATCCTAATTAAATTTATAAAAGTATGTCAAGTTCAGGGTGTGAACCACATCCCCATGTAAAATTTTATGCATATCTATTGAGCTCCTGTCCGAGTAGGTAATAGTCAAGATTCTATCCCACAGGAAATTTGTTTTATTCCATAAAGAGAAGTATCTTATATGTTACCAATGAGATTATAAACTACATATGTACAAAATTTCGTTCTGACCTATTAAGGTAAGTGAATGAAACCCTTCTGTCCCACAGGAACTGTACTTTTTCCGGGATAAAAAGTATTCTATTTTGTTAGTCAAGCTTTTCCCGTTTCAGTGTGATGAGCTTACAAACATACAGACAGACGGAAGGACAAAAATTCTAATAAAGATTGTTATTGCTTCTATTGGTGTTATAGAGGCACTTACATGTACATAGTAGGTACCTACACAGATTGGATAGCAAATTATTATTATAAGGTTGGAGTTTGTTTGTTTGTTTAGTTGATAGGTCATTCCTCACTATCTCATATCACATACTCGTATGTGACGTATAGTGTATTCTATTATGGCTTAGTTTAGTAAATTAGCTTTGAACCAGTAATTTAATGTGTAATTAAAAAATATCGTATAAAACATGAATATTAATATATTGTAGTTATTAAGAATGAATTGTCGCAATCCACAGAAGTATATAATGTGTTATGTGGGTACATACAACAAAAACTTGTTGTATGTACTAATGATATATTACGAGAAATATGAGTCCTCGTGGAAATAAGTCACCTCACAATTCCCGCTACCTACATTTTATTTGTAATTTTCTTTATATAACGAGCGACCTGCCCTCGCTTCGCTCCGGGTATTTGAAGCAATATTATAATTAATCTCCATTAATTGTCACTCTGTAATTGTATTGCTTTTAATTATGTGAAAAAAGAGAGCGAGAGAGAGAGTGGGAAATGGTGAGTAAAAGAAAAAATATTGAATGAAAAAAATGAGAAAAGCGATGGATAATAAAAGAGCGAGAAAGACAGAGCAAAAATAAAAATAAAATGGAAATAGATAAGAGAGAGGGAATGAAAGTATAGAAGGTGAAGAGAGACGGTAATACTATAGACTTCTATCAGTGAAAATATTTTTAAAATCGAATCTGTAGTTCCTGAGAAAACCTTCACTTTACACGTTATGGCACTTAAATGGCCATATCTTTTTAATTAGAATATTGATGGCAACACCACATAGCTTTTATTATCCGGAAAGGATGTAGCTTTATATCGGTGAAAGAATTTTCAAAATCGGTTAAGTAGTTTTCGAGCCTGTTCGCAACAAACAAACATACAAAAATACAAACAATCAAATAATTCGAGAACGCTTGGATCAATTTGGGTAATTTTAGTTTTGAAATATTTGTGAGAGTCTTCATAAAACTATTACCTGTAGTGTAATACACCTCAGCGAAGTATTCTGTTCTTCTGATCTTCTTCCCTACGTTTAATCTCTTGCTCAATTTAAACAGTGTTTTTATGATCTCTATCGTACAATTTTAAATTAATCTATAAGAGTATGTATAATTTGTCTTTGTTTAGCTAGTTCTGGCTACTGATATATCAGAGATAGATTCACACGTCATTTCCAAGTGTTAATTTTATACATTAGGGAGAATATTCATTTATTTTTCAAACATTATGACACACACACAGTATAAATACTAGAAATAAAAATAAACTTGTAAAGCCTCACTATCGTCTCCACAAAGTGAGTAATAGCTTCATGGGGCTTGGTGTTCGCATCTATAATAAGATTCCACAGCCTATATTAGATTTGCCACTAAACTCACATTAAAAAGTGTTTAGTAAATAAAGCTTACTACTCTGTACTAGATTACTTGAATGATGACAAAGCTTGGATTCAACATGACGTTGATGCTCAGCTGAATGATTATACCTTTGTAACAGAACATGGACAGACTGAAGTAAAGTATTCTGCCAGTTCTTCTCAACAGCTAACCGCTTTCTGAATTTTGGCGTGTTAAAATTACTTTGTAATAAAATCAGAGTCTAATAAAGTCAGAAATAAACTATTTTGAGTTTGTCGTTCTATTCAAATTGTACGGAGCCCTCAGTTCCCGAGTCTAACTCGAATTTTATTGTAGGTGTCATTCTATCAAGGAAATAGTTAGATATTCAAATCAGATCAGTTGTTCCGGAGATAAACTCCACAAAACCTACTTGTCTGTTTATGATATAAGTTTTTGTAACTAGTAGAGCATAGTATTGTGTGGTGGAGCAGCGGAGGAGCGGAGGAGCGTATACCCCCTACGTGAGTGCCATAACATCGTACTTTCAATTTTCAACATCTATAATTCATAAAGTTATATAATAATGTTAATGTTAATCTGAGACGCTCATTGGTTCACAATTATTGTAATTGATTAATTGTTAGTGTACACTATACTATACAGTTGTATGCTAATGACACTAATTTGAATGTTTTTTACTAACTCTTTTATAAAAGTTGAGGTAACGGTGGGGGTTACCCTCCTAGGGTTATCACATTTTTTGAAATAGTCCGAAAATTTTTATTTGTTATTAGTATCTATGACTTCAATTTCGTACCCTTATTTGAGTCTAAACAGATATGATTCTACTTATATTATTATAGAAAAAGAGAAAAAAATAATCGAAATACTCCTATTTTATATCTACCTGTGCTTTTGAAAATCATTTTCCATAATTAGATTCCAATCGAGGGAACTCAATATGTATAAGCAACTCAATCACTTATTCAAAGAAATGTTGACCTTTTCCGGGATAAAATGTTCTATAAGTTTTTCAAGCTTATAAAATATATGTTTTGTTTACTTTTGCTACTTATAATAAGTACTTTCTCGAAGAATATAAGATTGCCTTTGTGTTCAAGGTTATAAAGTTAGTATTTGTTAGTAAAGGTTCAAATCTCTTTAGACGTTTTTGTGTGATTAAGTAATAAACACGCAAACATATAAATTAGTATGTACTATGTTTCCGCGGAAACAGATTAAAACATGGCTAATATAACATTAATGTATATGTAAGTTTCAGGGATAAAGCACAAACTCTGTGGGATAATATTGAAAACAGATTTATCAAATTATGAACGAGAACTTTCGAATGTTTAGTTAATCCTAAATGCAGTCTGTGCTCGTCATTTACAAAGAAAGTGAAAAACTAAGTTATTTACAGAAAATGCATGGCCGTGGCGATGGCGGATGGCCGACAGTGTAACGTATCGGACACGTTGTTTTTTTGTCCGTCTGTCTCCACGGAATTAATATTGGCTCGATCCAAATACGATTTGAAAGTCAATTGACAGTTTTTCCGTCGCGCGGAGCTCAGACCTCGGGCCCCAGAGGTCACTAACTCCATATACCTTATAACATTATTTCTTTGTTTCTGATTATCTGCGCTTACAGGGCGAACTTTTTGTTTCACTTTGGTCTTGTTGTCCACTAAATATTTGCATTAATTTTGATATGTTGCACATTGAGAGAGAGAGAGAAAAAGAGTGCTAGGTGTATTATAAAAGGATCCTATTATATTATTTAGCACTTTTATTTTTATATACCACACAAAATAAATATATAACTAGATGTTACTAACGAAAGAAGAACGCTTCGGCTCATTACTTCACCGATCAACATTTTAACAAGAATATAAGATTTCCATTTTATAGTATTTTAGTAGTTCACTACAACACTTATACAAACTATTAGCTATGATGTTGGCAACATTGATTTGAATACTTGACAACTGATAAACAGGTCTTTTTAATTAACAGTACATATTAGATAGACATTAAAGTCTTACGTCGCGTGAACTTTGGTTGGTTACGTTCTTCGTCACAAAAGCGACTACTCTTTTGATCCCGAGGATATCGAGCTCCCTCTGGAGACGTCGATTCTAACCAGTAAAGTAACAGGAACGAAGGAATCTTATTTTCTGTTTACAAATTTTATTTATATTTTAGGAATCATCAAACATATGCGTGATGTATCGTTCAGCGCCATCTAGTTACGATTGTCACAAACAAATAATACACCACGAGTGACGGTCTGTCTGTTTTCACCCATGGAGGAAACCTTAGGTTAAAAAATCATGCTCAGCCTTAAGAGCCATTTCACAAAATTCGGTAAAAATCCGCGAAATTGTAACATTTTGACGTCGTTAATCTCAGCATTGGATGCAATAATATAATTTCTATAATTGAAATATAATAGAGTGACCTTTGTTGTAGTAACTTAATTTATCAGAATTTTGATTTATATTGTGTGTACACAATTATTACCCTTTTCCTCCGCCGCCTACCTGGGTAAGCGCTCGCAATGTATATTTTGAAGTCCTATTTCTTAATAACCACTACTTTGAAATTGTTTAAAAAAATATCGTAATATGTGGAATATGTTATTATTGATACACAATTTAGAATTTTTTACATTAGCATCTCCGTTAATCCATAAAAAAAATTTTAAAGTTACGAATATTTTCTAAATAAGTACAATTTTAAAAGCGATATTTTTCTTACAAAACTAAGAAATTTTAACGAACTATCTATACCAAGATAAACTTACATCTTTTAGGAACAGAAAAAAATAAAAATAAAATATATAACTTTTTGTATTAAAAAATAAAAAGAAAATATATAATACCATGCATCAAGCCCAGTAAATCAGTCGAGCGCCAGCGCTCTTAGAGGTAGGATCTACGCCAAATTTTGAACAGCTCTCTTTCTTACATCGGTCTCACTCACACGCGCCAAGCGACTGATATTATAGTGTGATACACCGTATTTGAAACTTTCAAGTAAGTAAAATTAATATTTAAATTGTTTGTTTTTCCAAATATATTAGTAGATACTTTTCTAATTATAAATTATTTTTTTAGGTAATGCTTATCACGGTGCAGTGCAGGCAGGGTATGCTTTTACTTCTGCATTTATATTCTTACCCGACTGCTTAGAATGAGGGTTATGTTTTTAGGGTGTATGTATGACTAGTATATATATATATATTCTTCTTATATATATTCGATATACGATTCTTTTTGACGCCCTGTAACCTAAACGGCATGATGGATTTTGAAGTTCGAGGTCTCGTTAGTTTTTTTCTCACCAGTTATATAAAAATTCTAAATGGTGACCACTTGACGCCATATTGTAAAGATAAAAAAGTTAAAGTCATAAATTACTTCAAGCGGGGTATCATTGAATAGGTATTTGAGTCATTTTAAGGCTCTTTTATCATTTATTTACCATTTTTTTTAATCACATATGGATATGTATGAAATGGCCTCTTTTTTCAGGACAGTCAAAACAAACCAACAGGAGAATAAATTTGAAGAGTTGATCTTGGTAAGTGTAGTCACTAGTGAGTGCATTTCTATATGTTTATTCGGAGTAACTGACATATTACTAAGACCATAGTTTTGACTCTCATTCTTGTATTTTTCTTGTATACCTATAGAGATATACATTTAAATTAATATTTATAATAATACATTTATTTTATAATGTTCTAGGAACCAGAGTACAACTAGCTACAACATCAGATTGTATGCAAACACAGAATGCGATTTTAGTTTAAACGCTTTCGTGATGGAAACTGATTTGAAGAACGAACCACGTGGAAGACCGCCCACACAGGTAAATAACAATGAATTGAAAGAGATGGTGGAAGCCGATCCGAGCCAAACTATCCAGGAATTAGCGACGTGGCCAAAAATTGACTTATTTGCGTCAAATCAATAAAATAATAAATATGAAAAATTGGTGCCTCATGATTTGACTGATCTGCAGAAAGAAACGCGTGTTGAAACTTGTGTTGCCTTGTTGAATCGATACAGAAAAAAAGGAATATTGGATCGAATTCCTATTAGATGGCAGCAATGTATAGATAATAATAGTAATTTTTTTGATTAAATAAATATGTTAAATTAAAAAAAAACTAATTTCAATTTTTTTATGCAAACTTTAACCCCTAATAATAAGTTTTATACCGCTATATATCAATGAGTATTTTTGTAAATAGATAGATTAATGTGGTAATTTTTTCTATTCTAATTATCATACCACGGTAAAATAAAAATTGTGATAATTATACAAAAAGTAATGTAAAATTTTATGGTAATTTATGTAAAACAAATGTATTATTTAAAATCGTTTTTCTCATCTTATCAATACAAATAGGCTGTTTGACTGTGTCATCAAGTTTATAAATAAACTAGAGGCCTGCCCTCGCTTCGCTCCGGGTATTCAAAACAATATTATAATTGATGTCCTTAAATTGTCTCTCTGTAATTGTGTAGTTTTTCATTATTTGAAAAAAGGGAGAGAGTGAAAAAAGTTATAAAAAGAAAAATAATAGAAACAAAAATAAAAGAAAAGCGACAGATGCTAGACAGAGTAAAAATAAAATTTAATAGGAGAGAGAGAGAGAATTAAAGAGAGAGGATGAGAGACAATGATAGTATTATAAGAGGAAGAGAGACGGAAATACTATAGACTTCTCTCAATGAAAGAATTTTAAAAATCGGATTAGTAACAACAAAATGACCATATTCTATTAATTAAAAAATGTATATGGCAACACTAAATCACCTTTGTCTCTCACGAATAGTGTAGTTTTCTAACAATGAAAAAAAATTTTAAATCGGATTTGTAGTTCCTGAGAAACTCTTCAATTTACAAAATGGCCACCTTATGGCACTTAAATGGCCATATCTTTTTAATTAGAGTATTTATAGCAACACCACATAGCCTATGTTACCCGGAAAGGATGTAGCTTCCTATCGGTGAAATAAATTTTCAAAATCGGTTCAGTAATTTTAGAGCCTATTCGCAACAAACAAACAAACATACAAATATACAAACAATCAAATCTTTCCTCTTTATATAATAGTATAGAAGTATAGATATAAATTAAAGCAGGCAAAAATTGGATGTTCTGCTTGCATCCAAAACTGTGCAACACATATTTACATTCAGATTTTCTGGAGTATAATAAAAGTATAGTATAATAATAGTTATTAATTTTTATTATACATTAGAAAAAGATTAAGATGTTTTTTTGGATGTCGCACTATACCGAGTAGGACAGAGACCGCGCGGCTCGTGAGACTCACGTGCGCTGCGACCAAATTTACCTAAACTTGCAGAGCGAAAAATTGTGAAATGGCTCTTAACCCGGGAGCTTTCAAACAACATAAATTAGAATATTTATTAAAAAAATTAAAATTAATTAAAATATTTGACATTAAAATCTTAAATACATATTCGACAGAAGCTGCTGACATGATGATGCTGATGACAGGGCGGTAGCTAGTAGTACCTATATAAAATTTTAAATGATGTTGATTCAGAGATTATTGCGACATATATTTAATTATTTTAACTCACACCTACAGATGTTTTCACAAAACACTTTTATATTGTTGTTAAGAAATCGCTTCTTTAAATTTGAATATATTAATGTATGATGATGGTGGTGTTGGTGTTGGTGTTGGTGACAGGGGACCGAGGAGAGGACAAACATCAATATGTCGGAGTATATTTAAATTTCAAATCTGAATTTCAAAGTGTATTTATGCAAACCGTTCGCGTCAAATTTAGGAAACTTTAAGTTGATAATGTTTTTTCTTAATTGAATTATTCATCGTTTCCTGTAGGTGATGCGAGTCGGGACAAAAAATATGTAGAGCGGGTAAGATCACGTTGTGTTGTGTTGTGTTGTTCATTGAATTACAAAGTTAAATTAATTGAGGAGATATATTGCAGGCACATTTTAATTTTACATAATGTTTCATGTAAAAAACTAAAAAAACTGTTTATTCTGGTTAAAAATAGTGATATATAAAATATCTATTTTGCTGATTACTGTAAACCTCACAAAAATAAATCTTTTAATTAAATAATCGAGGCGATATGGGATTGTTAATCTCAACCGATAAGAAAGCAATTTTTCTTCGGGATTCTAGTGAATGGAAACTTATTAAAATTAGACGTTCGTCGTCTTGCAGTGGCGTCATTGGTAACTGGCATGGTTTGTCAGACTTTGCCCACGCCCAATATTTATAAATAAATTTAAATATATTTTTCAAATTTTAAGAATATGATTCTAACCTGAATTTTAAAGTTTCCATAGATCTTGTGAAGTCTCTTACGAATCCAACAGTTTATCTATTTTTCAGACGACATATTACTTCTGAGTATTATATTCGAAAGTACAATGCTTTAAAACTAAAATAGTTTTTTGTGGCTCACAATGACTAAATAGTAAAGGGCTTCCCTTTAATGTAATTTACACTAATTTAAATATATTACCTACCCGCAATTCAGGAAATAAAAGAGAAAACTTCCTATAAGGTAGTATACCTAAGGTACTATACCTAAGTCATGCAGCTTTGCTATCTATTGGCAACACGATAGCTGTGGACTGTCTAATAGATCTTAATTGTTTATTAAATAATACACACACTTACTCGACAGTTGACTTTTATTACAAACACCTCAGTACAATGATACTTGATTCAGTCTGAGTTTTATTTCGCTACGTCGTGACAAACCAACAAACAGACATACCTACAAACTTTCAAACGCCTACGAGCGACAGTTATAAACGAGCGGATAATTTTAAACGTCATCCATTTAAATGTTTTCTACCATATTAGAATCTTAATTCCTTTAGCCAGTATTATTCGGAAACTGGTACAAAGTTTAATAATGTTAATAAAACATCGAAAGCGGCGTAAATCATCCTCCAGCTAAGTGTAGATGTTATCGGAGTGAGCAGGAGTGCAGGGCAGCGCGGGCAGAACGAATCGATCCGTCGCGCGCGCCGCAAATTGAATACGAATATGTCGACGTCGACATCGACAGGGAAATCTGTAATCGTTATATAATTATATACCCACTCCTACTCGTATACCATATTTTTTATTTATTATTATATTTTGTACTTTTACACTTTCAGACCACTTTATAAGCAGACCAGTCGACCCGCTCAGGCTTCGCTCAATTTACCATGTATCAAAAAACATTGAAAAATATTTAGACGTTTAAGACAGTAATATAGTAATGTAGTCACAATTATCCCGCAAAATCTCTGATTTTTCCCAGGGTATAAAGTATCAGTTCAGCTGATTTTGCGTGATTAAGTAACAGACATCTAAAATTTATAAGTAAGATATACCTTCTATTTTACACGATTTTTGAATAAGATAAAATAGCTTAATTTTAATATTTAAAAAAAACATTCTTATTAGAATACGTATGAACTATTCTACTACTTACTTACTGCTGATTAATTTAATGCAGATCATTCGTAACAGTTTCTAATTATATTGCACTTAGAATATGTTAAGTATAAAACCAATAACACTGGTCTGCAATGAAATCCTCCTTTAAAAAATTTTGTCATAAATATTACGATTCAAATGTTCTGAATCTATCCCCGTTGGTCGATTTTTTCCATCACGTCTAGATTTTTTGATATGAATTTCTTTTAAATTTCAAAAATTTGGGTTTTTTTTCAATTTTTTTGCGCGCAATGTTACAAACAGTGTACATACAAACAGTGTCTGTACAAAATAAGTTTTAGCGAGTTGTAAGAGAAAGAAAGAAAGTGTCGGAGGTGATTTTTATGGTAGTACATCTGCATTTCATTGCAGACCAGTGTAATTAAATAATTTGGAAGTATAATATTTAAATGAATATATTAAGGAGAATAAGACAATAGTATTGCTTAAGCTAAACTCTAGTTCTCGTCCAATACTTACTAACTTACAATAAATATATTTTATTTTCAAATGTCCTGGACATGATGTGATTTTGTGTGTATGGAGAAAATAAATAATGCTGATGACTATAATTACTTACTTACTTACTTCCCACGTCTTCCTTTATTTCCTCCGTACAAGGAGAGCAAAGACAAAATAATTTACTCTTCTTGTTATAAGTAGGATAGCCAATCATCAAATTGGCAATAGGTGCTATAGGTACAGCACACTGAAAGCTCCTCAGCTAAGCAAGTACGAGGTAGCTATTTTTTTAATGTGCTCTCAAAAAAAAATCGGTAGAGATGGTATCATAAACATACAAACTTTTCCCAAATTCTTGTGTGTTTTGTACTTAAAGGATTTACATACCGAAAAAAAGAAACGAAAGTGATTTTTTCTTTCATATAACATGTCAAATAACTTTTGCATGAGTTGCCATCAACTGGTGCGCCTACATGTAAGTATTCGTTTAATTTAGTCCCTAAACAATCAAATCCAGTACAAACAGTTTAGTTTAAATAAAGTATTTGTACTGAAGTGAGTCCCACTGTTTGCTCTCCCAACTCGCGGCTGCCCCTTGTTTGTGCTCTCATACTACTTTGTACAATATATTGCACTTTTACACTCCTCTTATTGTTTAAATACGATTCTTTATTGGGATACAAATTCTGAATAAGAATTTATTTTCTATTACAGGTACATCCTGCCTATGCGTCGCTGGGCTAAAACATATTTTTTGAGGACAATATTTGATATTGACATCCGATTAAAACGAAATAAAGATTTCAATTTCCTATAGTGTTTATTGCATGATGTGCATACAAACATACTGACATTTTAATTATATGCTACGTTATTCAATTACGTGTATAATCTATAAAATTGTCTTTTTTAGAAAATTATGAAAAAATCTAATTTGATTTATCAAAAAATATTTTTTAACAAGATATACTGAGAGTGATAATACACACAATGCATATTTTTATAACTTAAAATATAAAAAATGCCACAACCTACCTATATATTTTAAAGTTAAGCAAACCACATTGTCAGTTGAAGCAAAATATAAAGAACATTTATTTCAGATAATTCTATGTTTGTATTACTAGTTATATTTTTATAATTTTTTAATTTATTTTCAGTGAAATTTAAAATGTTACATCCAGTGGTTGAGCCCTATCTAGCGGAGAATGAAAATATAGAGGGTAAGAAGAATGTCGCTGTTGACTTATTTCCGCTATGCGACGGTAGATGGCGGTGATGAGCTTTTAGTTATCATACATTTGTATTTGCTTATAATAAATATATATTATATAAATAACTCCAAGGTTACAATTCATACAAGAATAAAAAATTCATAATATATAAACTCCAAATAACATATACAATATTTAATTCCTTGAAGAAAATTATTGTTACAACTTTTGATTATAGAATTAACTACATACTTCATATCGAGTAAATTTATTTTAAAAAAATACAAAAACATTATAATGGGTAAAAAATAAATCATAAAAATAGTCTATGAATAAATTTAAAAAATTTTGTGCCTCATTTACAAATATAGTTCCTCTACTCAGTCATAGATGGCAGCACTTGGTGCGATGTGCTTATTTTCCAATGTATTAACATTGTAGTCTATGTTTAGCTCTAGCTCCGTACTCATTTTACATTTCGGTATATTTTTAATCATGTTTAGAAGAGCAGCATACATAAACTGAAAAAAAAAAATAATAGCTTGTTTGTACTTTGCTCTACCTGAGTTTAGACATTAGGTAGAGCTAAAAATTCTTGTGTTGTTGCAAACTTTATAATGTTATCTGTAAATCTGTTTATACCCAATATATGTATATATTTTGTTTAAAAGGATTTAATTAAAATTAAAATAAAATTGACATCGATTCGCCATAAATTTCTCTATTTTCGTTTCGTATCGTGTATGTCGATCTGTTGCAGTACTAAATAATTGTTTTGATATTTGAATTATCTCTGCATTACATTATTTTCAATTTATCTAACATAATTTATATTCATAAATTATATTATATAATATTCTTAATTGCTTGTTATAAATTCTTATACGAAACTACTACGCTCATAAGTTTCACTCATTGTGGATTAGGTATAGGTTACCTACTATTTTATGGTAACATATAGCTCAAGATATAACAGAACCTATGTTAGTCTTTCAATCAATATACATACTTGCGCATCATAAGATTTCTAATTAGGTATATATTTTTTAACTCTGCTAAGCTAATCATATAAAATTTCCTTTTTATGAATCTGATTTTGCATTTTTGAATTATTAAGTGCAGGATTTAATATGCATAGTCTTTTAACTGTAACATTTAAAATAAAATGATAAACTTAAGAAATTTAATTACCTAAGAAACATTTTTAAAATACGTACATAATTTTTAAAATAAAAAATATAATTAAAGGTACTTATTTATTAGGTATACCTATTTAAAATCTAATTTAATTTCAATATGTTCACATAACATCCGATCTATAAAAAAATAAGGACTCATATTTAAATTTCTTGATATTTGTAATTCGTGTAACTTGTATTAGGTAGATATGAAAATATAGACTATAAAATTTATCATATTGTTAGACAAAAGTATTTTAAGTTTACATGTTTTAAGCATCGTCAACTCTCCTTGAGTATCAGTAGCACTACTCTGTAAGTGCCGGATGAGTCGTAGCGATTATGTTTGTAAATATTAAGGTGCGAATGATAGAGCGCGCTCAACACCGGAGCTGCCTGGAGCGGGCTGTGTAGAGTAGCGACGGCGACGGTACCGGAGCGGAGGGAGCGCGGCGGGGCGGGGGGTGCGACGGGCGCAGGGCGGCGCGCAATTACGGCGTCATTAGCGGGCGGCGTTGGGCGGGGCCGCCCCTCTCCGGCGCCGGCGCGCGGGCCATCGCCGCCGCCTCGAGCCCAGTCCGCACCGTGCTGCCGTCGCGCACGCACGCGCATGTCGCTCGTTGTTGAGTCCGGTGATGTGAGGTGGCCCCCGCCGCTACCGCAGCGCCGCGCGTTTGACGCGCTTGTTTCGCGAAAGAGTGCGCCAGGTGAAGGCTCGAGAGCCTTCGAACCGGCAAGACGCCGTCCACCGTGGATCTGAGATACGGCGCCATGGCGGCGACCACGTACATGCCGGGGGAGCTGGATCTCGGCAACATCGGCGGGTATGCCGCATCGCCGCGCAGCGCTGAGCCCGCCGATATGAAGTATCCGCATCACTTGTATACCGGCGGGTCCCCGTCACCGGGAGCGCCCGTCGGTCTTAACCCTTGGGCCTCGCTGCCGCCGGGCGACCACTGGGCCGTGCACCAGCCGCATGCACATGCGCACGCTCACCAACCGGACGTAAAACCTCCGTCTGCGTCGCACGACCATCGGCACCTAGCACCGAGCCATGGCTGGCACGCGCCAGTCGTCTCCGCGCATTACGGACCTGGTTCGCCAGCATTACACGGAGGTTACCCAGTGCCGATGCACCAGCATCCCATGTTGCGTGACATGCAGCCTTCCCCGCATCCACTGCACCACCATGCGTTGGAGCGCGATCAGCCGGAGGAGGATACGCCCACAAGTGACGATCTTGAGGCGTTCGCCAAGCAGTTCAAACAACGTCGTATAAAACTAGGTTTCACGCAGGCCGATGTCGGTCTGGCGCTCGGAACTCTCTACGGAAACGTATTCTCCCAGACTACGATATGCAGATTCGAGGCTCTCCAGCTCAGTTTTAAAAATATGTGCAAATTGAAACCGTTATTACAAAAATGGCTAGAGGAGGCGGATTCGACGACGGGGAGTCCGACGAGTATCGATAAAATAGCAGCACAGGGTAGGAAAAGAAAGAAGCGCACGTCTATAGAAGTATCTGTGAAAGGTGCTCTCGAACAACATTTCCACAAACAACCGAAACCCTCCGCACAAGAGATAACGTCGCTTGCTGACAGTCTGCAGCTGGAGAAGGAAGTGGTGCGAGTGTGGTTTTGCAATCGGAGACAGAAAGAGAAGAGGATGACTCCGCCGAACACGTTAGGCGGCGAGATGCTGGACGGCATGGGCCATGGGCACTACGGGCACGAGATGCACGGGTCACCTCCGATGCACGCGCATTCGCCCGCCTTGTCGCCACCCCACGCCCCGCACGCGCCGCACGCCACGCACGCGCAGCACGGGCCTCACTCCCAGCACCCGCAACACGGTCTCCAGAGCGCGCACACGCTGGCGGCGCACTAACAGTTCGCCCCGTGGGCGCCGCCGCGGCCTTACTACGCGGAGCCGCACTAGCCGCCCGCGGGACCTGTTCATAGCTCTTAGCTGTACATAGCCGCCGAGTGATCCTCGTCGTCGCCGTATGTACATAGTTCCAGTGACCTCGTAGTGTGTGACAATGCGGAGACAGTTCGCGAGGGGACGTCGCGCCGGTGCCGGTGGTAAGTACGCGCATCGCTACCGTGCCCGACCCGTAACCGTACCCGTACACGTATCCGTGAGAGACGATTTCATCGAATTTATTCGTAGATATTATAAATGAACGATACCGTTCGACATTCGACGGCTCCGCCGTTGTGGTGTGGATTATATGTTATAAAACCGTTGATACTATTGTAAATTAATGATTAGTGATGAGACAAAAGTGAAGCACGAGTCGGCTCGGAGCTTCGTTCAGTCAGTTCAGTGAGGGAATACGAATGAGTCAATAGGTGCAATTTTTAATTTAAGTGGTCGAAGAAGCCGAGCGGGTCGTTGCGACGTAGCTAGTGTAGTCGCGCCGGCCCGCTCGGGGCAGCTCCCGTAACTTATTGAAAAGAAGCAGATACGATGCCAAAATGGTTTTATTCCTGTTTTAATTGTTTTGTTGTTTTTACGTTTGTATGTAATTGTGGCCAATTTCGGTACTTAATTTTTATATAAATAGGTATTTTTTATATAAAGTAATGTTACTGCAACGTATATATGATTATATATATATTAAAATGTTCTTTATAGAAAGTGAGATATAACGATGACTTTTATTGATGTCCCGGTGAGCCGTGAGACTCAAGACAGAGACATAGACGTAGGTGTGACCTCTGCCCGCTGCACTCTGCACTATACACTCCGTCGACTGCACATATATTGATATTGTTTGTGTTTGTTAAATTGTAAAGTGCGATACGCGGAGTGCGGAGTGTAAAGTGCGGCGAGAGCGTCGCTGCGCCGATTCGAACCAAACCCAATGTTGTAAATGTAATTATTTCGTTATTCTCAACGAAGTTGACGAGTTAATATTGTATATAACTGTATAAACTACGATAGGTGATAACTGATAACGAACAGACGGCAGTGACAGTGGCAGTGGTAGTGCACTGTGCGAGCCTCCAGTAGGTAAATAATTAATAATTAGTCTTAAAATGTTTTATATTATCATCTAAGTATTTAAATAAACCAGAGTAAATATTTTATATGGTCGTATTATTGGTAAATCCCGGTCAATAGGGCCCGACGACAACGGAGTAGTTTTTTAGGAGACGCAGGTAGAGCGGTAGAGCGCGGTCTCCGAATCCCGAACTATTAAAAAACCTTAAATGAAATATGTCCACGCTCCTCTTTACTGCAAATATTGTCACAAATACAAGTGTACGGCCTAATATAGCCATATCCGGCGGCCAGCACAGGTTTAGGTTTATAAAACATTCAATTGATCTGGTCTAAGCTGATTAGCGAGAAACGGCATCGCGCGATGGTGACCGCTGGACACTCGCATCATTACCCTCTACACCAACTGACTTATATTATTGAAAACTGATTTTGAATACGTAGAGTATCTAATTTGCTGACAAAATGCTTCAGATGACTCTTTTAGTTTCTCTGTAGAATGAAACTCGTACAAATTTATATTAATGATATACCTGCTATTTCTAGTTTTTCCTTTATGAAACAGCATATTTACGACGATAATTAGATATATTATATCCATATAATGTGAGATAGAAATTAGTCTCTTGCATTGGTAATTTTCATGCACTAACATTACCTATTATAGTTATTCATTTTAACAGCTACTTATTTATATTTGACAAGTGATAATTTATTAACAAAAATGTCCCTCATTTTTGGTAAACAACAAAGACGGTTTAACGCGTCATAAATATGTTACAATAATGTGTTTTATGTGCAGTATGTTAAGATGATTTTATGTGGGAATATAATGAAGTATAAGCGATTGTGGGTGGGTGTGTGTGAGCACCGAGCAGTAAACACGGTGTAACAGTGATATTTTTACAGTACAAATCGATCACGTTATTTATGCGCGGACGCAGGACTACCTGCCACGGTCGGGCCGAAGCTTTGATTTATCATCATAAAAAATTGACCTTTAATTCGAATTACGTAAAATTTTCTTTACAACCGCCATATTTTTAAAGCTTTATGTTACCAAATCCATGAGGTAACGGGAACATCAATAATGTTTTACATCGAGTACGTGTAGTAAGATTAATCGCCCACTTCATACAGAATTACTATCTCTATATAAGTCTACGCCGAAAGATTAGAGATATTAATAATAGTATTCGAATGTCAAAAAAAATCTTTTAAAAAAAATTATGTTGATTTCACTGTAATGTTTATTTTATTTTAAAAGTAGGTACGTATCTATACTTCGGAATTGACTAAGAAACAAAATAACAAAAAAGATAGAGACATTGTGAATATTGAAAATACAAAATAATTCTTCTTTTTGCCTTGTATTTAGTATATAATATTAAAGTTTTCTATATGCTTTATGTACTTTAACCTCGTATATTCATCAAAGCCAAATTCCAATGAACAAATCATTGATGCAACTCCGCTTTCTTATATATGAAAGCACTGTTTCTTTAACACCTTTAAATGCCAATGTTTGACAAGCGTTTATTGATAGGCAATAAAGGTTTTCACCTGTCAATAGTGACGGAAAAAACCGGGAGCAAATGGTTAGCAGCATGCTAGATGGTAGCAGCTACCCAGCAAAAACATTACGTGCCAGCACCGACCACCGACCAGGGACATACACGTACACATTCACATACACATACATACACGTATGACATTCCGAACGTGTAATCAAGCGGAGCTCTACCAGTGAAACGCGTTTAAATGCGAATATACTATTCTTATAGAACAAAGCGTTTTTCTCACCTCATTCGTTTCATTCGATAGGTATATTCCATATTATATATAAAACTATAATATAGTTTCATCCTCGGAGATTCTTGATGCTTTTGCAAGAAATAATCGTTTTACAACCGCCGCTTATTTCAATTGGTAAATAAACTTACATTATTATTGTTATTATTGGAAATTTCGAATTTAAACTAAACTTTTCTTACTATGTGCGGTGATGTTTTGTATTTGTTATGGCTTGTTAAAATCATTTTTCTGATTATTTTCTGATATAATTTAGTTAATAATGTTGTAGTCCTTCAAGCCTGATATTAAAATAATTATCTATGTAATACAGTAGCCGGTAAACGTTTCAACTTTAACTCTACAATTTTAGTTACGCGTTAATATTAAATGCACGCTAAAAATTTATATTAATGAAAATATAAAACAACAGTTAGAGCAGAACAGTGTTTAGATGTTGCGGAGAGTGGTGTAGTGTCGAATATAAATAGTTTAGATTTGCATAACAGCGCAAACAAATCTATACAAATGCTCCCTCATGTTTACACTTGCGGCTGCCCGAATGCGAGATACCTTTGTCATTTTATATTTTTTCTATCTCATATTCAATTGTTATTTTAATTAAAGGTATTTGTTACTTATCCGTGTTTCTGATTTTACAAATTTAATTCCAATCTATGTTTTACATCATTTCCATATTTTTTATTCAGACTATTTTTATCTAGTAAAAATGTTACTTTTATAACTTTTTATTTAGTTTGGTTTACTTTACTTTGGTATACTTTGGTTAGCTACATAGAGTGCGGCTTACATAGTGAGATCCCATATGAGTAACAATATATGTTGCAAGACTCCGTCGGCTTTTAGTCCATGATATTATTTATTTTAAAAAATGTTCATATTTCAATGTCAATACATTTTTATTTATCTTTCTGGATTTTGAAAATTTATTAGCATATAAAATTATTTTTTTTGCCTCACGTAGGTAGGTAGAGTATGGAGTTTAATAATTTAACCATCGACTGGATAAACTATCAGTATATTTGAATTTGCAAAACATATTAACATAATGAAGAAACGTATTGGTAATAGGATTGATTAATTATTTTATATATAAAGTAATTGTTGCACTGTTTCAAGTTTCGCCCAAAGATAAAAACCTGATATTCCCTTGAGTTTGTAGACATCAAACAATGTAAAAATATTGTTATATACGAATGATAAGTGTGTAATTAACAAGTCTACCGTATAATGTGTTGATAGAATGCTAATATGAGTGTTGATAGCTGTTTAGCTGTTGCTTATGCATTTCGTATATTGTCTGTCCTATAAATAAAAACTTTTAATGATATAAAGTTTCTTATGTAAATTTTTTTTTTAACGTCTATCCAAATTTTTAGGCCGATTCGTAATATTTTTTACTCTATCATACCTACTCTATATTATTAAAAATTATTATGCAATATTACAAACTACTATGTAAATTTATTTTTGTATCTCTCTTATAAAAATAGGAAATGCTAATTTAATTATGTGGTATAGCAAAGACATTTTTATTTTTAATTTCTTGTGTAAAAATATATTTATTTGATTAATTTAATTACTTGGTTATTTTTATTACGATAATTTTATGCATTTATTAGATACTTAATACGTATATTGAATTAATTACATTAAAGTTAATTTTATAAACATTGCTCTACATGGCGAATTGAAATAATCTAACTTTTTAACAGATTAGTAGGCGTCATAATCGGGCTAATATAGTTAAAGGAAGTTCTCCTTCTCTTTCCCTCGCAACCCGTAAGCCGTCGGCATCAGATATTATCACGAATCTTGTGTCGGTGTGATACTGTGATAGTGTGATGGTGTGATATACATCATTCACGCTTTAAATACTTGTTTAGATTTAATAAAAAGAGGTATTAATATAAAGGGCTTGCTGGAGTTTATCTTTGAGCCTACTTGTATTTTGTTGACTAAGTTACATACTTAACTACTGTGAATGAATATAAATGAAATATACTAAAGTAATTGTGTCTTTAAGTTTAAATATATTTAATTTTCAAACCTTATATATAGGCAACAATAACATAACGATAGCGTTTGTTCTGACAACAGAATAAAATGTAGAGTTTTAATTCACTGAAAATCAAACCCAAAACAATCTTGACAATTATTAATAAGTTGTTTTTGTTTCCAAATAAGGTATAAAAAGATAAGTAATAAGGTTAATTTGATATTAGATTTGTGTAGAAGTAGGTAGTGGGCAGGTGTAGTGTATGTACGGGTCTGGCGCCCCGTCGTGCCCCGTGGCGGACCTCGGGACCTTTCTGTGGAATTTATAGGTGTTGAACATAGAGGTCATCTATACATTTTGTTAAAATTACATATTTAGTCTTATACTTATCATTTTTAACACGAAATTTCAATGATATTTTATAAATTGACGTTTTATATTTACAACTACACTTAGTGAAAACGCAAGCTCAATTCGATTATCATAAACCACACAATATCTCAATTACTATACGCTAAATACTTCGAAAGTACCCTAGCGTATAATTGGTATGTTAAACTACCCTTAAATATTCTATTTCAAACTAAAAGAGGATTCTAAAATCATTTAAATATGTTGCATTGTATCCACCTTTATTTAAATGTCTATTTAATATCACACTTATCTTGAGTATAAAACTTTTACTTCCTCGACTCGACTTAATGATATTAATAGTGAATTAGAAAAAGCATTATCAAAATCGAATCATTTGTTATGAAAAGAAATCAACAGTTTACCTCTTTTAGATTTTACAATAATACGCATCATTAACCATTACATACTATATTAATAATAATTTTCGTCTATAAACTTCTAAAACAAAGCGCACAAGTTATCATAGATTTGAAATTAAAATATAGTTACAAGAAGCGTTGTGGTGGAGTAATCACGAGAATAACACATAAATAATTGTAATATAGAGAAGTGTACTACAAATATAATGAAATAACATTTACCTCATAGTTACTAACCTACCTATTATGGATGACAGGTTTTTACTATTAACTGGTTGTCTATTCAGCCTGGACAAGTGCGAGCTGGTTGCTCAAACCAAACATCCAATTACGGAAATATTTAGTACAAAAAGTATACTAGACAGACAAGAACGTTACTTATTTCCTTCTTTTGTATGTTTGCTAAAACGCCTGAATGGATTTGAATAAAATTTAGCCTACAAATTGACTATGGAAGTAACATAGAAAAAATATTGAAGTTTAAGGATGAAAGCTTTCATTATCTTTTAATTCTAATGATTGAGTATAAGGTATTTAATGCTCCAAAATAGCCCATACTTATTGAAGCAAGGAATATTCTAGTTCTTCATTATCAATGATTGAATGGCTGAATTAGGAAATTAATTATGTCTGAACTCCTTGAATTGATAGGATTATCGATTGAGGAAAATTATTTGTTATATAACATTAGTGTTATTAACACAAGGAATCCGTTTTGGTTAAAAAAAGGTTTTTATAAGTATAATAGATGGGTAGACAGAAAAGCAAATCGTTATGGATGAGGTAGTTAATGCCTTTAAACTATGTTTTTAATTTTTTTTAATTCATCATTAACTTATAACTCAAAAAAAATATACCTACGATGAGACAGTTTGTATGCTATTACCATTCACATTCAAGTCTTATACATGAAATTATATTACTTTATCTTATTTCATAAAATCTAAAATGTTTTGATAAAGCTTTTACGTTTAATATAGACAGTTTAGTTTAGCACAGATATCTTGTTTTTATTTAAATGTTTAATCGACGCAATTACTGTTAATGATACCTATTGAATGCAGAGGATATCGTATTATTATGTAATATCAAATGCAATAAATAATATGAGTTGAAGGATATAATTGATTGTGGTGGGTATACCTATACGAGTACTTTATCGATAAACACCCTTGCTTCGCTTCGATATTAAAGTATACCTAATTTTACTTACACAAGTTAAAGGTTATATAAAAGTTTCTATTGGTCAAAAAATTATTATCAAAGTACAGTGCCTCCTTATAATGTATTTTTTATACTTTTAAGATTTTGTCCCAAACATGATTCTAATATCTATGTTATCTATTAAAATGTATCTAAAACAACGAGACGTCATACCAAAGCTAATTATAAAAAATTACATATTTTCCAAAGTCTCTATCTCCTAAAAACTTATCTACAAAAGATCCAGCCATCCTTTGAAATCATGTTGTCATCAACTGTTTACTATTAAATTACTTATTTAAAATTTGAAACTCGTATGTCATACCTATGTTGGTAATAATCTATAAAAAATGTTACAAAATATCATGAATCTTCCTCGTTACTCCGTTCTCTTTAGTAAAAACCATATGTACCTAAATTCACAAGGCAAGTAAGCGTAGAGGCAGCTCTATCTGTTTTTTAACATTAAGAAATAATAAATAAATGAAGTAAAGTCTTAATATAATATAAAAGAATGATATCTGATACAAACAAAGGTGTAATAAAAACATTGGTACAATCGTGTAACCATTTTCGGTGAAACGGTTCCGGTCGGGAGCCTCACTGACTCTTTAGGGTTCAAGGTTCTGTATATAGGGGCCCATATCACAACATATATTATTCGTGCTGATTGTCAGGTTTTACTGATAGTGGAAACAAGTGAGAACATATGGCAATTAGATGGCATTAACACAAACAACTTTGACCAATACTGTATGTAGAGTTCTTAATAACTGTTGTTTGCTATTTAGTTGTTTGCTATTTAAGGGAGTTTGACTTCTTTAGATGCTTGACATTAAATGACATAATAAGAATCTGTCAGTGAGGTTGTTTTGGATAATAGTGAAACCGTGGAATATTAGTAAGCAGCTTACCTTACAGTAAATAAATTAATGTATTTGTAAATTTCTACATGTAGAGTTTAGAAATTTGTAAGCTAATTTGTGAGCTTATAGCATAAGAGGTAAATAAAGCCTAATTATTTTTAATAATACTTCCATTGACGAGTATTATTTAGTTATAAAATTTAGGATGATTTTCAAAGCATTGATTTGGTTCAAGAGATGCATTTTTAATAGTTAAAACATACAAATTCGCTTAGTACTATCGGGGTAACGATAATGAAACTAAAAGGCCAGAAATCTCCAAGGAATATTTATTACTATGTAAATTTTAATTATCATGTATATGTGTAAAATTTGTAAAACTCGTATGAATGAATTTATGAACTCCATAAGCGCATTATAATGTAATTATTGTTATAATAAAAGGTAAAGTGATACTTAACCTTTCATCCTTACGTACATCAAACATGGTCTCATTTTGTTTAACCTAAAGTATCGGTGACATTATAAAAAAAAAGTTTGAGGGTTATGTATGTCTGTTCATATAGGTACACGAATTTATTTTATGCCAATAGTATTGGAGAGTAGATTATCATTGATTTAGGAAACATTAACTAACTATTACTTGTCAAAAATGAAATCCACGTCCTTTTTGCTTATTTTTATTAAAATATTTGTAATTTTGTATTCTCTTACTATTTTCTATATTTTTTATGAAAACTTATATGTTTTATTTGTTACTAAATCATACAAAACGACTGTGTTGCTACATAGCCTGTCAATGCTTTTTTGCTAGAAAAAGTCCCGTGGGTCCCGTTAACTTTTAAAAACACATAAAATACTTTTTATCTATTAAAAAGGTTAGTATTCGTGGTATAGAAGATTATTATCAGGCATAAAACACAATTTCTATAATATAAGTAATATTTTCTAAAAATTTCATAGAATGAACGTGAACGTGAGAGTGAAAAAGGCTGTTAATGGTACAAACGTGGAAATGACCGAGTGGTTCTTTTATTTACTCTGGTGTTAATCCTGAAGTTTTTGCAGACGAAGTCGTGGAAATATAAGTAGTATTATAATATTTAGTGAATCTCAGAGTGTATCCTGATTCTGGCGATACAGCCCATACATCAAGATGACAGTTATAGCCGTAGAGTAGAGTGAACACGCGAGTGGTGCGCGGTGACGTCACACTGCACGCATTACATTATGAATAATTGCGATTATCTCTTGATCAACTCGTAATAAATGATTTGTTTGTTTATTATGTACAATAAACAACTATACACATTTACAATCATTATAAGGTGTTTCCCGTGACTTCCATTGGTGTTTCATAACCTACTGATATTTTTACTGATACTGAAAAGGTATAATATTTTTTTCATAAGATTTGGACAGATATTTCTTTTTGTGACGTAGAGACTTTAAATAGCGATATTTTGATATATTTCTTCTGTGTGATGGTGGAATTTTATACAAAACTTTTATAATGAAAATTAAATAAATATAATTGTTAGAATTTGCCAAATTTGCAAATAATTATAATGATTATAGATAATAAAGTAACCACTTGTCTTTCATTTTTTAAATATCTAATACAAGACAAGTATTTCGAACATCTCGTCTATACTCCACAAAGGATGTCTATATATAGGTAGAGCCGCTTGTGGCTGTTTTTGTGATAAATAAAAACTTGTTATAGCATCTGTATAAAAAAAAATTGCCATTGATTTATATAACTAGATTTTGTCTTTTCTTACATATTTTCTGTTTAGAACTACGTACAAGTCTTCTATTTAAAGTTCAAAACTCTACATTGTAACAAATATAAAAATAATTTAAGATAGAGGAGTAAAATAGTTATATGAATTATTCTCAATTATATTGTAGTAATAGCTGTTTACAAATTTACTGTATTTAATTTAAGTATGTATTACATTAAAAAAAATCTCTATAATTTCGTAAATTTGTACATAAAATCATACAAGTACGTGAGAATTAATAATTTTCATGGTCATATTGTTAAGTTAAAACTTAACAAAAAAATAAAACTAATTGAAAACGTACGCGTAGCGATAAATTGATTTTTTATATTTTATTTCTATGACTAAAATTTACGTATTAACTTATAAATATATTCTAGAGTCGCTTGTGGATCTGTACCGACAAATATTTACTTCATCTTATGATTTAACACCATTAAGTATAGAAAAGTATAAAAGCTATTATCATTATTTTGCTATAACATATAAAAAACATTTTCATGTTAAGTGTTGCTAAGACAAGACCATATACTGTCAAAAAGTTATCAGATCTCATATAGAGCTAAGTTTCTAACTCTACCACGCTAACTCTATAAACCCTCAATTCATAAACTCTACTCCTTAGTCAAAATATGTGGTTTGGCCTGTTTTTAATAAGTGATAGATCAGAACGATAAATTTTCAGCTTTTATGGACTTCAAGAAGTACCATAAAATATTGATGATCATCAGTAAGTTAGTGACTAAATCGTTTGTTTAGCGATCAATAAAAACTAAAGTAAAGAGATGTGCGATTGAATCTTTATGTCTTTAATGAGTTCTCTACTGACATAGTATCTAGATAATTTTATAGATTTAGTCAAATCCAAATCCAAGTTATGAGGCTTCAAAATAACGACAAGTGGTACCCTTTTAATTAATCATTTTTCGTGCTAAATAAAAACACTAAAAACTTAGTTTTCATTCTATACATTGATATAATAATTATTAAAATTGCAAACTAGCTTAGATTACAAATGAAATGAATAATATAACGTTCAAGAAAAGATTATGTGTTACAAATGTAAATGTAAATTTGTATTTTTACAACCTATTAAATTACAGTGTAACACAACGAGTGTGAATGAAGTTGTAACATTTAATTCATTCCCTTATTTAGATAAATATAACTATTTATAATCAATTGAATTGTAATTTTATATCACAGTAAGCTTTAGGTACTTGATGCTTTATACAAAATATCTTTTAGCGTATTTATCATCAAGTATATAATAATTTAATTGTTGTGATGATATGAACTGAGTAATTTTACTTTCTAAGGATATACTAATTCTCATTTAAATAATTTCCTTATTAATAAATACAAGAAATGCATATTCCTTGTTGGAGCCGTTCAAGTATCACGTAAGTAGATTTATTGCAATTATGAACCGTTCTGCCTCCTTTAATGCATTCGTAATACTGGAATGATCCCAAATTAGTTAGTCTCTCTATAATCAAAAGTAATTTTGTACAAAAAAATATTTTGAGTTTGATAACACTTTGCCCTGCGATAGAGTAGTCTCGTACCGTTCTATGATCCTAGACGTTCAAGTACAAACGGAAAATTTTTCTCAGCATCTAAATATAAATATAATTTAAACAAAAAGTGCCAACTCCTAAAAAACACTAATTATATTTCCTTCAAGAACTTTATTGACATAATTTATGACATCAGATATCTTTGGAAACAAAAAATTCGGAAATTTGTATTATTTTGTAAAATACCACCGTAAGTATTAATCTTATGTAAAATATGTAACTATGGTAATGTATATAAGTTACACATAGAGACTATGTAGTGTGTAGGCGTAATGTTTCCGTCTCTCTCCGCTAGATGTCACCACGCGTTCAGTTACTTTATATTCTGTATGTAGTCTGTGGCAATAGGGAAAGTATACAGATATTTTGAATAGTTTTAATTGTATTCTATTTTTTTTAATAGCAATCAGCCCTCTACTCGTTGAGGAGAAAATTTCTTAAGCGTGTTCAAACAAAGAATTTTTTTCTTTTTTCTTTGAAGTTGAATTGGTAAAGTATTTCTTGCACTAGTTAACACGCCCTTGTTTCACTGAGTATTTGAAAATTTTCCTTGTAACGTCATAGTATAAAATAAATACAATAATCAGTTGTAAACAAACATCATGTCAGGAGATTTTTATATATTAAAAGTATAAGAAAAACATTAGGAAATGAAGTTTTAATTAACTTAAGCTTAAAACATAAGTGAGACAGCCGAGGTTAGGTGTAGCTCTTAAACTATTGATATTGTTTTTATTGGCATCATTTGAACAGGATGTACAGACGGTTTCCGGGATCGAGAGTATTATGATTGATCGACAGGGCCCAGCACCACCAGACACCAGACAACAGACACTAGGCTTCCTGTTATTTGCCACATTCTAGAGTCTAGACTATACTGATCATACAGACTGTTAAAGATTCATTCTCTTGTGTACATAATTATATAGCAATAGCCGATCTTTCTTGCTCTGCTTGGACTAAGTAGATTTTTTAATATCTTTCATTACACACTTTGGGGGCGAGAATGGGAAGGGAGGAAATTTTATATTTAAAATACTGGAGTAACTTCAGTATTTTTGATTGAGTGATGATCTGACTATGTGATTTAAATCTCTATTAATTCAAACAATATCTAAATACTCCATACAAATTACGTATTAAATAAATATTAAAATATTTAATTAAATAAAATTGGAGTTTCTGTCTGTAATATTAAAATAACCGCATTTTACTAAGTGCATATGGATGTATACACGCGCACACCACATATACCAACAACAACATTTTTTTATAATTTTTGTCTGTCTGTTTGTTTGTTCCGGCTAATCACTGAAATGGCTGGACCGATTTTGACGGTAACACTACTGGCAGATAGCTGATTTAACCAGAAGTAACTTAGGTTATTTGACACCTCGCTACGACCCATAGGAGCGGAGCAACACGCGAACGAAGTCGCGCAGGTCGTCTAGTAGTGTATAATATTTAAACATTTATCTGTCTGTTTAATGCTTTAAAATATGTAGCAAGTGTTAACAAAGATATTTTGAACGTTTGTATTTTCTTAATAACTTTTTGTGATAAAAAGTTACACTATTCTCGACTAAGTATGTCCATTTCAAGGCAATTTAAAAGCCATAGATACATAAAATATCAAGTTATGAAGTAAACAAAAAATTGATATGTTAAGCAAGGTTTTGCTGTCTATTCTGGAGTTTCTTTTGCTCCAACTGGTATTTCAATGAAACGAGAAGAATGTCGAGTTGTTGCAAAAAAGTAAAAAAAAACTGAAACAAGGTGTGTTTGTTGAATCTTAATTGGTTATTCCGTAGTTAATTAAAACAAACTATTTTTCAATTCAATTCAAATATCTTCACATTTTGTGTGTAAATATTCAGTTCAAATTTTAACAAACAAATTGGAATTTTAATATTGAGCCCAATCGTTTTGAATTCGTCATTAGTTCCTTTTATTTTATGTCAAGAATATCCATAATATCGATGTTAAATAACCTCAGATAAGCGATAGACAGTTTATCAACTGATTCCTCACAGTAAACATTCTCTAAAGTAGTTGAAGCAGTGTAGTTTAGTGCCTTGGCCTTATCCTATAGGAAGGTTCTTGGGTCACAATATTTAGTCACAGTTCGATTTTCCGTCTAAAGTGTATGTTTTTATTTTTTTAAACTTATACTGCATCTTTATTTTGAAATATAATTAAAAAATATAGATAAGTGTAATATCGATGAAATACATTTTAGGTATTGTTATGTATCCGCCATTGTTTTCTAATTATCATCCACTAACAAAATAAATGTAATAAAAATCTCAAGTTTTACTATAGATTGCTTAATTTTCAATTAATTGCTACATCGTGAAAGAATAAACCAACAAACACATTTTTGCATTTATGAAAATTATTATAATATCATTAAATGATGATTGTCTTAAATGATATGTTAATTTAAATACGAAGATAACCATATGAGCAGTGTTACATGTAGAGCCTATAAAAACTAAATATTTTAATAGAATAAAATATGATATATGTTAGTGTCATTACTAGTAACACCTACTTTATATTTTGTATAGTTTTAAGGCAATTTCATATAGTAATGCGCTAAAGGTAGAGTTTTCATAAGTTACATTGAATACGCTGTCGGTTCCGCATTCCGTTTATAAGAAAAGCCATTTTTATTGAAACAAACGATATTTTTCTACTATCTTGAATTCTGTGTCTAATATTTTTTTTAAAAATTGACCACACTATCAATGTTTGTCTTTCGAAATCGTTTTATACATCGTCAGTAGTATTCTGCCAACAGTGATAATATCGAGTGTTAGACAAATTATCTTAAAAATAATTTTATTAACTTGATAATTTTTTTCTTTTCATCACTCTTATCCGAAAACATTATGGAATTTTTCGATATCATTCTTACCTAAAATAATATCTAGAAATATGATATATTAACTCTTCTTGATTAAACAGGCTTCTATAGTGTCGGTTAAATAATAAAAGAACTCGTTAACGACAAATACACATGTTAAAGCTTATAAAAGCGCTAAAAACGTGGCGTCTGTCAATCAGTAGTCAAATGAATAAACATCTTAACACGTAATTACACCTATCATACACAGACATACACCGCACACCGGATAATTATATACACGGTTTAATATTCTGAATAAAATCGATTGCCGATCATTATTCGAATACATTCGAGTAATTAACCGATCACTCGATTCACTCTCGATGTCGATCATGATTTCCATAATGATATAGTTAGCGAAATAAACGAGTTGTACGGTCGGTCGCTGCTGCGCATGCGCACCCTACTCTACTACAACCACCAGTACACTACACTAACGGGACTCTACATAATAATTGGATCAAATCGATTTTCTGAGATCATTGTCGGAGTGCGGAGACCACTACTGGCTCGTTTACCATAATGATTTCCCATATTGTATATTACATGAAGATTTATTTATTTATATTGAACTTGTCAAACCGCCCCGGGTTCGCCCGGGTGCATTTAGGTTTAATTTAACGTTTCAATTTTTAACATACAAAGTCATCCCCGATTACTATTTCATTATCTCGCAAAAAAAATAGTTAGAAAGATATCATTATTGATACTAGTATCTGCCGGCTATCTCATCCGCAAGAACCTTTAAATGTATTAGTTAAGTAATATCTAGTCAAGTGTGTGAGACTCACTAACGGACTCACTCACTGATGTTATCGAACCGACACTTACTACTAACAGCTTATAAATACATCTTAAAATCTGTTGAACGCTCTTTGTGCAAATATAATATCCCTTCTTCTTTATTATTCTAATCCCAAAGGGTTTTTCATTTTTATCTGTGTGCCAAATTTAGCTTAGAACCGTTCAGCTATATTAATTACGTGATTAATAAAAAAACATCCAAATATACAACTTTCACAAAAAATATGTTTCTAGTATAGAGACGTAACGTTTGGATTATCTCTGTACTCTTTATAATGACATCCTGTACGGAAGATTTTTAAATATTATTGAAAGACTTTTGCGGAAGTATAGGCCTGTTTAAAAGCAAGAAAAAAAAAACGACGATGAGTACTTTCGATCCAGTTGCTAATCTATTTCATTAGTTGTTGATAGAAGCTGTCTGCAGTTCGTTGGATATTTTTACATATTATTGAATTATAATGATTAGAAAAAAGGATTGAACTTTTTTTAAATTAAAGTTGCAAATGAAAAAAATTACTCTACATAGAGTTTGACTATTAAGATCCTTTTATTTCAACATGCCAAAAATGAACTCTTCATTGAATCTGCTCATAATAAAACTTTTTCTACACATATAGGACAAGTTAAATCAGGTGCAGCAGCGGGTCAGCAGCGAGCGGTCAGCGGTCAGCAGTAATGCGGCGCGACAGGTGCAGTGTACTCGTACATGAACAAGGTGTATGTACGTCTCATATTACATCATAACCGATCACCGTATAACACTCACGTGGACAATTTACATAATAATTATTAATTAGCGTTGTGGACCGTTCACACCGCGATCGACACCACGACACCACGCTCTAGAATATTGGTGGCCATGTCACATTTGAGTTTGAGTATGTAGTGTAACTCTGCATTAGCGATTACTTCCTTGCAAGACGACAGTCCCCAATAGATTTGAGGCAATTTATCGAGTAAATTTATACAGTTAACATAATATAAATAAGTAAAAGTAGTGTCGTGGTGATATCTTTTCCATATCGTGGATACGTGTGTACTTTTTTCTTTGAACCTACTCTTTTAACTTACCATGGGTAATTCACCAAATTATCCATGGTAAGTATAAAACGGATACCATATAGACTATATCCTGCGCTAACGGACACATATCCCGTCGTCGTGTACCTACTCCTAGACCAGGCGACGCGACGTGGGATGTTCACGTTGGTTTTTACGATAATTTTTGATTGCGTGGGAAAGATTGCTTAATGAGATAGAGACTAAATAATACAGCTAAAGAAAAAACACAAAACATGCTTTGTGTCAGAATGAAGTAGATCTGTGGAACGGACAAATACAGGATATCTAGTTTGACATATGTCATTCGTGTGTGTCATTGTTGCTTCCTTGCTTGATAATACAATGAAGGAAATGTTACAGATTATTTACTGGTGTGGCAATTCGGAGGAATTCTTCATATGTAGCACATTATGTAGAGTTTTAAGATTATTTAGCGACATGACAAAAGCTCTACCTGTGAATTTATGTTAAAGTTAATCATTATTTTAATTTTTAAACCACCTAGAAAAATGAGGTGTAAATCAAGAAACCAAAAATTAAAACTGTAGTTTTATTGATCATTTACCTCTTTATTTATTTACAAATATATCAATTAAATACATCTAATGTAAGATTGGATAAAGGAAATGTTTGCTACTAACAAGTGAGCTAGACCTAGCGGTTTGTTCTCTGTTGTTGTATGTTAATTAACTCAGAGAGGAAGAAATTCTTGTTATATATTGTAACAGATTTATAATAAACAATATAAGAATGTGGGGTCTTTACTCAGATATTACAAAAAAGTGACCAAGGCACTTAATTAAAAAGAAGATAGGACATATTCCGATCTTACGATGTTCGTGATGTTTTTAAATTAATTTTAGATTTTTCGGTTAGTACATTTTTAAAATACAATACAATATAATATTATCTCAACTTTCCGAGCAATGTTAAGAATTTAGTGTTCGTGTGTGTATGTGTAGAAATTATAGAGGTGCTTTTTAAAAACGGTTGCGAAGGTACTACAACGTATTTGGGTATCTTACTAATATTTTTGTGAGGTGAAATAAATATTAAAAGGAGAGTACAGTGTGAGTGGTTGAGATAGAGTAGTGTGTAGAGAGAGGTTAGTTAATTAGGTACACGGAAGGAGCCGTTGAGCCTCCCACGCGGCGCAGGCGCAGATACTCAATGCCGAAAAATTTTTTATTGCAGCGACAAAGTTGTGTTATCTGTCGATACGTCTATCAACCCCGACTGGATCTATCGACGTGTTACGTTGCTTAAATTACTTCAAATGCTTGTACTAAAGAACAGTTATATTTTTTTAAATTGTTCTTAGGGTGGCTTTTACCTCTACCTATGATGTCTATTACTGGGGACAGCTCTACTACTTTTAATTAGTAGATGATTAGTAAGAAGAATTCATGTGTAGACGAAGATGACTGACAAACAGAGCATACTCCAGTAAGCTTAGATAATAAATTGTAAAGTGTTCTTTTTTATTTAAAGCTGTGATAAAACAATTTTGTAGCGAGTGATAGCGAAATAATATTTAAAAAAAAACAACAATATATTTAAATGTGTCTAATGCTAAACATACATTATAGTTTAATGGACTAATGTCGCAATAAAATCGGTTTTACGACATTTTCGAATTTGATGCATAATGAAGAGCCATAAACTGGAGAAACAATTAATTTACAGTTTCAAAGGTTTATATTATTCAAAAACGCCTTTCTATTTAGATAAACTTTCAAAAAACCTATTAACAGTTAGAGAAATCAAATTTCGAAAAAACCGTATCTAAAAAAAAAAAATTTAAATAAACTTAATTGACTTTTTGATGTTTTATCTGATACATAAATGAATGTGTTTCTGTTTGATCTAAATAACTAGTGGGTTATTTGGTGATGTGGAATTTGTTTTAAAACTAGTTCACGACCACTATCATACAGCATTTATTGTCAAATTTCATTTAAGGAATGTCACGTTTACAAACTATCTCGTACTCTATAAATGAAGCTACAGTTTTTTTAATTTAATTTTTCTTCTTCTGAAAGATGAAATACTCTTCTAATACTCTAATAATAATTACTTATACGTCGGCGTTTATTTAGGGTTAGGTTAGCCTCACCTTAGGTTTAAACATGGATCCTAGGCAGTGGAGTGTTGCAATTGTGTTGAAGACGTCCTTAAGCTCACACCTTGGTCACAAGTCCAAGGCACTGCTTAGGTTCCTGTCGTAATTGTAAGAGAAGTATCTACGTTGCGTTTACCTAATAGTCCATTAAATAATGTTTTTAATATAGAGTGAGGGTATATGGAAATTATAATTCTCATTAATGAGATTTGATGTCTACCTATCACCTTACACTACTTAATTTTCTGAAACATGCAGTTCTGATGATGTGTGAAGCGGACCCTGAGGAAGAACACGTGCTGTTGACGTCAGAGTTCAACATACAGTAAGGCAGGTATATAGTATAATGTGTATGTCTTTGTCAAGTATTACCTATATTATATTTTCGGTTGTTTTCCTCTTATTTGAGTATAAGTAACTGGTTGTTCATTGTTTGCTGAGTGGCCTTATTAGTAAGGCGAGGTCGTGTACTGCTCACAAGACATATTTTTGAAAATAATATTTTTTCTTAATATGAAAAAATACAGATATTATTGTCAAATTCTTTTGCAAATTTCGTATAAATCAGTTGATACTTTATCGCATTAAAATACATTTTTTTTAAAATAATGAAATAAAAATTGTTATAATATTACTTAGCCATTGATTCGCTTTCGCTTTTCTTCAGTTTTGATGATATTAATAATAGAATTATGTATAAGCATTTAGTGTTAATATTGTTTATAAAATCTATGATCCAGTAATAAAAAAAACAATCCAAAAAATGAAGGAAAGGAAGTTGCATGTAATAATATATGGCGACCATATTTCATTTGAATTGTATAAAACATGAATAATAAAATATTTTTTGCATTTTCGCGATAAGTGTGTATTAAAGGTGAGTGCAGTGTAGGTGTGGGGGTTGTGGGGGGTGTTGGAGGTGTAGGGCAGATTTGTGAGGCATTATTACAGTACAGGTGGTAGCTGCTCTGATTTATAACAGAGGTTACATGCAACGTGTGCACTAACACTGAATTAGTAACAATTACGTTTCGACTACACCTACAAATTTAAAAACATAGAAATTCTATTTCTATATAAAGTTTTTGTATAATGTTTGTCCAGAATTTCTCGTAGGGAGAATTTTCACGCGATTTTCGAAACTTAGATAAAATAAAATTATCAATTGCAAATTATATTAATGGAGTTGTTGTATCATTGAAGACTGGAGGGAAATATATTTTAACTCAACAAAGCGAGGGCCGGTTTGCTACTATTCTTATAATAAAGGAAGTTTTACTTCTATTTAATATGGAAACTTGTGTAGTATCGTTATGCTGGGGGTGTTTAGAATGAGTTTCGTCTAAAGTGCATATTATTATTGTCTTTTACGTGTTACTGTGCAGTATAGTTTCTATATAATACCTTTAACATGTTTTGTGCTATAATATAATTAGTACCCACTTAATTTATATTACACTTAATGTATATGGTTTGTTATTATGAGCATCGGTCTCTTTCTTACATTACTCATTAACAATTTAAATTATTCTTGTAACGTTTACTTACCTGTATATGAAATACTTTAGTTAAAGTAATTCAATATTGGGATGTTTATTAATTCAATTTTGACAAAATGAAAATGCAACTAAGCTTGTAATCTTATTAAGTGATGATCAGTGCGATCAGGTGTCAGACATGATGATGGCCGGTAGCGGCAGGTGCACACCACGCGTATCAGCCGCAGCGAGATCCTGTCGCAGTCGCGGTCGCTGTCGCCGATCGTCAGATAACGTGTCACGGCTCCTAATTTCTCGACGCGTGTCCTTCCGCGGCGACAGTTTATCGCTAACTGGAAGCAATTACCCGCTTCCTGTGTGTAACTGTTTATAGATAACTGAATCACAACTTACTATTTTATTGCCTTTGAAAATTTTCCATTGTTTTATATATCATTGTCTGTTATATGAGAATAAAGTATATTATATGTTTTAATACAATTTTCTCAGTTATAATTAATGTCTGTTGTATTTACCTATCTTTTGAGTTAAGACATTCAGGTTTAATTCTCACATACTTTACTCAATTATTAATTTCCTACCCTTTTGATACTATACTTAGAACTTTTATGAGTTATTGAGATTAAAAAGATATCACTCCATTTAAATCCAACTACCGAAGCTAAACTATCCATACACTATAAAATGAACGCGATTACTTTGCGAAGGCAAAAGAAGAATCATACATATAAGGATTATTAAAAACTTTTTGTAAATATAACTTCAGGCAGCACACCACGCCACGAGCCAGCTTCGCCAGTTGGCAGTCGCCACGAAGCAGTAAATAACCAACGGCCGGCGCAGAGTACGAGCGGTGCGTCTGTCGCGTCTGTCGCGGTGTCGCGGTGTCGCGATGTCGCACTTGACGTATGCTTCCTGTTCACCTTTGTGCAGGGCGCAGTGTGCACACAGCACACAGCACACGCCTTAAGCCGTGCCCTTTACACCGGAACCACGTATACTACTTGTAACAAACTTAATCATTTATATTATACAAATAAATAAATTAAAAAGTAATTTATATTTTATTTCAACCTAAACACATTCGCACACACCTCATTTAAATCTGACGTCAGGAAAAGTTATCATCGTTTAAAAATGTTTTAACCCAGCTAAGCTAGAGCGGGTAGATTACTTTTAAATATTTAGTTAAATGTGATCTATCCTTGTGTAGTATATAATGTATAGTGTACAGGTAACGTCGCGATGATGTAATGATTGTAGCATTCTATGACGTATTGTGACTCATTGGAAATATTTGTAGAACAAAGCCTTTCAAATGTGAATATATTATTATTAGGTGCCACTAAATCATTGTCTACAACATACAAAAATATATTATAGTGTTTAATAAAGATTTATAACACAAAAGTGTTTTATTTTCCATCTATATGAAATATTTAAAAAACTTTTTTTTCATCAATTAATATAATTTTGAACACGATATGACTTTTTCAAATGTCCATTACAATATTATCATCATTGTATATATTTTTTACGTAGATAGCGAGTATAAAAAATTGTTTATTATCTACTCTTAAATAAAAACCTTGATTAGCACTTCCGTCGAATTCAGACTAGATTTAAATAAAATCTAGAAAGATCCTAGACGAAGAAGACTTTTTTATAGATGTAGGTACTCACTGTTGCACTTGGTTAAGATCCAATAAAGTCAAGGATCAGATTTCTGAAAAATTTCAAGTTTCCGTAGAGATGTAAAACAACTTTTACAACCATAACGAAAACTGGTCCCTGTTGCATTCGATTGGAAAATTTCACTCTAAAATCAATTAAATAGATAGTGAATATGTATTAGGTAATCATAATATCTCATGACATGACGAAACCTACTGATACTGTAAACACATATGTAAAATACAAATAACATTATTTTTTGTACATCATAACACGACCTATAAACATCGCTCCAAAAAACCTAAATCAACGAGTCGAAAAGTATAAAAAACCTAATCGAGACCGATGACACACTATTTTTTTCTTGCAAACCTTGTAAATTCACTTTGATCAGTTATACTTCAAATTTAGGTATAGTTAGTATTATAATGTTTAATGAAGTACATACACATACAGATGGCGCTGCTGGGCGATATACAATTAATTTACCTTAGTTTTCTATACCTGCAACTTTTTAAAAGATTTTAAAATGTTACTATTGTTTATTAATTAGCCATTAATTAGATCATTTAGTATAGTTTAATATATTTATTAGACGCCTACCATAGTTTTGATTCAGCATTAATTAAACTACACAAAGTGTGCTAAAATTACCATATTTTTTAAAACTTTTATATTCAGAAATAGCCTTATCCTATTCTCTTACACGTGCCAAAATTTAGTAACTGAATGTAAGTAAGAGCGAACACTTAAGTAAAGTATTCCTAAAACGTAAATAATTCGAAACCTTTAATGTTCGAGCATAAAAACCATTTGAAGAGTTGTTCAGAATGTCAGCAACACTGTGAGCACGCGAGCTGGACGCACAAAAGCAAACGTTTTGTGTTAATTATCGCAATTTGCCGAATCACCCACGGGCCAGGGACCACGGGCCATGGACCATGGACGAAATATAGCGTCATTAAACAAAACGCACGACGATTACATGCACGCGTCCTCTCACTCTCACTCTCTCACTCCACCTGCCTTATGCCTAATATATTGCTACACTTATTTAACTAATACAAAGGTAAAGGTAAGTTTGCACTAACAAGCGTTACTTTACCAACTTTGCTAACAGAATACGATAAGATACGTATTTTTGTCACACCAATTTGTTACTTTAGATTTTTTGCGGTTTATAACACAAGCTGAATGTGTGTCTGTGTATCCGTATGTTTGTGTGTGGTATCGTAGGACAGAGATAATGAAAGGTAAGAAGTTTTATTAGTTTAAAAGGTATTTTTTTTTATAAAATAGGAATGCAAACGAGCAGTCGGGTTACCTGGTGTTAAGTAATCACCGCTGCCCACGGACTCCTGCAGCAATTGCTTTAAGGTGGAGATATACGAATTTAATCGAGATGCTTTTAGCTATGAATTGTGAAGATCTGGTTAGCCAATTGATAACTATCAGCTCATTCCTAACTTGAGAGCTGCTATGGTAACATACTCATTGCTTACACTGAGTACAGATGATACGGTATTTCTTGATACCTGTCTTTCGATATCAAGTATCGAGTAGAATTGAGTGCCAAATTATTTCAATCATTTTGTTTTTTGCATTTTATGAATATTTGGTTATCTTTATTAGGTTAGAGTTTCAGTCGGAGTTGATTTAAATTTTTAAATCAATAGATAGGTATATTTATAAGATACTAATGTGATAAAAAATCATCTAACCGTTGACTAATCAAGCTGTTGTTGTCAGAGACATAATTTTAATAAAGGGGTCATAACCCCTCAGGCATATTTAGTTATTGCAACATTTACCTATTTATCCCTTTAATATTATTATTTTTTATTTAGTATCAAACTAAATTAATAGACAGGTTTCATAAATTCGCCCCGCTGAGTTTCTTAAAATGTTTAACTTTATCGAACCCTTTATAAATAATAATTTTATACTAATATAATGATAACCAAGTTATGTATAATTTTAGTAGCTGTTAGGGAAAATCTTCACAAAATCGATCTATTGAAAAGAAGAAGCTTGAACTAAAATTGATGACATAACAAAATTAGTAAAGTAAAATTAGTGAGAATATTTTAGTTGCGTTTAAGAATTGTGTTTACCGTCACCCAAGTATAATACATTTTTATTTAGAGGCTGTGTATTTATTCTATAAGTTAGCTTTAAGTACAGAGAATTTGGTGTAAATTCCAACATGTATAGCGTACAGTGCGCCCCTCCAGGAGTGGGAGGGTCGTCGTCGTCTCTGCTATTTTTACCCGCCAATCGGTTCAGACGAGCCGCACTATCTACGAGTACACTCGAGAGATGTAAGTGTTCCAAGATACCATCGGTTTGTGAAGGAAAATGACAGTATTACTATACCAATGAACTGCTCACTAACGATATTACAATTTAGGTTGTTGTGAGCTATAATAAAATAATAATTTTTAACCCTTCATTTCATTTATTTAACAACAAAAAAAATACAAACAATATGTACGTAGGTGTCATTGATGTGAATTTAAATACCTTTCGGCGATGTTCGCTCTGTAGAGATAATAATTTCTATGTTTACAAACTGTGTGGGTTTCTGATGTACTAATTTCCAGCAAAGATAATATTTAAATTATAACAGAATATACTACTAATTAATCCTAGTCCATTTTTCCATTACATATCAGAGTATTCTACATTCACCGACAATTATTCCTTCGTCTATAAAATGTTCTTCGTGTGTTGGCGTCAATAAAGAAATGCCAGTAAAAACATCAGCCAGAAACTGGAAGCAATTAGTTTGCATATCAAAACCACACCATATCCAATATTTACACACCACATAGAAGAAGCCATAAAACAAATGACACCACCATTAAATAAATCCAAACAAGCATTTGATGGACTCTACCCTAATTTCAATCACACAGAGTCAACACACCAATGGGAATATTTTAAGAGACTGTAGAGCAAATAAAAAACATTAGTCTATGGTATTAATTTGACAGATACTGGTCATCTGAGGTAACAGCAGGTGTTCCTAAATTGTCTATGATAAATATAGACCATCAATATTGTGGAGCACCCTTCACGGGTTAATGTAAAAGGTAATTGTGTTCACTAACTCTTTTCCTTATACAAACTATTTAAGCCGTGTTTAATTTTTTATCCTTCTAGTATATTGACGCTTCGCTGAGGTAATTTCATTTTCCCATAAAAGTTTTAAATAGGACTTGTAAAACCAAATAATGTTTTATTAATGCAATTTAACTAATATTTGCTTAAGAATTTATAAGGTATACTTATTGTTATAGACAAAAATCAAAGTGCCATTAACTCGTGCTCATTAAAATAAAGGTAAATTATACGACTGACAGATCATTTGTGATTATGGTAAGTAGATAGAGAATAAAATGTATTAAATATATAGATAATTAATATTGAACCGTGTTTTATTTTACCCAATTCTATATACTAGCCAAAGTAGCTTTCTGAGGAAACATTTATCTTATACTTTATCAAATTAAAAGCCTATAATGTACTTCTATGATTTGTATTTAAATATTAAGTACCGGTACCATCATATATCTGCCCAAGATAAGCAATAATGATGCGACACTGATGTTCGACGTAATGTTAACAATCAATTAAACTGATAAAAAGTAATAGAAGATTCTCATTTAGGTTTAGTTTTAGGTTATTAGTAACACTTACATATCGGTATTAACACTATAAGTAATAATTACTATTATTTATTATCTATGATATTCTGGTGACTTCGTCTACATCACATAAGAGAGAGAGACAGGATTAGAGAGAGAGTGCACGCAACGGAAGCGAAGAAAAAGGAACTATTTTCCCCCTTCACCTATGGGTCGTAGAGTGATGTAATATAACCCATAGGTTTCCTCAATGCCCCACGCATAAAACTAAACAACCAACACTAAAATAATTTTTCAATTGGAACCTCTAATTCCTGAGATTATCGCGTTCAACCAAACAAACAAACTCTTCAGCCTTATAATATAAGTATATATTAAATTAAAGACCAAAGAATGTCGTTACTTATTAGAGATCTACTGATACATTGGCATGTATATAAATAAACATTTTTATGGATACGGCCAAAAACTAGTACGAATGTTGCAGAATGTCGCCCGACGACCATCTTGTACACTCTTTGGAATTACATTTTTTTTTAATATTTTTCTAATTTAATTAATAAATAAATAGCTTAAATTGAATTATACAGTCTCCGTTACATAGACAACAACACTGTGATTATTATTTAAAATGTTAGACTGTACCGTCTATATATTTAATTAATATATTTAAATTCCTTTAATATGATGGAATTATGATGACCTCGGCGGCAATTAGGTATAGTTCTATATTACATATTGAGAAAACTATTTTATCATTTTACAGTCAAATTTTTTGATCATCCATTTAATATACATATTATTGTCAAGGACGTCATATCATATATATTTATTTCAGTGATTACTGAGGCATTTTAGAGAGTTCTTTCTGGATATTATGTGTCTGATGTCATTGAGTTAGTCTTCTGAGTTGAGTGCACGATAAGCTAATTATACGCGTATGTTAACTATGTCTAAAGTTTTATTTAAAAAATGCTGGAATAACTAGCGTAATGCCTGATATATAAAATACATACAATTAACGTATAATATTTTCTTCTTGTTCGGTGAAAAGAACAGTAATATGTAAATATGCGATTATATCACACGACTGGGCGACGACATAGAGCACCAAAGGCATCTTAATTATCCAAAAAATGTTCTGATTCTTAATAAAATTTAGATAACGTTATTGGCTATAACATAATTCACGCTTTCTGTTCAATTTATTCATACATAATGATGATTTCAAAAGTAAAAACACATTAATAGTCGCTTAGCTTCTGCCCGCGGTTGCGTATGCGCATAAATCATAGCACCTGCATTGTAGTCATTCTAAAGCAAAGATATAAACAAACAGACAGTTTCGTCTGTAGGTATGTTATCTCGGCTATCACGAGTTCATGCCTCCTAAGATTTAACTCCTGTTCAGTAAGTGGAGGAAGTGTGAAGTGTGTGTGTATGTTTGTCCGTGTGTACGACAGTCCACAGAGCCAGAGCCATAGATCCCACGCGCCAGCCCGCGCCAAACTGGTCGCTCAGCTCTTGCGCTTGCGCAACCGACTACAGTTGGTTTCCAATTTTATGTTGACCGGTTTCTAACTTGTCTTAGCCTTCTAATTTCGGCTCGTTTAGATTGGAAAATACGTCGTCGATATCGAAATGCGCCAGGTGAGCGACGTTTTCACCTCCACGCCGCCTCGGAGCCGCAGAGCCACAGAGCCACAGAGCCGCGGCAGTAAACATATATCACGGACGCCATTAATTAATGGCTCTAATCAGCAAGAGAACTCTACACATTCGGAACTCTCACTCACATTAACGTAAATTATTATCTTAATTTAATTTTGTTCATTACAAGCCTATATAAATCTCTCCACTTTTGATTTTAGCTATTTCTATTAATTATGCACAATTTTAATTTTGTAAATTTGTTTTTAAGAGGTCACTGTAATTACTTTAAGTTTTGTCAATTAAGTAATTAAGTAGGAGCAGTATAACAAATCATTAGACCTATGTGCTGTGATCTATATACCTAATATTAATTTCATACAATTATAAAAGATACAGTATTGTATTGATCCAACAAATCCATTCCAATAACAAATAAAAACTAACATAAACCAATATAAGAACTGAGTTTCTTCAGTCACATGCCAAGAAAATACGAGTTAGTGTTATATTTAAACCTTACTTCATTATATTCGTATGTATAGTCTATTTTTTTTATAGTCATTATAAGTTCAAATGTGCAGGCAAAAGTCTTAATAATAATAATATATTTTTATTTCGGATAATTAGTCAATCCATATTCACATAAAAAATTAAATTAACGTTGAATTCAAAATAAAGACATAGAATGAAATAAAATAAATAGGTACAATAAAATAAAATAATAATAAATAAAATAGGTTAGTACGAATGCTTACACTATGTTAGTACTTAACAACTATGTTAAATGATAACTAAATTGACCTAAATTCTAGAATTAGGCCAAGTTTACGTGTACACCATTCCAGTGCTCCCCGAGGTGACTGTCCAACTTACTAGCCAATGTGCTGAGGAGGGTGTTGGTGCTTTAAGATATTCTGCTCATAATGGAGGCAACACGCTTTCGTATAATACCAAAGAAATCGTCTACATGAGCATTAGCGAACATTGCCGATGCACTACAGTGTCGAGGTTTCCTCAACACCACCCTCAACACATTGTTGTATTGGCCGCGCAGGGCACTGTAGGCCGCAGTGTATAATCTGTCCACAAACTACACGTGTAGAATGATTGGCAGTATGCTCGAAACAAGGCTAGCTTTACTGGAGTCGTACAACGCGTAAATCTGCGAGTCAGCATATTACCTCGGACCGACAGAGCCCTACGCTCTCGTTCTATGTCACTGTTATCACTGAGGCTTTCATTTACTATGTGACCAAGGTATCGGAACTCGGTTACCTGCTTCAGGGGAATGCCACATAGTCTGTATATCTGGATCACAATTGATCGATTTGTTTCTACCCCTGAAAACGATTAATTCACTTTTCTTCACATTGTAAATGAGTCCATTTACCCTGGCATAGTCCTCGCAGATTTTAAGTAATTTTTTAAGACCGCTAACTGAGTGGCTCAGCAGAACCATGTCGTCCGCGTAGCTGATATTGTTCATAGCCACGCCATCTAACATCCGACTCCGGCTCCACTCAGCCTCCCAATCAACTGGTTCACATACAAATTGAACAGCCTGGGTGACGTGAGGCCTCCCTGTCTTACTCCACACTTCAATTTATATGAATCGCTAAGTGACTCTCTCCATCTAACCATGTTCATTTGGTTATCATACCAAGTATCTTAAATCAGTACGAAGACACTAGACTCTAATGTTGATGATTGTTTCCTATCCATCCTGAACAGCGTGAGTGTGAAGATTGACAGGATGTTCAGCGTGTCTGCCGCGGCCGGTGCGATGCGATGCGTTGCGTGGGCCACTACAAATACTGCCGGCGGGGGAGCGCGCACAAATCAACGCGCCGCGACGCGCTGCTCGCTGCACGCTGCCGGACCCCCTGCGAGACGCGCGGGCGCAGGCGCAGGCGCAGGGGTGGACCCCAACCACCGTCACGATCACACGACCGATTCCATATAGCTCTATAAATCATTACAAATTAAACGTTTCCTTAAATCATTTAGACTGGTTTTTTTATTACCTGTTAATTTTTATAGTAAATAATCCAGATATACAAAAAAAAATACATAATATACAATCTTTTACTGCATATGATTAAAAAAATATATACATAGATCTAAATTCTTTAAAACTGTTTTACCATTTATCATCACTTTCAGCTTAATCGGATACCTGAAAGTGTAGTCTGCCATGTTAGACCATCAAGGTTTGAGTCACTCAAGAATGTTGTCTATCAATGATCTATCAGAAATAAAAATAGTGTAGGTATTTAGAAGATAAGCCTTAGAGAAACTATATTAAGAAAAAATCATTGGGTTAAGTAAAATAATTTAGTATGAAGGGATTTATAATAGTTGTAGTCGTAGCCCTGGAGGAAAGGCCGCAGTGCCCCCCGCCGCGGGGAGAGCGCCAACATCTCTCACCTCTCAGTAATGAACAATACCAATGCGCTCTCCGTGCCTACCACTACCACTACCAACACACAACACACTCCGTTTGTTTTATATTTAGAGCCTAATACCTAAGAAATATTATAGCGAAAAGGAAAAATTAAAAAAAACACACTGACATCGAACACGATTTTTATTGTGCATGAAACCTTTAAAACAGAATACAACGTTTGAAAAAGTAATTATTTAAGTAAATTTTTAAAAAAAGTAAGTAAGTTGCTTGGCATCTAAAAGTAAAAATAAAAATTGCAATAAGTGCAGCTGCACAAATCATAATCCAGAAAGGTGTTTAGATAGGTTTCAGAGTTAATGAGCAATGTTCTTATATTTCTTAGGAAATTATACAGGTTACATACCTTTTACGACGATCGCCCGAGGCACTTTTATTAAGTGCGACTTAAACTTCCGCTGTAAAACCGTAAAAAATAACAAAAACAACAACCTAGCAATCAAGTATAAAATAACTAAACGCATATATAATAAAGAAACAATGTAATTACTATATCCTCGGCACATATCTTAAATGATCGCCACATTTCGTCGCAAAATTGTCCTTTAGGAACTTTTTCTTCAGAAGGGCTGTGACAGGATCATTATAAAATTAGGATCGTTTTAGTAATGATAGGGTCGGGGTACGCGACCTCAGAGCGCCGGGAGGGCTAATCTTGCCACAAAAAACGCAGGCCGCTTCATTATAGTTGTATCATGAATGCAAGGAGCGTTATTAAAAGTCCGTTTGGCTCAAGAGGAGCAGACAGCTGACGTAGCATTCCTTTCCGGTGAGTGTCTGGATGCGGCGCACCCGCGCGCGGTGGTGACGTCGCACGGCAAATTAAAAACCGCCTTCGTGCAATTAAAACGACCGAGAGGGAAAACAAAATGCCAGACCGAGACCTAACAGTGGAGAACCGAGAGCCACGTTGAAGAACACAAATCCGAATTAAACAGACAATAGTGAGGGCAAAAAATGAAATCGAAAGCGAGCTCGGAGGAATTTGGAAACGAAATTCGTGGATCGCATTTTGCGAATATTCTCGCGTGTTACTGCATTATTATTTAAGTTAGGGCCTTTAAAAAATGTTTGTGATGGGATGATGGTTTTTTTGGCGGCGCGTGCGCAGCGCATAATTGGCACGCCGGACGCGCAGGAGTGCGAGCTTTTTATCGCCTTACCATTTCGATAATATAACGAATTTGATTCGTTGCTTGACACTAAATTATGGGTCTAGTCCTCAAATGCCTTTCTATAGGACATATAAGGAAAACAATATAGAAAAGAAACACTTCAGAAGATAAGATAAAAAATATAGTAACAATGACAGTGCGTAACATCATGTAATTCAATAGTCTAAGTATTAAATCGTATCGTTCACTATTAAGATAAATATCTTAAGGGTGTAGTAATTTAAAATATCATTTAACTCGAGTCCAGGTAGAGAAAAGGGTACGAAATTCTAAAACAATCGGTCAAGTGTTGCTCCAAGCAATGGTTGACCGCCGGTGCGTCGGAACGTTGCATAAAAACTAATTTAGACGACGGGATCCAATATGATAACAGGAATCCCGTTGCGTAGCCTCGGGTGCTGACTGATGCGGTGCCGCGGCGCTGCCCTGTACCAACCTTGGGACTTGGGACGAATAACTCCAGAGAAAACACGATATCATCAACTAAAACAGTCGTAAATCTATCTATGGATCCTTATAAATCCGATCGCAGACAAAAATTATAGCATTTAATTCTATCTAACTATAACTTTATCTAATTCAAAATATTTAATATTCTACTAATATTATAAACGCGAAAGTTGTAAGAATCTATGTCTGGATGTATGGATGTCTGGATGTATGTTTGTTACTCTTTCACGCAAAAAATACTGGGTGGATTTTGATGAAACTTTACAAGAATATTGCTTACACATCAGAATAACACATAAGCTATAATTTATAATGATATAGTGTGAATTATCTACTAGCGGGTGAAACCGCGGGGCGCACTTAGTTACAAAATATGTCTGAATTTCTGGTTTCTAGTAATACCTGAAAGTTTGTAATGGAAAAAATTCTACATATATTCCAAAGAAATCAATGCTGCAAAAGCTCAACTGCTACATAAGAATTATATAAAATTATAATTTTTCTGTTCCTCAGAGGTTTGATTTCAATACGAGTATATTTTTTGTCTGACTACTATGTATTGGTCTTTTGGTCGTTAGTGATATTGGCGATGGCGATGCGGCGGTGGCGGCGGTGACGGCGGCGGTGGCGGAGCCGGGGGCACTCAGCGACGTCTCGTCCATCACGTGTCATTCCGTTCACGAATACAATAGAGACTGTGCAAAAATGGTACGCATGTCGCCCCGATAGACTTAACAATGGATCGAAAAAACAAACAATCGAATAGAAATCGAAAACACAGCTCGTTTCGAATGCGACTGAACGGGATTTTGGAAATCCGGTTTTGATTTTGTTCGGTTTGTTTTCCCGGGCTGCCTCCTCCGCGGCTATTGTCAACATGTCACGCCGGGGACAAAGTAATATGAATAGTAAAAAATCTACGAGACTTAAAGCCTCTTGTTAGAATGCAAGTAAAAGTGCAGCTTTGAGGTAATGCAGCTGACATCGAAATCTATTCTTATTATTTGTTTGAACGAACTACATAAGAGAAGTGAAATATATTACATGATGTACTTTGTTTTTTTTCAAACAATATATCTTCTATACCTATAATATTAAGAGACCTCGGTAACCATATTGATATCACATGCCTAAAATTGCAAAGTTCTGCAGATCCTGCTGTAGTAACATGCAATTATAAGAACCACATACATTTTGTTTGATTGTGACAAGTCTTAGTTTTTAATGTTGCTTTGAAATCTACCCTTGTTTTCGATATCGAGGGCAGAGGTGACGATCAAACACGTCACCAACCATTGTTAATACTGACGCAGCGTAAATGCGTTCACCTTCATTTATACCTATATATTACTGTTCGGTATTTATAATTATAAACTTAAATGTGGAAAATAACATATGTATAATGGAATTTTACTAAGTACTTGATAGTGATCCGGTGACCAATGTCGAACACAGGCCAAAAGTGGTTATCCATCAACAGTTTACTAATGAGAGTCATGTTTTTGGAAATTACAACATATTATCATAATACATATTTAACATTAATTTCCAAACATTATTTGTTTTCCAATTGGGAGCGACACTGCACAGTAACAGCCATAACGGTCACTATGCGAGCTCTGTTTGACAACTGGCCCAGGTCCGATTATAAAGTTATTTGAATGTAATATGAAATGTTGTGTTATATTGCTAGTATAAAAATAAAAATACCTACATCCACATAGTATAAATCGAAGGTAAAGGAAAACAATGCATTTCAATAGGTCAGAGGTCTCGGAGACCTCGCCACTTGTGCTGGACTTGTTATAGAATGAAAAAATTCTGACCTTGTTGATACTAGGTAACGTATTGGAAATTAACAAATTAAATCTTAACATGTTAACATTCTTAATTGGCAATAAAACTTCTCGAGTGAGCGTTTTTGATATCCCACTGATACTGTTCAAATAATGACCGTTAGAAAGTTTTTGTCAAAACCAGTCTCGACAGTTTCATAGTATAAATAAAACGGTAAAAAATAACATTGGGGAATATCGTGTCTTTAAAATATACCGAAAAAAATCCTGTTGACAAAAACAGTGAGGCGATTCAGCAAAAAATAATCTTTGGTGAGGTGAGAAAATCGTCTAATTAGCACCTCTGCACAAACGCCCTACAGTGGCAGAATTGCTCCAGCCATTGTTGCCTGCGCCTTTATGAAAGTATAATTACCTTTTATTCAGGTGTATTATTTTTAAAAGCGACGCTGGTTGAGCCACTATTCAGTTGCAAAGCGGGGTACCTCGTGTTTACGTTCCGATGAACACTAATTAAAGAAAAAAAATCGCATTCTGTCACCCTTACTATCGAGTCATCATTAGTAATTGCCGATGTCTACGTGCACTTATTGACGACTCGTCGTTGTGATTCGAAAAGGTAAGATAGGATCATAAAATGTAAATTGTGGCGCTAAATATGCAAAAAAATCGCAGAAATCGTAGTCCCTTTTGTGCGAGCGCGTGCGGCAGTGGAGGCGCTTGCGATGCTTGTATAATTAATTCGTTCGAGTGACAGTGAGATACTCGTGTCTGGTGTCTGGTGTCTGGTATCTGGTACCTGGTCGCTGCTATTGCAAACAATCCGGCGCATGCGTCGCTCAGCTCAGGTGTATAATCTTTATTTATATTTTTTGCTTCCACTTCCCCTTTGCATAAATTATCATTTTGCAAATGCAACAAAATGGATTGGTTAAGTCTCATATTATGTGTACACACAAATTGTAATATTAAAATATGTTTGTCTTGAAAGTACGTTATTAATCTTTTTGAACCAATTTCTTCTAATAAATATGAAGATATTAACAAAATATTTGGAATGTTTTAACAGATCAGCGAGCACTTTGTAATCTACAAACTTAACAGGCTAAAATAAATCTTTAAACAATCGGATTGAGTTCAGTTTTTGGATGTTCAAAATTATTAGAACATATTGTATCTCGTAATGTCCATCGTAAATGTAAACGTAAAGGTATCACGGCAAAGTGTATATTGGCTCGATTGCGATTCGAGATGGTCGTCACCTGGTCGCTAGCTAGCTAGGGCAGCTGGGCCGTTGTGTCTGGGCTCATCACTTGACTCGAGCGAAAGGGATGCGGCGTCTGTCATGTGAACTAACGGAATCCTGGGAAACGACCCTATAGATAATACACGTACTACAACTACACTACACAATGGTAACGAGATAGGCTAAGCGTATTTCGGATGCTACTCCTAACAAGATGGAGCGAGCAACTGAGCAGTTAGCAGTTACACAAACAATCGGGAAGCAGTAGTAGTTTAGATAATCAATTAAGTATTTCGTAATATTAAGTGACACTTAAGATTTGATACATTAGCGTTAACTCGAAACTCGTCGATGACAGTATTTTAAAAGCAGATGTAAATTTTTATTCCCCAATATTTTATGCAAATGAGTCGTATTCGCCGTTGTCAACTATGTTTTCGAGCCGATTTGATGGGAAAAGAAATTATCATAAAAAAGATATGTTACAAAGCTGGCCAGGGCTATACGTTTCGTGTGTCTTGGCGATTTTCTAATAGATCACAGACATTAATATGCTCGGGACTGGTTCTCGTGAGATCCGTTAGTGGTTTTATGTAAATTATTTGGTTTATAGCAGCTCCTAGTTTACATTCGAATACTTGACCGAAGAAGTTCGCCGCGAGATGCGTTAGCTGCGTCTACGACTATACTTGATAAGGTAACGTTTTAAATCGTAGAAAGTGCCGTATGTCGTCCGTCGTATGTCGTATGTCAGGGATTATAGAAAGAATGTGTATACATATAATTCGTCGATTGACGGATATGGGAAACGTGTAAGGTGCATCGCGCATTTGAGCTCCGATAAGGCGTCTCATGTTACAACATAAACTAACTCGAATACGGAAACTGTAAACTTGAGTATTCCGAATATAGACTTAATATATATCTTATTTATAATTTCAGTGCCTCAAATTGTTTAACTTAGAAATTGGCTAAGAAAATTATATATTAGTTGCATTTGATTACTATTATTAAATTAAATTTAGACTTTTGCTTGATCAATTTTGTGAAATTAAATGAATTACATTTAATTTCACCTTCACCAAGTTTACCTTAAATACTTCAATTTTTATATTATATATTATAACTTGAATTATTGGAAGTTTTATGTTTGAATATGAATTTCGTATAAAATCTTTTAGACTACGATATATATTATTACACAAACTTGCTCGAACTGAATAAGAATAAAACGTTACAACCCGTCCGACATTTAATAATATCATCAATGAATACGTCTACAACTGTTACGTAAGCTTTAATATAGATATTTTAAGTAATAACTAACTTTTAGTATTTGTTAAAGCATCAAATTGAATTGAATATTAAACTTTTCAATTAATTGTCTTTTGATGTGCCAGTGGGGACTCGATGTCACTTTGACGTCGAGGAATTCATAAAGCAATGCACTTTTGTACATCAATAAAATGCATGATCGTTTAAAATTAAATAAAATTGATATTCAGATTTCTAATATATGAAGTTGACCCGCAGATGTTCTCGCATCCCATCTATGGGAAAATATATCTTGTCGCATACCGTTACTTAAAAGTGTCCGTTCAATAAAGGCGATTGTCGTTATAAAGTAATTCGATTACTATGCATCGGCGAGGCGTTAGTTATTGTCGGCTAGGGAAACGTTGCCCAAACTAGTTTGATTCCAAACGGCCGATCTCATAGAGGCTCATTGTCGAGATAAATGTGCAGAACCGGATGCTGCGTCTCCGGGCCATCGATAAAACGGTCACAAGCGCTATAAAACTGGCCGCGAGACGTGTTTTGTGACTAGGAGTGACCACCCTTTCAAATCCTTCTCATTCATCGCGCGAGATGAAAGGAGCCTCGTATCAGCTGATCCGCGTCGTCTAACGGTCCGTTTGGATCAATTATGAAATCGAACCCTTCTTGATCTACGAGTAACGTCTTATAGAAATGGAAAGCTAACCTGTTTAATATTTCCAACGATAAAAACTTTAAAACTACGTTCGAAAGGATCTAGAAACGAGGAGGATGATGGTATCGCGTTACGTGAACTCAGCGCTATCTAATTTTCAATACAATGGGCGTAAAAAACTGGGTTGAAATAAATGTGTCACAGTGCCACCCTCCAGACAATGGACAAAGGAGCGGGCCCACAATGCGCCCACGCACCGTGTGTCGCATTGTGGGTACAATCGCGCAGGAAGATCGATCCACAGACAGACACGTGTGCCATCCTAAACATGTAAATCTATGCTCGAGGTGAAAGTTGAAGGCGAAAAGTAAAAGTCGCGACGCATCTGCCGGCGATATCGAATTATGTTAATACGAGACGTCTTGGCGAGGGCGGAGAAGGGTTAGCCCTTATCTCACAATGTATTGTGCAGTGTGCTCCATAGTCGACAAACTTCGAAGGTAAAAAACGGAGTGCATTCATTTAGAGTTTAGATCCTTACATCTACAAATCGGCCAATCTTTTTGTGCCATTGTCACAGATTGTTATGAACTTGTATTATTTATATGACACTTTGGAAATCTTTTAAATCCGTGATTTATGAACCTCTTCATAGTTTATCGGGTCTATCAATATATTCCACTGGCGTGTTTACAATGTGTATAATTATTATTGTGACGAGCATATTGTTTGAATATTTATACCGTCTTTCATAGAAAGGAGTTCATCATGTATTTTTTATTTTTGTTTTTCTCAGTCTTTAAAAAATTTACTTGCTATTTTGCAGCCAAAATGTGATTTTTTCATTCATTATTGTTGCACCATAGGTCTTGGCCAGTCGATCATATTAACAGGAGTAGTTTTGTGTTTTTGATGTGTTTACAACACAAGATGTAAGATTGAAAAGCGTACTGATTCAGAATTAGGTGTTTTATTCAATGTGATAACGATCGTAAGTTAGCCTGCGTTTCCACCTGACTGAGCACTCGTAACTGTGGTCTCGTAACGATGTTAATTCTCAGGATAACTTCAAACCTGACTCGTTACAGATAATCGATATTGATAAACATTTGTCAATCAAGGCTTTTGGCACTAGTGTCAAGGTGTACGAGACTGGTTCATTAAGACAGGATTTTACTATTTTATGTTTAGTGGTGAGATAAAACATTATATTTTATTGAGTATGCTAGATTTTTATACTTCAAGAACCTTTTGGCGTCTGTCTATGTATAAGGATAATTATATCTAAAAACGTTTTTCTAAGAATTTATCAGATTAACTTCGTTGACTTGCACACATTTTAAGGTGGTATAGCTTCTTTTATTATAATGGTTTTAAAACAAACCTTCAGTTCTTAATATTTATATTACGATTATATTACGATATAATTTTCACCTAATTTTATAGCACTTACATATGAAAACTCTTCTCTTTATCGATTATGTAACTATTCTTAATTGACACCAGAATCACTTTGCTTAATAAGTTGCACAAGAATTAATAATTAAGAAGAAACTAACGTTACCATAAATTAAAATATTTCCTCATACAAAACAAATGCAAGAAGAGTCACAGGAACTGGTTATATATAAACTTTAAAATTTAAGACTTTTAATTTGGACTGTTAAAGTCATAACAATAACTTTTATATTTTTACATGAACCATTACTATTAAACTCCTTTCACCGTTCACCGTTGCAACTGCACTTTCGTTCGACATTTGTGTTTAATGTATTGGCCGATTTGTTAGATGCAATCTCCTAAACAGTAATTTGTAGGGGTCGCTGCCATCGCCATATGTCGCTGTGGATCGACGCGTATTTTAATTGTTCTATTATGGTTGCTTAGAAGCTGAGGGCACTTGTGTGGCGGCAGTTCAGCGTAAATGTTACTTTGGTGTTTGTCTGAATTTGTCAACGTTTGTTATCAATGCTATGTTTATTTTAATGGGACTTCTAACATAATAGCGATTCTTTTGGGATGTTGTTTTACCATCAAAGCAATTAATGGTAAGTGATCATCGATTTCTTCGCTAAATTAAAAATGAATTTCAAATAAAAAGCAGACGTAGTTTTTGAATAGTTGCATGTTTCAAATAGTATTGTTATATAAAACAGACCGTCATAAAATAGTTGGCAACTAAAATTTCGCAAATCAGATCCTTTGATACAGTAAAAGCTAGAGGTCATTTATATTTTGTCCATAAAAAGTGAGTCGGACTCGGCCGCGGCCTATTGTGCCGCAGTTTGGAGCTAAAACGTAAATAAAGGCAGATGTTACCGCGCTCCGAAATATTGCTATACGACAAAACACGTATCCAACCCTCTACACACTAAAAACAACCCAAACTATATCAAATACAGTCTATTTTTTGCTAACCGTGACGGTCTTTAAAACATTTTGCTAGTAAATATTTCCGACATATCTAAACGTTGCAAGGTCCGTGTGGGTAGTTTTACAAAACCGAAATTGTTGTGGTAAAGTTTAATAAAACTCGTATTAAGGGATGTCATCGACAGCGGTGACGTATTGGACATATTCCTTGTTATATTTAATTAAATACCAAGATGAGTTGCTGTTAAACATTGAACTCTGATATCAGCTTTAACTGTAACTGTAATTACTGCAAAGCTACAAATACTAGCAATTAGAATTACTGTTTTTTTATACTTTAACCTCGTTTTTATTTAATAACGGTAAATACATAGGTAGACTGTATTTTAATAGTTTTACTAGACAATATACTGTGTTCCTACCTAGTACAACTATACTAAAGGACATTATATTATATCCCTAATATTAGTTGATGATAGAACAAAAAAATGTTCTACAATATTATAGAACGTATCAATATCTACAAAAAACTCCGCGAGACCATATGTCCAACTATTGTAGTTAAGTCACTATAACTACTTTTTTACATTTTAAAAGTTGATAAAAATGCCTATCAAAATCAGACCATGTTTTCCATAACTTCTAATAGTATTAATTCTTATCCAAATAAATGTAATGTATGTATTTCGTAATGAAGACTGTTTCAATACCTGTTAATTACTTTTTGAATTATTGAAATCGGACATTCCAGTCATAAGATATTACGAAATAAAAATATCAAGATAAATAAAAAATAATCCCAGACGGGCCGCCGGCGCGGTGTGCGGTGTAGGTGCCTCGCAGCGCAGCGAGTAACGCGGCGATAGTACAGTATAAAAGTCATGATAGTAGTTAAATGTTTTGTAAATTCAATAGTAGTTTGATGTAGTTTTTTCAGTCTCTACGGATACTTGAACTGGTATATTAAGAAATGGTTAATTAAGAACGAGTTTTAGAGTCTTCCTAGCAAAGCTCAATCAAAATAACTTGAGCTATAATATACAAATGATGACATACAACTCAATACATTTTATTATCACTGTCTGTCAGTTGCTCCACGACAAATACTGTCGCCTAACACTGATCGATTATCACGTTAATTACTTACACCTTGTTCATACAGAGATCATCATAAACCATCTCATACAATCAGGAAGTATAAATTGGTTTTTCGTGTATTTACTGTAGTGTGAACATCGAGCTACATTACATTAAGTGTCTCGATGTCTTGTGGAGATAATCAATTATATGTTTATGGGATTTCATGATTTTTTTTTAATTATTACATATATTTACTGGCGACCAGCCCCTTCGGACGGGTAGAGCATATTATGGCTACATATATTTGTTGACGCGTAAGTTAGGCTTAGGTTAACTTAACCTTAAGTTTAAACAGGGAGCCAAGGCAGCAGAGGCGAGTGTTTAAATTGAATAAAGGATGTCCTCAAGCCTACACCATGATCACAAGTCCATGGCACTTATTAGGTTCCTAGATCATAATGTTTAGTTATTTATCGGTTCAGTAGCAGTCTCTACGTTGCGTTTACCCAATAGTCTATACAAAATAGATCATATTTTAAGATTTTCAATATACCCCCTCTTTCTTCTCCAACTCATTTTCTCCGAGTGATATAAAATGCTTTGTTATTTATATGTCATCGCAGCTCCCAGACGGTGCGACTTATTTCGACATTCTCAACAACTTTTACTTGATTTGAACGATAAAAACAAAATGCACAATAACAATTAACCTTAGCGAAGCGAGGGCTGGTTAGCTAGTAACCATGGCAACACTGTATTGTAGCAAAATGCATTGCAATAAATAAAAACAGTTAAATGTATTAATTCTGCATGACTACGCACTCACCACTACCACTCGGTTACTGCTCGAGGGTAGTTTCCACTATTCATTTAGTTACTTTTAAGAATATTACTCTATTGATACAACATATGTCCAACTCATGCTTAGCCAACTGTAAACATGCATTTTAGATACTAAGCCGAGTAGTGTCTGGGGCTTGTGATCTAGGACTGGTTTAGGGCGTCCTTGTGATGATTAAGACACCATCCGCTTCTCGACATCGCCACCTAACATCAAAACAAACAAAGTACCTTCATAAATAACGTGATCTTTAATACGCCACTTGAACTACTATAGACAATAATAGACTGTCTCAAATCTTTTATATTGTCTACACGTGGATGTAATCCTGAATATAATATTATCAACAGTGTTGCCGAGGAGCGAACTTGACGAGGAGCTGCAATTGGTTTATATATTGGGAATAACATATACATTGTTAAAAAGACATATTTATTATTTATTGTGAGAGAAGTCAAAGAACCCATTTTTTATTGATTTTTTAATTAATATTTGTTTCGTTTAACATATACGAGTATTCATATATGTTGAATACATCGGTAATGGCAATATATACATATTTACATACATTTTCAATTAAACTTCAGTTGCTCATTCATTATAGCGCTTATTAATACATCTCTGTCGTCAGATTTTACAAATTATTCATTAATTATATTAAATTAATGTATTTTTATTTTATGTTAATGTAATAACTTTTAAACAACTTTATGATTAATTTAATATTAAATCTTTATATTTGTTTTGAATTAAATAATTTTATACTCTATTAATTTTATGATACTTATCATTATTGTTGCTGCTTTAATTTGACAAAGTATCAAAACATAATTCAAATATTTTTAAGGTTCCGTATCTATAAAGGAAATAGCAATCCTAACAGGAATTCGTGGTCCATCCGTCCGTCAATATCAAATACTCAGTTATACGATCCTTAGGATTTATGATGATATTAAACTAAGTCTAATTCCACACAATCAAAAGATGTGGCGTAAAATCTAAATCTCTAGTTTTTTCCTTTTTCCTAGATCATGGAACTTGATAATAAATATCTTTTATTTTGCAAATAAAAAGGCAGTAATCTGGAAACTGTGTTAAATGACAAATATTTTACAGTTGAAAAACTATGTCGATGTATGAGACAACAGTTTTCCTACAACTAAGGTATCTTTGTTTCACAAATTAAATTGTACGGAATCCTTGGAACGGGAGTCTGACTCACACTTTGCTTATTTCTTTTGTTGACTTAGATATTAAGCTTAAGTGAAATTTATCTGTATCTGACTGTAGACGCCTCAAAGAAGCGAGGATGTGCTGTCAATTTGTAATATAATTAATAACACATAATTTCTACATGAACACATTCGAATGTAGAGATAAAAAATGTAATACATTTGTTTGTTGCGCGGGGTCATAATCAAATCAATTAGTGGTGACTGCTGACTGACCCAGCCTCTGACAGACACTACACAATTAATAATAGACTAACTATATTTATTATATATTTCCTGCTTTCATACTGATTGACGACGCATCACGATGACGATCAAATCTTATTATATTCCAGTGTAGACCACTACGTATTGAATTATTATTTAACTTTTAAAATCTTTGTATCATTCTGTTAAGGCTATAATAAAGATTGTCAATGTCACAAAGAAATAGTTAATATACTTTTTTATATATTAATTAATAAAAGAATATGTTAAAAATATTATTTTATTATTTAATGTATTCCAATCTAGTGCCTAATCCAATGAATCAGTGTAGTGTTGTATTGACTTGATGAAATCGTTAATCGACTACATTATTCCAGTCATTTAGAAGCCGTTGATTGGTAAAACACTAAAATGAGAATTATTTCAGGAAGAAATAAATTTAAAAAATGTTTCTGTCAGCACTGGAATGATACTCTAAACGATTTCAGTTCGGAATTCGGGTATTGGTTTGAAAAATAGACAACTAATCCAGTTGCTAGACTGGAATTCTGGATTTATTGCATTTCAGTGTCAGTTCAAATGATTCCAGGCTTAATATACATTTAAAAAAAAACGAAATTTTTAAATAGTGGTAATGTATATATATATTTCTTTTAAAAAACTGTACCTAATATTTGAAGTTCAAAACAATAGCGGTTAGAAAAAACCATCCCCCAACCACAACAAATCAAGTTAGCGTAATCATATTACAGCCCTTCAAATCAGTTACGTGTAGCCGCTGCGACCCCCTACCCTGTGCCCCTTAGCCCGTACCCCCTGTCCTGCACCCAGTACTCGCAGCCACTGATGAGGTATTCTTTATAGGAATCTTTAGGTACACAAACGGTTTTGAATATATTGTTTATTAATTTTAGAATTATCCTGGAGTACATCAGCATCAGCAGGATCTTCTTAAACTTCAAGTCACTTCGAGAGACTAGAGAAAGAAAGACAGAAAGATTTTAGAAGACTTTTAGACTGTTTTCATTTAACAAATGAAAATATTATTATAAAATATGGGCTTAATATTGCCCTTTAGAATCCCTTACGAATTGGAAACATTAAATGTACCTAATTTTTTAATGTTGATAGAGATAAGAAGAATATCTAATATCTCTATAGATTACTAGCTGACTCAGCAAACGTTGCTTTGCCATATAAATTTAAAAAAATTGGGATGCCCCCACCCTTTCATTTAGGGGTATAAAAAATAGATGTTGACCTATTCTCAGACCTATCCGATATGCACAAAAAATTTTATAAAAATCGGTCGACCCGTTTCGGAGGAGTATGGTAACTAACATTGTGACACGAGAATTTTATATATAAGATAATCGTTTTAAAGTTAACGAGACCTGATGTTCTAAAGGTAAAACGAATTAAAAATAATTTGATCATTGAAACTACTATTAGTAAAGAATTTAGAGGCAATGTGCAAATATCAATCACGGTGTCGCCTGCGCCTGCGCCTGCGCCTGCGCCTGCGCCTGCGCCTGCGCCTGCGCTGTTGCCTTGACTTATCCTCACCTAAAAATAATACATCATATTAGACGACAAATAAATTTACAAATATCTGTATATATAATGATACTGCGAAACTCAATGTATCTGTAATTGTAGTTATGAATCAAAAATAGAAAAGGAGACAGTCCTCATAACCTTATTTGTAAATATTCTTATTTCTATGAAACGTGGACTGTTCATATATCAATTCCACCTATAACATACAATTAAAATAAATATATTCCACTACCGATACACGAAACATCTCACCATGATCAGAGTTCAACCACTCTCACATACAACACAAACAAAGCATAATTATGACATAATACGTGTCAATACGATATTATACATTCAAATACGAGCGGAGCCGGAGCGAGTCTCCGTGGCAGCGCGGCGGCGGTGGCGGCGGTCAGCAACACTACACTCCACAATGCGTTATAAAATGATAATGGCATTATTTGTTTATCAATAACCGATTTGCATGTGTTAAGTGCATACGAGGCTGGATTACCATTTGAATGCGCGCGCGCACCACACAGCGCACAGCGCACAACGCGCTGAGGCGCCGCCGGAGGATAATGATGATTGACGTTAAACACTCTTATCGTAATGATACTTCACGTCATTATGTAATTATTTGTCCCGATCATTGAATTAGCAATTTTAGATGTTAATGTTATTATTGGCTTGAAGTTTGGACTAATCCTCGATGAGTGAGAAATATTGTATGTAATTTCATTTTGTACTCATTTAGATATTTTTTAAGGTCAGTTAAAAGACCTGCAGTTAGCAGATTGACGCTGGTCACTTCGCATAGCTCTGCGATATTATGAAAAAACAGCTCTTTTTTCTCAAGGAAAGCAAAATTACTTTCATATCTTCAATCATTCAAATGAAAAAGTTTTGTTTTGTACTCGGAGCGAAATATACTGCTATTATAGAGTTCACCAACAGATCGCTCTTCGTTTAAAATGCCATAAATATTTAAAATAAATTCAATTTCCGTTTTAGATTATATCTCGTTAAAAACCTTAAAAATATAATTGATTACCCGGTGTCATTGTGTGGTGGTGTGGTGGTGTGGTGGCGTGTCCGTCTGTTACCTGTTAGCACTCGCTAAACACCGGAACAATAATGGCCAGGAGGTTAAATATATTAGTTGTTAGTAAAGGGTGCAATCGGCTATAAACAAAAGGTGCAGCGCACCTGCCTCGCCCTGCCCCTCGCTGAGGAGTGAGGACGCGCTCAGAATAATATGGGGCGCGTCATTGTTTCATACTGTCAACATGTTTTTTTTAATTATATTAATAATCTAAATGTTTTTGTTCCTATGTATGGTTTGTTTGTGTGATTTTTGTGATTGATTTTTAAAACAATGCGTACTTTTATGGGAAATGCTAATCTTCGCCACTTCATATGAATAGTTTTTAAAATTGTTTTTGTTAGATGAACATTGTTAGAGAATGAGTAAATGGTAATGCATGTATTTTAGATTAGAAGGTGATCAGTGCCTGGGGATTGTGATTAAGCAGCAGGATTAAGGAATTCGTCACATTGATAAAGATACAGTTCACTTACGTCTCATGTTTTTAAGCATTAAGATAATTTTTTAGGTTTTGTAAATAATCAGTTCCAAGTAAATCGTATAATAAGTATATGCTGTGTATGGGTATTGAGTAGAGTGTAGTAGCTAGTAGCACTGGGGGCTGCGGCCAATTATAGAGTCGCCTTCATCAGTATGATTGGAGGCTTTTAAAAAGTTTAGTTTCATTTCCGCTCGTATGGTTTTGTAAAAAATAATTTGAATAGTCAGTTTGATTTCGTGAACCCACAGCGAATATATTTGAATTAATTAACGTTATGGCGCGGTGTGGCGCGGTGTGGCGCGGTGTGGCGCGGTGTGGCGCGGTGTGGCGCGGTGTGGCGCGGTGTGGCGCGGCGTGGCGCGGCGTGGCGCTGTCGGCGACGCAAGGACGAATTTTGCATAAGTGTGACTCTAATTATTATAAAATATTTATATTGTTTGGGTTTCTGTATGTGTGTGCATATGTTTAAATATGTGCATTACTATTTTAACAATTTTCTGGAGTTGTAAATTACTAACGGAATACTCAAACTTAGTTAATTTAAAGCTCTCTAGTTTAATAAGTAGCTACTGTTTCGGTTCGTCAGTAACGTTTACAACATTGTGTTTTAATTTGATTGTAAACTATAATCATTTGCAGTTGTTTTTGCAAAATATATAATTTTATCTTAAGTTTTTGCTATAAAAAAATAGGAATTTTAATATTAACGTTTTATACAAAATATTTAAACTTTTTAAAGTGTCGCAAAAAATCTGTATCCATTAATAGAATAACATAATAATAAATTTTCGGTGGCCTTATAAACTAGTCGAATTATTTTATAGAATCGATGATAAAATCTCATTTTTATATGCGACGTAATCATTTTTGACAGGAGCTATCTCAAGACAAAAATAACATGTTTTATAACATTTTAAAAAGACTATTTTATTAGTTTAACGAGTTGTTTGTTATCTATATGTTGTTAAGTTTCTATATTTTACACTTTTATCGGACACAAACACAAAAATAAAACATTTTTATTTTTTATTTTTGTCTGTTTTAAATCCGTTGAATAATTCTAAAGATTTATAAATTTAGTATGGAATGACAATAATCTATTGAGCCTGTTGTTGCAAGACTTATTTTGTTACGAAGTCTAGAAATCTATTTTATACAGTGTCCAAACGTTAGTATTATAATAACGTTCTCAATGTTTTCAGTGACTAATGAAATATTACTCTGATAAGTACTGATCTCTTGAGAAGATCTAGTGTCATTATGAATTGACTTTTAAAAAAATTCGAGTGCGAAATGAAATATCATACAATATTTCGTACTGAACTAAAAATCATTTCCTATTGGGGCCAAATAGTTAGATTTTTGATATTATTTTAGAGTCATCATCACGACCCTTCAATGGCCCACTGCTGAGCCGGGTCTCCTCCTCGGAATGAAGAGGGTATTAGGCCATAGTCCACAACGCTGGCCCAGTGCGGGTTGGCAGACTTCACACACCTTGAGGACTTCTTGGGAACTCTCACTCGTGCAGGTTTCCTCGCGATGTTTCCCTTCACCGTTAAAGCAAGTGATATTTAATTGCTTAAAACACACATAACTCAGAGTCAGAGGTGTGTGCCTGTTGGGTGGGATCGAACTCGGACCTCCCGAGTAAGACTTGAAGTCTCAACTACTGGGCCATCACTGCTTTTTGTATTGATTATTATTTTAGAGTACTTTATAGAAAACAGAATATTTTAAAAAAAAACCTCTTATAAATAAATAAATGTTGTTAATATATTTTTCAATCGGTTATTTCAATAAAATAAATAAAAACTGTGCAAAATCTTTATGTCTATAATAGTTAAGTCAGCTGAAAACACAAATAACGAATAGATATTTTTCGAACTCGGTCGAGGTGTGTAACGTGTATTGTTTTAGACTACATTAGCATAAACATTCCTCTGTGGTGTGTGGAATGTGGAGTGTGCAGTGTGCAGTGTGCAGTGCAGAGTGTGGAGCATTGTTCCTCCTATTGTGAGCTGGCAAGCTGCCGGCTCCCTGTTCCTACTCCACATCCACATGGCAACCCAGCTCGGAAATTGTAATAAATACTGTTGTGGTTCGAACGAATAAGGATTTTGTCTCATGAATATTTAGACTTGTTATACATTTTGTACCTAATACAAATATAAGTCGGAGAATAATAAAGGATTATCGAATAATCGAATCGTCATCGATATCTATGGCGTTGGAGTAGGGTAGTAGTCACTTCCCTCGTTTTGACAGTCTCGACCTTTTATATGCCATCGACAGTCTGACTGTAATCTTAGTCTTGCGCGGTCTCTCAAGGAGTGAAGTCTCTGGATAGTGCTAGTGAAGTGTTAAGTGCAGTGTTGTGTTACTGCTGGAAGAGCTGTCCGATTAGGGTCACGTATTGTGTTGGGTTTATATGAGTTTAACCTTGGGTTTATACAGAGAGCCTGAGCGGTGGAGGCGAGTGTCGTGATCACTTAAAGGATATCCTTAAGCCTACACCTTGGCTACAAGTCCAGGGCACTGCTTAGGTTTCTCTCGTGTAATATTTCCGTGTCCTCCTTCCTTCACATAGTTAAAATTCCCGACATATATATAAATATAACAGAAACAAAATTCCATTTGTCTGCGTGACCATTTATTAAAAGTCTAAACTAAAGTGAAAATAATTGTCTTGTCCTTCTGCGTAAACGCACAGGATACTTCTATAAAATAAAGATGAAACACTAGTGTTGTACTATATCATACAGCCTGTTATCAGGCACTCGTGTGGCGGCGCGGTGCGTGACGCTGCGTGCAGGTACTAGTGCAGGAGTCCCTGACTGGAGGCAATTTACGATTTCGCGTGATCTGCGCGAGCGCCGACGCCAAGGTTCGTGTGAGAGAGCTACGAGTGCTAGTACCTCACCAGTTAACTATGTACTTGAAAAAACGTTTGTTAACCTTTGACCTAATCATTATATACATACAGAAACCGACATGTCAAATGAAATATAGCAAGTATGTTTTAATTAAATTTTTTTCCACAATTAGCACTTTTTTTAATAATGAACAACGTCACATTTTGTATAGTATTCTGGCAAATAAATATTTATATATAAAAATTCATGTTTTTATCCCCATTGAAATTCTATTTATCCCTCAGCGTAGTGAAGATAGATTAACTAATATTACTTCAGTAATCATTTTGTCATGGTCCGATATTTTTGACAGAATTTTGTTTCATGTAATTTATGTTGATGTTACGTACCACTAGATGGCGCTACATTTTTTTTCAGCTTATTGAATGTAATGAACTATTAAAGTTGCTTGCTCTGTTAGTTGATATGCAAATATATAACAAATATAAAATTCTATATAAACTGATTTTGAAAGAAGAGAGGTAAAATAAGAATTCTATTATAATGTTTTTACAAATATATTTTTGTGATAAAAAACCTCTCATTCAAATCCACAATCAACGTAACCGAATTTAAAACTGGTTTGTGTCATCTGCCCCTACGGAATATCTTTTATTATTACATGTGTAGAAGCGTGGCGAAGGACTGTTATTGTTCTTCTACCCTATTTAAAATGCAAGTACACTGGGCAACATGTTCGTAGAATAAGATAAAATAAAAATTATTTACAGAAGAAACAAATCACTGACAGAAGTATGTCAATCAGATACTGATTTCATTGGATTAAAACTACTTTAAATGAAAAAAAAATCTTAAAAACACACACATTTTCGTGCAATAGTTTTTATGTGACGCATATACAAACATGCAGACAGACTGTACCATAAAATCTATAAGGTCGGTTTTCAGTTTTAGTAAATAATTGTTTTAGTGATATTTAATATAATTAAACATTAATTCACCTGGTGTGTGGGAATTATTTAAATGAGTGTACTTTTAAACCTGTTTGTCTGTCAGTAGGGGTGGGCAGTTGGGTGCACCCTTACAAATTGGTCAGCATCTGCATCTCTATACAAACGGTAAAAACAACATTTTGGGCAACAACTATTATAATACAACAACTCTGATTTTGAGTTGTTTGTTTGTAATTTTTTTACAAATTCAATCAAAAAAATTGAAAATCTCAAAAAAAATTATCATATTCAATGTTAAATGATTTTCTGGTCAGTGCGGAATATAGTTTTAAATTTCATTTCATACTCGATAAGGGTTATAAAACTCAGACATTTGAATTGATCCCTACTTTGCTTCATATTAATTGTAAGCAACAACTGCTATTGTATGGCGATCAAAATTTATAATAAGATACCAACTGACATCAAAAATTGTGATTCAAATATATTTAAAAAGAAAATGTTTGACTTTTTAATGGCGAAATGTTACTATACTGTTAAAGAATATTTAGATGAGTAATAACATTGACATTGTATTCATATTGACATCACTATCACCTGACATTTGTATCAATTAATTTAATATTCATCAATTTTACTTTTCTTAACATGATTACATAAATACTAATATAATATAAATACTAATATTTGCACGCCTAAAGGGCAGAATTTTTTAGAACTCAATTGTTATCTACTAACACCAATTATTGTACTATATTCTAGCAAATAAATTAATAAATAAATAAATACTACTACTTTATAAAGGAATGGTACACATTGAATTTATCTTTGTACTTTGGATAAGAAAAAAATATTATTTTGTACTCTGTGCACAATATATTGTTTCATATTTATAGTATGAGCATCTCATGTATACTAATCTGTGATTTATATATATTTATAAGTTATTTGTCATAAAAATGTATCACTAAAAACAAAAAACTCTAATAAAGTTTTAACACAACTTGTGTTTCATTTTGTTTGGAACAAAAATACAAATGATTCATACAAATGAAACGCACGAGGAAAACGAATCCCAAATAGAGAAGCAAGTGAAGCAAAAATAAAAGAACGATTAATATTTGAACGTAACAAATGTTCCGTACTCGAAATCAGCGTAAAATTCCGTAGCGAACTGCCGACGGACGTCAGATGAAAAATGATTATAAACCGAAATCTCAAAATCCACAAAGACACGGCGCGTTACGCGGCTTTGTTCGCCGTTGTTCGCCTGTCGTACTTTGATTTATCACCGGGATCGAAACGCATGCAAAATGTTGCGTCACCGCCCCTGCCGCAAGCGCCACAGAGTGTACACCCACCCTGCACTACGTTTATACACTGCCGCTTCCTAACTTTGGTTCTACGAGTGCTTTGTACTCTGTGGTCAAAAATAAGAAATAGTTATACTAATAAATCGGACGAATGAGACGTCATTCCGATTCGATACGTATCGCGTGGGGGACTTAATGTTCATCCAGCATTGATTAAGTATAGCTATTTAGTTTGGGATTAAGTATTTTTATATTACGTTATATACTTATATTACAGTATGATACCGTACATACCGTATTTGACCACGACTACTAAGATTAATTGCTATTTTTTATGTTTCTGAATGCTTTGTTGTTTCAAACACTTTGGATTTCATCCAAAATTTTGAGGTAAGAGTGTCTCTTGCGTTGCAACAAACCAAAGTTTAATAAAACTCCAGCATATATGAAATTGGAGAAGATCCCTTTAAAGCACATTTGAATAAATTAAAATGCATTGAAGATATTTGGAGGTCAGATTCGGATACTGGTGATATGGAATGAAATACAATTGGATGTCATATGAGTTAACTAAAAATCTCTCTAATTATAAGAATCTGAAGATCTCTGAACGAAGTCGGTTAAACACGTTGAAAGCGAAGCGAGAGTCGGTCTGTGTAGTGTGTAGCGAGTTTCCAATGATACAATAATCCCGTGTAACAATGATTCCATCTTTTGTCTAAGCGGAGCGACCTCTACAATGGAGCACGTCCTCACTGGCACTCACACTCGCACTCGCGCTCGGACGAGCCCGTGTCTAATGTGGACTAATAACGACTACCTCTCACAATACATGCTAGCTGCTGCATTTCACTTCATATTTAATAAATACAAGCGAACCCTCCTCGCTTCGCTTCGACCACAATACCATTCACATACTAGGTACCTACATATGGGAGCTATACTGCACAATGAAGGGAGAAATAATAATAACACTATAGACAGAAACCGAGCAAATAATACAAAGTCCCTAAATCCTTCACAATTGAGTCCCAGCATCACGATATCAAAACATTTATACAGACATAATGGACACCAGGAGAGCTTTGTTGATAACTGTACGATGAAAAAGAGTATCTCTAGCAAAAAAAAAAATCAAAATAGTTCTAGAGATCGCCTCTCACTTACAATATAATCACTTTATGGCCATATTATGGTACTATTATTTATTATTATAATTAAGTAAATTATAATTGAACAGTCAAAAATTATAATAGTAATAAATTATATTACTTCTGGTCACTCTACATAGTCTATGTCACTTAGGAAGGATGTAGCTTTCTATTGGTGAAAGAATTATTGAAATCGGCAGTTTCTGAGCCTATTAGTCACAAAAAAACATACAAAACATTAAAACATTTCCTCTTTATCATGTTATATAAGTGTACGATGTTGGTAGAGGCAGACATACAACTCAAATGATGTCGTTGGCAGAATATTGTTGAAATAAGCAAAGGGGTCTCATTTTGGTACATCCATAGTTACTCTTTATGGAGCAACGTGACCACTTGTATGTTTATCACAATATCTCTACCGTTGGCAACGTAAATAACCTACATACAAGATATTAGTAGGTTTATGACAATCCAATTACAGCGGTTTTTTTATTAAATTAAATATATTACCAGTAAAGATATGTAGTAGTGCGTGTGGCAGAGTCGCAGTCCCGTCGTCGCCGGATAATGAATACAAATACTCTCTCATTTGACTTCCTTCCAGCGGGATCTACCGAATGTTAATATATCTCACGCGTTACCGCACTAGGAAAACACTCTACTATTCCTGACTAGCCCTACACTGTATTGCTTTATAGAAAGAAAAATTTTTAGTGTAAAGAATTACAGCTAAAGTTATTTATTCACTTATACTATTAATTCGTAGATAAAATACCATTTTTACTTTTCAACCCTTAGTCGAATGTCTTTCTCCCTGTACTGCAGAAGTAATTATACTTAAACTAAAAGTATTATTGATCATTTAGCAGATTATATAAAAGGAAAAATTGATTATTATCGGTGTGAAAGTATTCGACAGAACCTACATATAACAAATAGTAATAGCGCATAATGTTTTACTTTCTTAATTATTCGACACATCTCAGTTTTATGAGCAATGTAATACATACACATTACACATCCTGCACTTTCACCGAAACACTCAGCAATTAGAGAAATGGACCTAAGATTTATATTTTTGTACAAGCAGGGTTCACCGACCTGTATGGTTCGCGCATGAGTTAATAACATATTACTTTTATTTTAATATTATATATAGTAGTCAACCCGCCCTAGCTAAGATGAAGAAGATGAAAGCTTTTCTAAATAACATTTATATAAAACAAGATAGACCTGAAGAAATACAATTGAAAAAAGTACCCAACTTGGTGTAGTAGTTTTTGCGTGATATACGCATAAACACAAACATAAACTTTAGAATTGAATATTTTGGGTTTTATCGGTTTTATGAAGACCTCCTCAAGTATGTTTTATATACAGACATACGATAAGCTTACATTTTTACTGTGTAGGTACATAGATAACTAGGTATATCTCGTAGTCACGTGAGGAAGCTAGTTTTTAAAATAGACATTGTATCAGCAGTACGCTTTGTGCCTGTGACTGAGGTGACGAACATAAGGCCGCGGACACACGCGCGGTGCGGCGGCGGCGGCGGCGACAGCGCGGCGAGACGCGCGCGTGACCGGAATACGCACGTATTTGTTTATTGTACACTGACTGTGCTCTGTGCTAGCACCGAGCTAATGACCGGTGAGAACAAACACTACTAGTTTGGGTTTGACCCTCCTAAACTTTTGTAATATACATCGACTTACCAGTAAGTTTTCCTAAGGAACATGTGATCATGGGGAATGATTTTTAAAAATTGACCATTTATTATAAAAAGTAATTCATAAATAAAAATAATTTTTTCTTTATTCTTAAAAGAGTAATAGTGATAGCGTGATGCGTCTCTGTTCAGCTGTCACATTCTCATCATTCTCAATTCGTTCATTTGATTATTTTATATTCATTTCAATAAACAGTTCACAATAACGTAACAACAGTTGTTTTTCACTCAGTTCTCGCATAATGAATAATAAAATGTATTGTTACGGTGATTATAATTAAAGTATACATAGTTGGGCGTATTTACCGATAAAACACAATTATATAAATGTGACACTTTAAGGACTCCATCAAAGCACGCTACTCGTTAATCATTAAATGGTTTTCTCACGCGGTTTTTGTTGTACTTTTTGTTAGTGGAAATGACATTGTTATAATGAGGGCGTTGGGTGACGGGCGTGTGCGGTAGCGGGTAGCGGGTAGCGGGGAGCGGGTAGCGGGTAGCGGTAGTCGCTAGTCACACGCCTCGTCCTTGCAGGCCCGCACGCGAATTCGATAAGCCACAGATTAGATGATCATAGTGAACACTGCAGCGGTGCCATGACTGACTTGAAATAGAACCTATTCTCGACCTAAAAGAAGAGCACTCCCAAACTGAATCCTTGACTTATTTCGGTCACCAGCCGAAATGCATACGCACCAAACTTTTTCTCTTTTGAATATGTACAGTAGCCGAATGAGTTTTGTCATCCACATTGTACATTCCATATCTATCTAATTGTAATAATTGGTAATAGATAGTGGTGCAATTACCAAAGTTTGACGATGATGTCGGTGCAGTGAGACTGAATGATGTATTCTGTGGCGGAGTGGCCGTGTCGTGGCCGTGGCAGCCTCGCAGTTCGCTCAGATAATTGCGCAATTAGCAGATACTGCGCTAATAACCGACATCACCGATTTCTAAAACGAGCCTAACTACTTCTTATCTATCGTGATAAGACGGCTTCGATCTTCAATTCATATTAAAAATAAGTACTTAGTATTTTTAAAATTATCTAATCACAAGCATTTTCATGTGGAATATGCAATTTTATTTTTTATAATTAATTGTCCCCAAGTATAGAAATATATTCAATATACCAAAAAATGTTTACATAACTTTTAATTATGTAATAATTTTATTTATGTAATAATATACCATACACAACCTGAGTTCTAGTCAATCTTATGTTGAAGTACAAGATACGAAGGACATCCATCAAGGCAGAATACCTAGAGCTCATTCTTCGTTGTTCAAATTACCTTGATTTGAAAATACGTAATACAGATGAATCTTAAAAAAATTGGTACCAAAAATAAAGCAGCATGTAAGTTAGCGGTCAGGCAGGTCGGGGAGGGGGAGGGGGAGGGGTGAGGCAAGCGGCGAGCGGTAAGTAGTAAGACAAAGAAAGTGCATTTTCCACAGTAATCGTGTATTATTTGGAGCGTATACATTATTCATGAGATGATGGTAAGGTTCACGTACTGCGGCCGCGGCCGTGGGTACACACTACCCACTACCCGCTGCACACTACACACTACACACTACCTGTATAACGGCCTTTTAGATGTCACGCTGCCCGTTACCTTCTACCCGCCGAGCGCCGACTGCTGCAAGCTGGGTAGATAACAAAATATCATATCTATTAAATTACAAGCTTTCCTAACTTATGCTTGATCGTTACTTGGCATTCTCTCTCTGACCAAATGTTTGTAATGTTGTTTGTTTGTAAGAGGAATCTTTATCTGTAGATGCGTTTGGCATCTATTTTAGCTACACTCTTATAACAACTTATATCTATAGGGTTACAATATGGTATTTTTAACAAATGCGTAGAACAATCGTTATTAAAACAATTTAAAGTAAGAATCAGTTAAATAAAGTTATTGTTAAAACTCCAACGAGTAGAAAGAAGTTTTTATATTTTTATTAATTAGATGAATAATTTTTCTGAAATTGTCATAAGAAAAAATAAATAAAATGCTATGACAAAAAGTACTATGAAAAAAAATAAAAATAATTGTTAGGATGTAAAATCATCGTAACTCTTATTATAATTAAATATAAATATTGCTCCTTATTTGCCGTTTTTGCACAATATTATTTCTTTCTTGATATTTATTTCTCTTTTCTCTATTTAATGGTCGGTTTAATTGAAATTAAAAAATCTGTTTTACTCGCACTTATACGAGAAAACATACAAAGTGTTTTTTTTATTTGAGCAAAAAGACAATTTTTGAGTAATTTGTAGCTTATATTGGACGGCAAGATTTAAAAGATAGTGTAAAATTGAAATTGGCGAATTGCGTACAGTTTTGAAGAACCAAGAGCATGGCGTAACGGACAGCCGGACACTCAAACAATAAATGATAATAGTTATTTGTGTAATTATATAGGTATTCGCAATTAACATGGTCCGTGTGTGAGTTACGATCGAGAATCGCTTCGAGAAACATCCGGCATTTTGTTGTTAAAATGTTTTACTGTTGTGGCAGATACTAGCTGAGACCATGGCTTTGTTTATGATATTCTATAAGTATAATATAAAATTTTGACCGTCAATACGATTTCAATCACGCTGTCTGTGGGTATGCCAAATATCCTCCACTTCTTTTTATGAAAAAAATAAACGGTTTTTCAAAACCTAAATAAGCCCCAGATAGATACAATACAAGTTATTTAACACTGAAAATCAATTCTTTGGTTATTAAGGATGCACGAGGCATAATATCGTACAATAAATCAGTACCAAGTCACAACTTTTTACACGTTTGGCTTGAATTGCCTTAAAAAAATAACACACAAACGTACATTTCTCACAGATTTCCTTCAATAAGTCAGTTAAAACAAAAAAATAGTAAAACTTAGATCCCAGTAGTAGCACTTACAGCACTTAGTTTCGTTAATTGCCGCACGTATATTACGTAGGCGGCAAAAACCTCTTCGGTTCCAGATGTTTGAGAGCAAAGAAATTGTGCAGCAATTTGCTGAGTGCGGCGGCAGAGCAGATCATCAACATTGTTCACATTATTTATATGTCTTTGAACGTAAGGGAGCTCGATTTTTATATTTTAATTAGGTATGTGTTCATTGTAAACGTAGAGCTTAGTTACTTATGAAAACATGTTCCTACATTCCTAGGAAATAATAAGAATTTATTATAAATTTAACTATGACTTATAATTAAGGGAATTATTATCTAAACAAAAATACACAAAAAACAGAAAAAGCGATTTTAAAATTCTTACATTATACGATAAAATGAAACAGTTCAACGTATCAATCAATAGTAAAAAGCAAAGTTTTATATAATATCGTGCGGTTTAATACACTTAGGAATAATATAAGTTGTGTTTCCTCAGGTATCGCACTCACTTATCGCACTCAAGTTTACAGTTTATGTAAATGCTGTCCGCACAAACAATCTGCTCATCTTTTATTATATATTTTGCTCATTGTAGTACAATTTAATTCGTTAGATAAGCCTCAGTGAGGGTCAGCAAAGTGGAGATGCTTCTGCAGACAATATTGTGACTGAAAAACAGGAATAAAGAAAAATCGAAGTGTGAGTTAGACACTCGAACTAAGAGTTCCATATACCTTTATTTAACTTTGCGGTTGGATAACTGTCGTCCTCATACATCGACTTAGGTCAAGGTCAAACCAACTGCAAAATAATATTTTTTGTTATGTAACATAGTTTTTAATTTATTTCTTTTACGTGTTATGTAAGACAAGTACTTGGTGCTTCTTACCAAATATGATTATAACTCAAAAAAAAATAGTATTTAATAGGTTTAGATTCCTCTGTAGTCTCAAAATATGCATATATTTTCGTATTTTTTTAATGTCTTGATTTAGAACTTTATGTTTTTACAGCATCAATAATTGCTGATCTAATTATTATCAATATTAATGTGATTATTACTGATTATGATAGATACGAACAGTGACAGCCTAATGGTTAAGACATCGGCGTCTTACTCTGTAGGTCCGAGTTCGATCCAGCCACACACTGACGACTTTTTTGAGTTATGTGTGTTTTAAGCAATTAAATATCATTTGCTTTAACGGTGAAGGAACACATCGTGAGGAAACCTGCACTCCTGAGAGTTCCCTAAAAGTTCTCTGTTAGTGTGTGAAGTCTGTCAACTCGCACTGGGTCAGCGTGGTAGACTATAGCCTAACTCCCTCTTCATTTTGAGGAGGAGACTCATAAACCTGAGTACATATTAGAATATAGTTTTAACCTGATATCTTAACGGGTGTCTGAGAAAGGTCTTGACAGACAGGCGGTAGTGAACCTGATCTTATGCTTTTTATTTTGAGGTACGGAACCCCGAAAATAGCAAACTAGTGACGAATGAGAAGAACTCTGTCAGCCATGATGATATTTAGCAGTGATACATTGAATGCGAAGTGTTTGAAGTGTCCGACTCGCGAGTGCGTATAATCTGTAGCAGCAGCAAGTAGGTGAAGGCTGACATAAGCGCGTTATCTCGTTATTAATGTTTCTATATTTTGGGTAATTAATGCGAAATTAAGTCTAAGTTGTTTCCACACTCGCTAATTAGATGACACGGACATTCATCTGCGTATTGATTATGTCAATATTGAGACATGGTTTCTTAAATTTAAAAATATGATTAAACTTTATTTTTTGCGTTGCATCCTCGAAGATAGAGTACTTGTTCATTATATCAACGCCAAAAGGTTACTCTTTGACCTGGACTCATAAAACATGGTAAAAAGCAAGCTGTTAAAGCAAGAGTATCTATCAAAAGTAATAAATCTCCAAACCTTTTTATATAATTGAAAATATTTTTTTTGCGTGTAACTAACAAAGACACTCCCATACGTAAAATTTAAGTTTAAATGATTGTCAATAACCTCATTTTCTACCAAGAACTTCCTCTTATAATAAAACTGTAACTGTACCAACCCGTGACTAATTGCGTTAAATTTTATACGATCTAAAAAATGTTGTAAGTTAACAATGGCAATAAATAAAGAGGCAGTTGGCAACAAGCGCCAGCACCAGCACCAGAACCAGAACCAGAGCCGAGTGACGAGTGCTCTCTTTATTAAATATAAAGAAAATTTAATTAAGACACTTTTTTCTTTTTACTTCACACCCCTGATTTCATTATTGGCGTAACGAAAGGGTTCGTTCGGAGCAGACTTACAGAAATTCAGACTAGATTCTCTTCTAAATTGACTTGTGAGTATAATTAGGAAAAAATAAATTATTAGAAGAAGATAATTAACTCTTTTATAATTTATAAAACGCCAAATTACATAAGTTGTTTAAAAAAACAATGTTGTATTATATTACAATACTCATAAATACATTTGCTATATCCGCATGACAATATCATTTATTTTTTCTCTTCTACTTATTAGGGCTCCTATAGAAACCCTATATATGAGACCTTAGGCACATCTTAATGTATAGAAGAAGTACTTTGTGTATACTCTACATTGTCTGGTAGAGCCATAAATTTATACACTGCTACCTAAGATAATATTAATCTTTATTTTTACACCCAAAAGTAGACTACCCCTTCTATTGGGTCTTATTTAATTCTGTACTACAAATTATCAAAATGGTTTAAGCGGTTTAAGCGTGAAAACAACGTTACTTTTGCATTTAAAATCTTAGCAGGGATTTAACTTGATATTTTGATAGATTACAGATAGATTTGCTTTGAGTAGCGTAACATGATACTTGTAGACTGCAATTAGACAGTTTACATTTGAAATATATCACCAACCAGTGTTGCCTAGTTAGGAATACTTGAGGTAAAATGAGGTAACATAAATCAAAGTCTGAGCTAAAATGAATGTAATATATTATTTGTGGCCAAATTTGAAATTAGGTGCCGTTATATTGCGAGGATAATTTCTTAAATCATACTTTTTGTTCAGATGATTTATTGCTATATTATTTATTAGTCTATGGAAACAATAGCGTAAATTACTTGTATTTAGTATTTTCTTCATGTCTAGTTTTGGGCTTATATTTAAATCTTTATCAAACAAGTTACTAACTTAACATAGTTTTTTTAGGCAGTAGCAAGTCTACAATCGTACGCGTAAAAAGTTGAAAGTGAAATATAAAAAGTAATAACTGGTTCGTAATTCGGAATCTGTTGTTAAGAACAATTTACGACGGGCTTATTAAGGGCTGTTCGTAATGAATTCTAGCCCTTTGGATTACACGTGACGGCTATAAGTGTTCTGTATCTAGAAGTTTTTAAATTTGAAAGATGGGTAAGAGGATAATAGCGGAGAAGAAGGAGGGAACTAAAATTGATCAGCAAAACTATACTCCGAAAACTGGTCGAAAGTCTGACAGTCATTTTTTAAATAAAAAAATGAGTCTTTAACGATAAACGTGTCATCACAACTGGTTGATCAGAAAAAATCACGTTGAAATCATTCTCTATGCATTTTAATTATGACTTTCTTAAATAGTCGAAAGTTGAACTCTTGTATTTCTTTAACTAATTAAAATTTTATTAGATAGAAAATTTAACCAACATTAATTGATTAGGAAAAAAATGATCATGTTTTTTGGGATGCAGGTTGTCTTCTTGCGCTAATGTCAGTGACCAGGAAATACAAAATGGTTAAAGTCAAACGCTTTGTATATGCTTCATAATGAAGTGGCAAGTGTGAAAGGCAGAGGGTCGATCGCCACTCCGGTGGTCGGGTGCTCTAGATGTTTGATAAATTACTGTAGCTCAAATTAGTTATGTCATAATTTATAATCAAGTCGAGTTTTGTGGTTAATGTGAAAGAGCTTCTAGATCTACACCTGGATCACAAACGATAAATTAGAGACTGATAAGAAGATGTCGATATTAGTTCCTGTGGTCCCCGGCAGCGGCGAGGTGAGACATTCCACACCACACACTCATTTGGGTTACGACTAACAAATATTTACGACTTGGGTGACCTTTCATGACCTTTCATATAATTTTATGGGATTGAAAAATTAGTTCCTGTGTCATTTATAAAATTTCTCATCAAGTGTTTTTTGGAACTTTCTAAAGTAGAGCCCCTCTATTTCATTTTGCACTAAAAAAGTCTTTCTTCTTCTTCATGGATCACAATTTATGTATTGCTATTAGAAGTAAAGGGGTGGTGGTGGTGTAAAAAGGAAAGATAAAGTAAGATTAGGAAAAATAAAAGATAGAACTAAATTTAAAAACGCAAAAAATATATGTAAAACGTTAAAATGGAAATAGACAGGACATATGTTAAGGGAGACAAACAAGTAATGGTCTAAAATGGTAACAGAGTGGTACCCCAGAGATGGGAAAAGAAGTCGAGGAGGACAAATTAAACGTTGGGAAGATGACCTTAAAAAAGTGGCTGGCCCGGAGTGGATGAGAATAGCTAGAGAGAGGATGATATGAAAACTCTAGAGGAGGCCTATGTCGAAGGACAAGCTGTGGATGTAATCGATCGTCTATGATATAAGACTTGTATACTTAGTTAGTAAATCTTAAACAGCAAGAAAGGCTTATTTATTTATTTGTTATTAGAAGTAAAAGCTAAGTTGGAATAGCAAGTATTTCCCGGCGAAAAAAGTATATGGATAGGTAAAGCCTGTTTGTAAAAATAAGTTAGACCAAATACATTAATAGAAACTGGGTGTGTCTTGACAACTGTCATGAAGGGTTATCGTACTAACGTGTATTGAATGTTTGGCAGATAATAAAGTAAATATAAAGCGCCTACATCTCCTCCTCGTTCCTCATCCAGTCCACTACACCAGGTAGAAGACCACAATTAACCCGTTTTAATAAGACACTTAAAGAACCAGCGTATAACATCATTAAATATATATTAATGAAATGGGTTTGCGTTTGTATATAGACTTAGAATTACAGGAACATTGTGAAAAAATGTTAATGATGGAACATCCTTCTTCAAAGATTACTTAACCACACTAGCATATCTACTTGTTATGATGATAAAAGGTAAGCATCATGTTCTTCATCACTCTAACAGTTTTAAATCCTTTCTTGTTGCCCACTTGTGAGGTCCCAGAAAATTGAGAGATGAAGTATATATATTGTATTAACCTACTCCTAGAAGAACTAACAAGAAAGTTGTTAATTATTATTAATAGTAGCACAGTGTGGGAGTTACTTAATAACTACATTTTATTTTTGTTATGAAATTAAATTTACTATAAAATTTAAATAAAACGAGTTTTACTAAATAAAAAATACATTATCATATTAGAAAGGCAATTAATTATTACCCATAAAAATGTAAAACAAAAAGCATATATAGATATAAATTTAAATGAAAAACAACAAACATTAATAAAAGTTTTATTAGACTATTTACATTCATTTCGATCTAAAAATTATTGAAAATCAAAAAAGAGTGTCTACAGACGGAAAACTATCGAAATATTAATATAGAAATTTATTTAACGAACCTATGTTATAAAAAATTAAATATTTTTTTTTTTAATTTTAAAGGTGTTTTTTTAAAACTTTAAGTCGTGGCAAAACTATGTTATCGAAATTAAAAAAAAATATATAAGTACTATATATTTATGAACATAATTATCTAAACAAAGAATTTTATTAAAAAATCTGGTTACATTAAAAAACTAAAAGAGGAAGAGGATGATATGAAAATTTTAATCAAAAGGAGACAGAATGTGCTTAAGCTTTACCATATGTGGTATACCTATGCATATATATATTGATGACAAGTTTGAGCAGAGCCTTATATTAAAATGCCTCTATATAGTTTTTTGGGGCGTTTTTTCGCATTCCTCATTAAAATAAATGATTGCGGCTATTCGGCTAATGTGGTGAAATTCAGATATTTATATTCAAGCAGGCTAGACGTGTCGTGTGCATTTCCCAATACTTTCTTAAATATACATAATACATATTTTTCAGACTTTATTTGGCAAAATTATAATATTATTCGAATAAACTGATAAGAAAAAAATAAATATAAAAGCGTCATAAACCGATACCAATTTATGATACAGATAACACACAAGTTTCTAATTATATAAACTTAATATACAGTTGCATATGTAGATGTCCAGAAGTCACGTGATCTACCGGAATTACTTCTACTACAAAATCAATGCTCATGTAAATGATGATTTCGGAGGGCTATGGACAATTTGAAGTGATGGACAAACTTAACTTTGCCGTCGGAAAACTATTATCCCCATACATCATCATAGGTTACTGTCAGTATACAAACTGCAAAAAAGTATTTTAAAATCTTGTGTTGTAAAACCATGTATTTTATCGATTTTAGTCATTCAGGCTATGTCAAATGAAACGATTCTATTGGTTCTTAATAAACACATTCCTCGATCATCTCTGGTGAGCTTTAAGATTGTAGTTTTACAGGAATTAAAAAATATGTGTTTATTTTTTTTTCATTTTGGTGTACAGAACCCCAAAACCGATAAAGTAGGGGAAATCAAACATCGATAATAAATCGCGCGAGTAAGCAATCGCACCTGACTGCGATTGGGATAATTCATAGTTTATGAACGGGAGAGACAGGTCGTAAAGCATACTCATAGCGGCATGGAGGCGCTATGGATCCCCAGTGACTCGTACACTCAATATTTGATGCGGCTCAATCGATCTCAGGAACATCTCTAATCTGTACTTACGATTCAAATGTTTAGCGTTTTTTGCTCTTACGAAATTTTTTACGTTTTTGGAAGTTTGCGTAGATGTTAAAAAACTCAATTGACGCAGAAGTTTTACATTAATAAAAACGTCAATCGATTATTATTTTGAAGTTTGTTTAGTTATTTGTAATATTCAGATAAATTTTTTAAAAAATTTTCAGTTTGGCTATTTAATGATGTAAAAATGTATTGCCGCCAAATTCAAAGCATTTTGTTGTCATAGATATTTTAGCCCGGTGGTTAAGACTTGAATGTCTTCCTCGGGTCTGAGTTCGATCCCCCCACACACACAGACGACTTGCAGGTGTTATGTGAGTTTAAATTAAATATTACTTGCTATAAAGGTGAAGCTAAAACCTCGGGAGGAAACCTGCACTCCTGAGAGCTCTCCGTCTCTGTGATGTTCTCTGTCGGTGTGTCTGAAGTCTGCCAACCCGCACTAGGGCCAGTGTGGTGGTCTATGGCGGCTCCACACTCTGAGGACCCAGCTATTAGATATTTTTTTTATAGTAGACAAGGAGCAAACGAACAGATGATCCACCTGATGGTAAGTGGCTAACATCACCCATGGATATCGGCAAAACTAGAGAAACCCCTTGTTTTGTCGATGCGTTGCATCCTCGAAAATAGAATGGGGAGGGGGAGTGAAGGAAAAAGTGCTGCGGTCCCAGCGGACCCTGAGCAAGAGCCCAGAGTCCACTAGATCCGCAGAATTAATGGGATGGGAGAGGGAGGGGGTAAGTCTAGCACACATGCGGCTCGACCGGAACGCGTCTATGACACTTGGCAGTAGCAAGTCGCAAGCCAGTCGGGGAACAAATCCCCCAGACCACCAAGGGGGTGCTGGGCTACTCGGCTCTTACGAGATGCTCTCCCAGCGGCAGAGGGGAATAGTATTCTAACCCGTCCCATCACGGGTAAAATATTTTAGCATGCAATTAAGAATTTTTCATAATTTAATCTTAGTTTTTATTAAAATTCTATTCGGTTGTATTTGTTTATTGTCAGTTATTATATTTATATAATTGTTTTTTAATTTTCTTATTAAAGAAACCTAGCAGTTTATAAACGATGCTTTCTGGATTTGCTTTTTGCATTGGACCTAGACTCTGTAAATTATAGTCTTAATAAGTTAAAAAAGTAGTAGGCCGTTTGATGATTGCTGGATGGGATTCAGATTTGAGTTTATTTTATTCCAAGACTGTATATAACTTCTGTTCCGAAACCCTTGAGCCAGTTGTCAAACGGAGCCCTTACGGCTGTGCAGTGGTGTGGTGTCGTAATGATGGGTCTTCATTACTAAGGCTTGGAATAAGTGTTAAATATTGGTTAATGGCTGTCCCGTTTGCAGTGCATGGTATTATTGTTGCATGTAGATAACATTTGCTTATGTCACCTATTTTATTTTCAATTTATTGTATTTTTATTTTATAAATTGATCTGTCCGTTTTCCCGATGTTTATGGCAACACAGTTATTTTTAACGAAATGAAATTGATACGGCAGTCTGTATAATTACCTATACAACTAAATATAAAACTGAATGGAAGCAATTATAGATAACAATTATCACGAGTCTTCGATCTCACTGCGTACTCTATACAGGAAGCTCTAACGGTGTCTGTAGGGTATTATAGAAAAAACTCAGCTATAGGTTTTGTTAGAATATGGAATTGAAAGTAGGAGTAGTAGATATTATTCAATAATCTGTAGTGGTTTTCTCTACACTATTTAATTAATAATTAACAGTTAATAACACTAACTATTTGGTAGAAATGTCTAAACTTTACATCAAAAGAAATATTGAGTAAAAGAGAAGACTTGTTAAAATTTGCTATAAAAACTTGTTTAGAAGTTGGTTTAATAGAAACATGTTTTAGGTCATGTGTAGCCTACACTGCAACGTGCGAGTATCGACGACACCGGTGATGAAAGCAACCACGCAATCATCAAGTAATCCACCGCTAACTTCATCACGGATTATCATAAGTAAGTGATACTATTTTTTACAGCATAACTATTAATTCATCAAGCAAATACCACGCAAATGTATTGAATAAAAAATCTGAATAAATATTTATGCGTACATTCTGTTCACCGTCACTTACCACCGCTCACCACTCACCACTCGCCACTCCACGACTACTCTACTACTAGTTGCAATTATATATCTATACTAGTATTATAAAGAGGTAAAGTTTGTAGGTTTGTAATTGATAATCTCTGGATCTACTGAACCGATTTTGAAAATTCTTTTACCAATAGAAAGCCATATTATGGGTTTGTGTTATAGGCTATATATTAATCCGAAAAATTAAAAGACTTTTTCGTGGAAGTCGGATTTGCAAATTAAGTCGGAGAACAAACGGTCGAACAAAACGAGAGAAATATGATTCATAGTTGTGGGTAGAGTATGAATAAATAAGTTAGTGCGTGAGTGAGTGAACACACCTCAGCGAAGCGGGAGCGGCTTGGATAGTTATATAAAATAAACAGCAATTTAATTTCGCAGAGTTACAACCTAAGACAACAATTTTGGTAAATTCTCGATACAAGGATTTGATTAATGTTACTTTTTACATTATTATTATAATAATAGGTTTAAGTCAGTTAAATAAATAATATAGTATGAGCATTTCCTTGTGAATGAATCGCAAAAAAAATATTTTTCTTTGATAATATATTATAATATTAATAGTAAACATAATCATAAGGTCAAGTAAAGAGATGAGAAACTCGTTTGTAATTGACGGTGATGACATTTTAACTTTATGTAATCAGTAATAAATCCGCTTAGTTAATGCCCAAAATGATCTTTCCTAATTAGGTTGTCTAAAATTTAAATAATTATCCAAAATGAAGTAAATTATGACATGACCGATTTAGGCCAAAGTTCATGCATTAGGAGTTAGGAGCCGCGAAGTCGAATTAAAGTCGATGTGTTGAGTGATGTAGCATAAATCTCGAGTTCCGCGTAATAAATAAGATCGAGTACCGGTTCTAGATTGTCGCTATAAATTTGAATATTGATGTTGTATAAGTTTTGCTGTTTGATAAAGAGCGCACTAAAAAACCTATATCAGTATATCACACCGCTCATCCGCGTTTCGGACAGGGGACGCTGGACCTCACAGGGACGGCGCTGGAGTCGACTATACACATTTTAGGTTATTTTAGGTTTTTTTCATCTGTGATATATCAAAACCAAACTCCTAGACCATGGGTTTCTTTAATACTTTAGGTGAGATAAGAATTTTTCTAATTTTGAGGTAGTAAAAAGCAGATGAGAGTCATGGTTCAACTGTCTTCATGGTAATCAAAGTATTATTTTTTATAAATCTACAAAGTTTTACACCAGAATAGACAATCTGCTTTTTATTTACCACGTAATAGTTCCCACTGGAAGTTATTTTCTGAGCCCATTAGGATTCCACGTGAGCAATAATTAACGATTGATGACAAAAGCATTGAATAGTTCCAATATCCTAGATATCATGCATGGCTGAGAATTACTTCTTTACTATAATTACCACATTTCAGAAAAAATATTAGAAGCTTTCATATCATGGATTTACTTTTTTTTTCAAATATCGTTGTTAGTATATGTTGTTTAAGTATATGTTGGTTATTTACTGCTATTCGTATATGGAAGTAAAACGTTTTTGCAAGTGGGGTGAGACCGTTAGCAGTGAGATTCGCTTGACTAAAGTATCGAGCCATATTTCATGCCGTTTTCCCAAGAAAAAACGTAGACGAAAAAGGAATTGCTGGCGCAAAATATCATCAGGCGCACACAATGAAGCGTGTCGCTAGTGGATGCGCATGAGTGCCCGCGGCCATTGCGACTCTGCCTCCGCCTGCACCGCCTGCACCGCCTGCACCGGCACTGGCACCGCCTATTTACTATTTTTCGTCACAACGCCGCTCCATTACACTCCGTAACCCACAAAAACGTGTTCCACTCATTATGAAACACGAAACTATGATATTTGGAGTCGCCGGGCTCGAGCAGCGCGCGGCGACCTTACTCTCGCAGTTGCGCAGTCGCAGTCGCAGTCGCACTCACAGTCGCAGTCGCAGTCGCAGTCGCAGTCGTCGCGCCGAGGCTAATAAATATACGCTTTACTGTTATCTATAAACAACCTTCAGCTAGGAGCCGGACCGGTATCGAGGCGAAACTATTCTAATAAAAAACCAAAACCAGTCCAAATTAGAGATAACGTGGAATTAAAGTAACGTCGCGTAGGAGTCGCCGGGCCGCATGCCTCGCTAGCTATAGCCTATGGCCTGGCTTCACTTGTCTAATATACTCTACAATAATATTAACTCAGCAAATAAATCTATCATACCTACAGGAACGCCAAGTGCTTTAATCATAGTCTTTAAATGATTACTTGTCTCATTATTTCGTTTGCTTTTCTAGACTTAGAAACGCTAAACTTCTCGTACAGTGTTCTAGATTAAGGAAAATAGTTCGGTTGTGGTTATTGCCAAGACTGAATACTTAAAAATTAGATCTGAGTATAATACGCACAGATCTTTTTGGAAAAATGCAGTTATTCTAAATATGAGTATAGAACCTCTCGCATAGTTTTATTAGTGTCTGATTGTTCATATATTTCAATTTATGGTTGACCTTCCGAATCAGATCCGAATAATATCAGATACATTATCTTTTACTTTCTGTCAATACTTTGTTATACGTTAATTTGTGAAAACGTTTCTTAAAAGATGTCTGACAATAGAGTCATATAACTCTTTCTCTTTCTTTCTTCATGATGAAAGCTTCATTCTGTTATATTAGGATTTTTATGATCGACTGTTTTGGCTCTAAATAGTAATAGAAGAAAGTTACACAATCTTAAAAAACACTTTAATTAGTCGGCGATGGTTACATTTCTGATGAATTACGTGTCGAGTGTCGCTGGTTGCTGGTTGCTGGTTGCTGGCAACACTAAGCCTGATGGATGTGATTCCCGCACAAGGTCACCGCTATCAACGTTTCAGTTCTCAATCACTAATCACTATTTATAGACCGGTGCTCCTTGTATAGCCTCTATAGACTCGTAGTGGTCGTTGTTTGGATTATTTGCTTCATTAATTACGACTAAAGGAAATAACAAAAACTTTAGCTATTTACTTGTTTTTATAATGTTAAACTTATTGTCATTATATAAACTTTTGTAGCAAGTTCATTGACTAGTACTTCTCACTAACGTCTTACCACCTTTTTCCCGATAGATCAAAGGTAGACAAGTAATGTCATTGTGTGAATATTGTCTATCGAATTGCAAGTGAAAATGTAATTAAGTGTTGTAACGTGTTGGAAGTTTCCTTTTGAGTCCTTGTTTTTTATGACATGGGGGGAATGGGTCTGCATGGTGATTAGGTAAGCGCTAAAATAGTAAACACGCACATCGCAACGTGAATATTCTTGCTCAGAATAAGGAGAGAAAAAAATGCTTGCATCTATGTTTACATAAGCATGGGGAGGAGGTGTTAGGGTATTGCTTACTTTTGCTGACATTATGGGGTGGAGGGATAGTTGATGTTAATTGCAAAAAATCTACTTACGAACTGCTATGAGCGGCCCCTTATTTAAGATCATGAAAATAGATAGTCATATTACTTAGTATGGTGGGTATGAAGTAAACCTGCATTTGGATCACAAGTCTCAGGTCATCCTTGATTTCGAATTAAGCTTTTTAATACAATAGAAATTATAATCTTAACTTATATTATTTAATATTGTAATTTTTATTCTATATTCATATAGTGGTTCTAGCTATGAAAATAATTTAATATTTTCAATATTTATATAAATAATTATAAATATTAAAATAATTAATTTAATTCATAAAAATAGGATATCGATCTCTCCTATTGGAATTTCATTAATACATCTATTTCTAATTAAAACCCACAATATAATAAGTTACATAATTTTTAGAAACTTCATATAAGACATTAATTTTTGTTTTCAGATAAAAAAGTTTGGTAAAATAGAAAATATTGTTTTGTAATTGTTTAAATCGGTTACATTAAAACATTAGTGATTGTTAGTTTAAATATAGTTAAAGGGCATAGTCTAGGATATTCAACAAAAAATAAATTGAGTACTTATCTAGATTTATATTTGTATAAACAGCTAATAATCTAACTCTGCCATGATTTTGCAGAATGTAAACGTACAATGCAATTATAACAATATTTATATCATAACAGAATGTATTTCTACCATTACCTAAGTTAGCTACACCTTGATAACTTTATATTCGCGGGTACCTTTTATTTTATTCCAAGGCTATATAACCGTTTTGACCCGTGAAGGGACGGTTTAGAATACTATTCCCCTCTACTTCCCCGGGAGACCATCTCGTAAGAGCCGAGTTACTCAGCACACTCTTGGTGGTAGGGGATCTGTTCCCCGACTGGCTTGCGACCACCAGCATACGAATCCTACCGCCAAGTGTCTTAGACGCGTCCCGGTCGAGCCGCATGTGGGCCCACTCCCTCTTCCATCCCATTAATGCTGCGGAGCTAGTGGACTCTGGGCTCCTGCTCAGGGTCCGCTGAAACCGCAGCATTTTTTTCTTCACTCCCCCTCCCACTCTATCTTCAAGGATGCAACGCATCGGCAAAACAAGAGGGTATCTCTTGCTTTGCCGATGTGCATGGGCGATGGTGGCCACTTACCATTTGACCCAGTTGTTAGACGGAAAACTGCTGTCCCCATACATCGATATAGGTTACAGGCAGTTTACCAATTGTAAAAAGCAAACTCTTATTTTCCACATATCGTCCGCCTAATGGTAGCTGGCCAATTTCGCTAATGGATATCAGCTAAATAGACAGAATTTTTGTTTTTGACCTTATTTTGTTTTATGTTTTTTAGCCATATACTTTACATCATAAACAATAGCTAGGGATATTATGTAAGAACTGTAAACAGATTAAAACAGGAATGTATAGATAATTGCATACATGTGTTGAGAGGCATGCGGTGTCGTAGTTACCCGCATTACTCTACATACCTGCCGGAGCTATGCTGCCAGCTCGTATATACCTAGCCTAGCTTATAGGTATTGTATATATATTGCGCATTGTGAGCGTGCTGCGTGCCTGTATTAACAGTTCCACCTGTGACGTTAACTATTTTGTCAAATGGCAGACGCGCGGGAACTAAAACTTCGCATAAGAACCAAACGCGTGTGACGCGATGCTCTCATCCCACGCTCCCCGCTAAACAGGTCCTAATAGTGACTTCTGCTCATTCAAGGTCAAACCTATACTAGCGTGCCGGTAGCTATACCTCCTCACCTATCTCACTCACTTTTATATTTAACAGTTTGTAGGAAAACCTAAATATTAGTTGATCACTAGTCAACTTAATCATTTTAGACAATTGACATTTTTTTTAAATATTTATTTCCTTATCACTCTACAAAATGCGTAGAGGAGCTGCTTAAGAGAAACAAATAAAACAATATTTTCATTTACATTGAAACGTTTCTTCAAATATAATATTGACAACATATCTTATACTAATATATAAAGCTGAAGAGTTTGTTTGTGTGAACGCGCTAATCTCAGGAACTACTGGTCCGATTTGAAAGATTCTTTCAGTGTTAGATAGCCCATTTATCGAGAAAGACTATGGGCTATATATCATTACGCTTAGACCAATAGGAGCGGAGCATCACGCGGACGAACTCGCGCGGGTCGACTAGTTTTTTATAATTCTCCAAATTTTAAGGAAATCTATCCATATTACCTCTTAAAAACATGAAAGCTAGAGCCAACCCAGAACTTACATTAAATATATATATTAATAATCTATGTACTTATAAATCTAATAATCCGTAAAAATATGTAGGAGAACAAAAAAATATATTTTATCTCATTCAACCATCAAAAATTTTTGGACACGTAAATAAATTTAGAGATAAATTGCCTTCTTATGTACAATAGAAACAATATATCAAAACCCATAATATCATCGTTAGCATAAATCTAGCAAATAAATATTAAAAATATTCATAATTTGATAATTTAGACATTATAAAGTCTGTCATCCTGTCACTTTGATATTCTGCGCCTACAGCTCAATATGAAGGATGTAATTATTATGTAAGTTCGTTATCAATTTATATCTACATATTGATTACTTAAATTATATTAAATTAATAGATAATTTGATCAGGGACAGATTTTTATGATACATACTAATTATAGAGCGGTTTTTCTTGTTATTTCATCAATGTTGTCTGTTGTCTACTTGCCCTCGCTAGTAAGTAGCTTTAATTATAATATTAAAATATTTGTTCTGTATAACTATAATATAACCATATATAAAGATATAGAAGAAAGAAGAAAAAAGAGAATGTGTGTAGTTATTTTCCTTGTTAGGGCATGTACAACTGAAACTTGTAGAATTATTGAATTTTGCACAAGAATTTCATAAAATATTAAATATGTTCAAAAATATAATATTTAATCATTCATATCCCTACTTTTTTAGTATCCCAGAATGGATTTTTTCTATTCACGGGTAGTACCTTTTATTGTAACCATTATGTCTGTGCAGTGGTGTGGTGTTGTGATGATAGTTCTCCATTACTAAGGTTTGAAGTAAGTGTTTAATATTGGTTACTCTGTGTTCCGTTATAAGTACATATTATTATTGTCTTGTGCGTGTTACTATACGGTAACCACATATATAACATAGTGATCGAAGTCTCAAAGAGGAGAAAGATGTAAAAAAATGAATAATCTCTAAAGGAGTAAAAAGTTGAATAAAATGTTAAGCAAAAGCAATATTTTAAATAAAAATTATAATTTTATAGAAGCAATTAAAAATCCTGCACTAGTTTTATCTTAAATGACATAAAAATTAATCTGTCTGTCAGAAGCGACGTACTCGCACATTAATACATTTATATTAATGAAGTTATAACATTCATTATAATTAGCAGCATATTAGTGTTGTGTAGTGTTGCTATCACACTAAATTAACACTTGATGTTCATTACTAGGTTATATTTGCTCTATAAATAATTTATATACTAAAGTAATAACGAGGCATTTCTGTTTGTTTATACCTTCGGAACTAATGAGTAGATTACTGAAGTTAATTATTTATGAGAAGATTCTTCAACATTGCTGTGTCTTCGTTATTGGCACTTTTAGGGCATCATTTCTTTAACAGTTAGCAAAGTGAAGGGATGTGACTAGAGAGAGGTAAATGATTAACTGACTGACATTCAAGAAATTTGAAATTTCGGGGAAATATATTATCTTGAGGGCTATTAGGATTCACTAAACATTTCCTTGTTCAAGTCTTTACTACCTGTAAAGCCTTAAACAAATATTTGTTTATTATAATATTTTATATTCCCAGTAGTTGGCTGATGTTTGGCTTTAATTAATTTTTTACACAAATCCGGAGTGTGTGATGATATCTAATATGAAATATATCGGCAATGGCGAGTGATGCGAGAGCGGCCGTGGCCCGGACGTCGACCTTGCAGGGAAACCGTGTCAGGGAAATGCTTTCCTCCTGTTTCTAATGCTCTTGGATGGTATGGAACTCTATTTTATGTTTTCTTAATTTTCCATGTGTTTTGGAATATAGTATAATACGTAATGATTACAGTGTTTATCACCAAGTACTTCGCAAACATTCAATTTTCACTTATTTTCTAACCATTGGATGTTTCTTTTATAGAAACTAACGTGATAATCAGTCATTTTTAAGGTTTATTAACTGTAAAATTACACGTATTATTTTTGTCATATATTTTACTATAGTTTCAACCGAATTTGGCGGTCTTAGCTCGGCGGACGCTGAAACAATACGTAAGTATTTGACGTTTATAAATCTTAAAAATATAGGATAATTCCACTATAAGCAATTTGATTAAAGTAGTAAGTAAGAACATAATTTTTACAAATACTTACAGCAATAAGTTGATAGTTTGCATAGCCGAGTAGAATTGCTTTAAGGATAAAATATATTTATTTATGATGACTATGACATACAACAATGTAGACGAAACCAGCTCACATATGATGACAAGGCTCGGGATGCACGTCGCGCGTCAGCAGACGTCCGGCGGCCGTACAAGGCGACGCCAAATAGAGCACAGTGCGGGTCGGGAGCAATACCTCTGTGCATAGAATACTAAACATACGAATCGATATCAAAGAAATCCTCGCAAACTTTTGGGGTGTTTTAAAATATTATCAGATATATAGTAGTTTAGGTTGGCTTCACTATCTCATATAGTATTAGCTCCACTTGTGAGGTTGTGAGTTGTAAAATCTAAACCAGTGAATCCTAAAATTTTAACTCCCGAAATCATTTACGTTATTGCTTTTAAGCTATTTTAGTATTTTTATTTATTTTAAGTATTATTATTTAAATCGAAGAAAAATGATAACAAGGGAGAAAGAAAGGGGGGTATATAGAAAAACTAAATAAACATTATGGTCTCTTGCAATTACGACGAGACTTGTCTCCAATGTGTGGGCTTAAGGACGTCCATTATTCAATTGACCAGGTTCTCTGTTTAACCCCATATTCAGGTTAACTTAAGCCTAACTTACGCGTATATTATTCTACAGACACATATATGTATTTATAATATACCCACAATGAATACATTCGTGTAGTATCATTAATGTTATAGTCATAACTCCAAAATAGCTTCCAGTTGACAAAGTCCCGTTGCTATTTGATTATGAACAAATATTAATTTTCCATTAAATCTTTCGCTGACAACAAACATTCTGTTAATGAAAATAAATCTGAATATTTACTTAAATATTAATATTTTATAAAAAACAACAGTTTAGCATATCAAATTGTGACAACGCGCAATTTATATTGATTTATGCAGGGTAGATAACATTCGGCTAAGTATTTAAAATATTTAAAACGTTTGCTGAATATTCATAGATGTATGTAAAATATTGCTCTGGAACTGTTCATGTTTTCACTGACTGACTCTATTTATTATAATATTAAAAATAAATAATCGATACTTTGCATAATGAGTCTGACGGCTAGACTTGGATCGTTCATTTGAACGGAATGGAAGATTTTTTTAGAAATAACATTCTGCAATATGCATCTTGGTGACGGACATATATTTGATTTTATCTTTTTTTCTATTTTCTATGCTAATTAACTGACATTTATATTTATTTATTACTAGTAACCCAATATGGCTCAGGTATTAATAAGCGATGCATTTTTACTAAATAGCTGTTTGTTGATTTAACGTATAATTTTTTGGTAAATATATTTATAAAGACATAACCTTTACGTCAAATAGGAAGTCATGCAGGACCTGATAACCAAAAACGTATAGTAGTAGCAATGATTAATTATCTGAATGTGATCAAAAACTTCAAAATCGTTAATGTGTCATAAAACTCTTGTAATTGATATTAAATTCCTAAACTATTGGAATGTTCTAGATTCTTAATTGATATACGATTTAGCAATATTTATCTCTCGGCTCGACACAACTACAGGCTGTTTACGTACTTAGGTAACTAATCAAAACTATGTTACTATAAATAATTGTTTTTACGATCAAAAACAAATAAAAAAAACGACAAGATTGCAACAGTTACCGCATAATATATTAAAAGTCATATAGGAGCTTTTGCTTTCGAAATAGTAACTACCTGTCCTCAGTTCACTGGCAGAAAAATGATAACTTTTGTAACGCTATGGAATAAAAAGAATCCTATCTAGACTATAAGATTACAAAGTATCATTAAAATCGATCGAGCGGTTTTGGAGAAACGATTTCTGGAACTACCCATCCTGTTTTAAAAATTCATTCATACAAAGGATAAGCTTTCCGTAAACGTTATAGTTTTAAATATATAAAAAAATTATATGGAATGCTCCTTTACTAGTCGACCCTTCCCGGCTTCGCCCGGGTGCAATTGCGTATTTTTTAATCACTATGTCGCTGTATTCACTATTTTGGATAAAGCCATTTACAATTTCCATCATACATTATATACGTGACACGTACGCGACACACACACAGCAAACTTATCCTTATATTGTGGACAATATCTTCATAAATGATAGCCTACGTGTTATTCTGATGTATAAGCTATAATATTATAAAGTTTTATAAAAATCCATACAGTAGTTTTTGCGTGAATGAGTAACAAACACACCCTACAAACTTTCATGTTTATAATATTAGTTAGGATAACTTTAATTTGAAAAACGCATACAAAAAGCATGTAATACTAATTCATATTAATTAATTTAATATTTATTAAACGACATATAAGCATAGTGGCATATGGACTGAATAGTTATATGTTCCCTAAAAGGGTAAGATATAGTGATAGAAGGATGGATTTTTTATACTATAATATTATTGATATTAATTATTATAACCTCGTTATTTTAATAAAGTATTTCCTGCGCTTTCCCATATCTGAGAAAATACCACTACTATGGCTTTAACCGGTCGCTGTCTGTTTCGTTTTATTAATGTAGTTTCATAATTTTTATAAGCTCAGTTCCAATAGATTCACGGATGTTTGAGGAGTTACTTCTTGTAATAAATATACCCTGATCAGTAACGATGTGCCTGTCAATTTTGCTTTCTATATTTCGAAGTTATTTATCTGTAGCTGTAGTTTGTTAGGAACCAATAGAATCACTTCATTTGACACAAGGAGCGTCGTTAGGTAAATGAAGCGATTCCATTGGCTTGGAGCGATTCATCATCATGTCTGGTGGAGCCGCAGCCTTAGCAGTGCGGTCACGTCGGCGCGTAAGTGATCACGGATATATCTACGAGCAGCTACCGGTACCGGACTCTAACCTACTAAACTGTATATCTGAAGGACTTAAACTCTATATTTACTATCTCCTCTTTATGTATAATTTTATATAACGTCACCTCCTCTTAAACGGACACTGGATTATTTACTTATAGATTTACAATTGGGCTCGGTAAATGGCTTAATATCTGATTAAGAAGCCTTTCTACACTTGGTCTATCTATCCGTTAAAACCGCATCGTGATTAATGTAATAACATTAGACTAACAAAGAAAGAGAAAAAAATAAATTCTCTTATCTTCTCTCTCTTTGTCTTACTGACATATCAACGCAGGGCCTAAACTATAAGGGTTAGAAACTTGAAATTTTGCACTGGGATTCCTATTATAACGTATGGGAGCACTAAGAAAGGATTGTTGAAAATTCACCCACTAAGGGGGTAAAATGGGGATGCAAAGTTATCAATAAAGTATGAAACTTTGCCTTTTATGCAGTTATTCAAATAAAATTCAGTAAAACATCCCTTAAGGGGGTCAAGATTAGTAGACTACCTCAAAACAAACACAGATCTACTGTAGTCTAGTATAACTACTACTAACTAAAGTTCGTTTAGACGAAAGTGTATATAAACCCATTGGTTCGTTATGTCCGTATATCACAAATATGGCCGAACATGTTTTTTACCCTAGTACCTATAAATAGTCTAGTTAATGATTAACACTATTTATAAAATATCAAGGAAATACAAGACACTACTACGCCATATTTGAAATTTCGCAAAAAAATATAAACTTATCATTTATTTCAGTAAAACAAAATTTGGCTTTATATGTTTGTTACTCAATCACCCGGAAACGGCTGAATGAATTTCAATGAAATTTAACACACATACTCTATAACCTGGAGTAACTCATAGGCTAATTTTTATCCCGGAAAAATCAGTTCCTGTGGGATAATATTAAATTATGTTTACTGTCGTAAGCGCCTAGATATTTTTATTTAGCAACAATTTACCCCGTGAGGGGACGTGTTAGAATACTATTCCCCTCTGCCGCTGGGAGAGCATCTCGTAAGAGCCGAGTAACCCAGCACCCCTTGAAGGTAGGGGATCTGTTCCCCGACTGGCTTGCGACCACCAGCATGCGAATCCGACCGACAAGTGCCATGATGACCAGACTTACCTCCGCCCTCTCCCATTGCATTAATTCTTCCCTCCCACTTTATTTTCGAGGATGCAACGCGATGGTGACCACTTACCATCAAATGGACCATCTTTTTGCACCTTATGTCCCAAAAAAAACATATTCAGAATTAAATGTTGAAAATTCTGTTGCTCCCGTTATTAATGATATTCAAAAAAATATTAAAAATTCTGGTTTTCAAATTTCCATATTTTCAAAATGTACGCTTTCCAATCCGAAAAGAATTTAGTTCTGCTTTGATGTCACATATATTGAAATTTAGATAAGCTTTTCGTTTTTGAAAGTTAATATGATAATGAGTAAGATAGATATCTTTCAACAATATGCTTTTATAATTTATATCATTCACTATAAAATAATTTGGAGTGAATCTTAAATAGTGTAAATCAATATGGCCATAGTTTCTAATATAAGTTATAGACGTTAAATATTGAGTTATGCAGTTATTTATTAACATTTAACCTACTTGGTCGAGTTTTTCGTTGTCTTGACTGTGGTTCTTTTGATTGGAACTCGTAGAAAAGGTTTTAAATTCCCCTTAAGGGTTTCCTGAATTTGTCTTACTCTAGAGGGGGTTCAGGGGAGTGTTCGGGGTGGTGTTGGACACTTGGGCAGTTTATAATGATTATAAAAGACAGCTATCTTCATTTTACTGATTATTTAGTTTCCCTTACTGGTTTGCATATTTTAAAGTTGGTAACCCTGATGTGGCGGTGCTTCAATAGGAATTGAGTGAGTGTAAAATGAAAACGGATGTAACCAATATAATATAACATTACGTGGAGACAGTATAGACGAGAGTGCAAAATGAATTCCTTTAGAAGACAATGGGTCAAATGCATGTGAATTGTGAAACTTGGTGAAAATGTCCGTCCGTCGCCGTCGCTGCTCCGTCACTCCGTCACGCCGCCGTCACGCTACCGCACCGTGTCGCCGTGTCGCCCAGTGAAAACAAACATACACATAAACAACACCCGGACGTGCGTTGGGTATATGCGCTCCTCGTGCGTAGAAAGTGTCGTTACTGCTGTTTAAACGATGCGATACGATATTGAAAGCAATTTTTAAATCGTGTATAAATATTAGGCTTGTGATCCAGGTGTAAAATTACAAGACCTTTTTCTTAACACTTAACTATTCACCCATGCCAAAAAAGCGGTGAAAGCCTAGTGGTCAGATTTTCTGTTACTGATGTTGTTTTAAGATAACATATTACGATGTTGTACTTCACATTACGGTGAAGTACAACATCGTAAGGAAATCAGCAATATTGAGAATTCTCTATAGTGTTTTTAAAGGTGCGTTAAAGTCTATCATCCCGAATTTGGCCAGTGTTATTGACGATAGCCTAACCCCTTCTTATTCTAAGAAGGATATTTGGCTGAACAGTGAGATACGACTGAAAGGTTATGCGTAGCGTGAAGTAATCTTTCTCTGTATACTGAAAGTGTAAAGAGCATCCGTTAACCGTTGGGCGTGCGGAGTGCGGAGTGCGGAGTGCGGCGTGCGGAGTGCGTCAGGGCAGCGCGTTATATATTACCATTGTGAGACGTGGCCAATGCTATCGAATACCTAATTATCTACGATTTCTAGATTGGAGAAAATTACCTACACATACTATCTACTACCTACATACATGTATCTACTGGAACCAATATCACTGCTCGAAATTCAGACTTGACGTTTCATGAACTTTTCGAAAAATCTCATTTAGGTTCTTCTGCATACCATCAAATCAGGTATCAGTAACGTGATACCGTAGATTCCACTTTAAATGGAACTGTCCCTTTTCACGGTTATCTCGTTCCCCCCGTTGTCCCCAAGAAGAGCTTCGTGACCTAAAAACGGGATACATTTTCCGAGACTACGTTGTCCTTGATAGGCTCGCTGTTATTTAGTCGTGTACTAGTGGAATGGTAACTTCCATTTAAAAGTTAATGTATAAGGTTGTGTGAGACCTTTCCATTCTTTATACTGTGGTGATGAAAAATGATTATTGTTCCTCTTATGAATGTATGAATGAACCAATGCTATATTAAAATTATCACGTTAGCTATCAGCGACCTGATCACTATGGACTGTGTATACGTAAATACATCTGTATAATATATATTTCACGAAAACCAACCCTTGGAGAGTAAAATTTAAAAGCCTTGTCATCATTATGTTACTAAGTGAAACTTACTGGTTAAAATAATAAGTACATTCAGCATACAAACATTACTTTGGTAAGTAATGCATAAAATACGTGCTAGAAATTATAACGACCATTTCATTAATTATTTTTGCTTATATTATTATCTGTCTATACAATAATTCTCTTATATGAAATAATAGAGAATACGCCATAAAGAGAGATTGATGCCAGAATTATTATCATCATCATTCATTTTCTGAAACATTCCACTACTGAGCACAGGTTTCTCTTGGGAATGAGAGGAGTTTCATCAAGACATACCGTCAGTGGATATCAGGCATGCAGATTTCATAATGATGCTTCCCTTCACCATTAAATCAACAGATATTTAATTGTTTAAAATATACATAAATCCGAGGATAGTACACTGTATAATTTTTACCACAAAGCTATTTTTTTGACAGCAATTCTCCCAAAACTGGACAGGAGGTTAATATATTTTGTCAAACCCTTCACGCAAAGTAAACAAAAGATTTATAAAAATGAGGATGACATCGAGACAACAGCAAAAACCGAGGATGGATGTAATAACTCAAAACCTGGTATACTGGGTACCTCCAGCCCTGGCGTTTTTACTGACGCTTGTCACCCGTCACACAGTCAGCGGGCATGAGCCCATCATGATGGCCTGCCTTCGACGGACGCCTGCCAACCTGCGCGTTAAGCAAAAATATCCTAAATCAAAGTTAAAACAGCAAAATTGAATTCTACACAAACGATACAGAGTCGTATATGAGTTATTCCTCCACTGAGTTGTGACGTTTCAGGGGCACGACCGCGAGTGGTAGTGTTTTTTTGCCCTCGACGACCTGGCGGGCTCAACGGAACTGACTAGCCTATTGTATGTTAATACTGGGCCGGATTTTGTTCGGGCTCAATTATATTATGAAGCTTAACCAAAGTCAAAAGTCACCCGGGTGTCTTTTGTGAGGCGCGTGTCTGCGCCCGCGCACTGTAACCCCTCTCCCTCTTTCCCTCCTATGGCCCTCATCGTCACATACATTTTTTTAAAATAATATATGACCACTATCATGTCGTTGTATATTGAATATTATCGTTAAATATGATGTACGCTAACAATTATAATAGGTGATAACACGTCCATATTAAAAACTCAAATAAAACGTTTAGTTGAGATTATTTTTGACAACTATCAAGTTAAAATATCATCAGATTAAATTTAGTAAAATTCAACATTTCATCAACAGGTCATGGGCGACAGTGACCACTTTTCATCATGAAGACCTTCAGCTCGTTTATATATAAAAAAATCAAGAGTTGAGTAACATAAATGATATTATTAAATATTGCCAGTTTTTATCATTGTAATCTCTCCGCGCTGTTTTTGTAGCAGAAGTGACGTCACCAAGAGTGTGTTCCTAAAGTGACTTGTCTATTCATCTCTGTCGGCTTAAACCCGATCCGTGTAATGTACCTAATCGTTATATGTACCTATTTAAGAAAAGATATTTTATTATATTTTGCATCAAATATTTCAAAAACTTCAAAAATCATAGAATAAGGATAAAATAGAATATTAAAACCGAACACAATTAAATAAGGCACAAAAACTTTTTTAACAATTGTTTATTATATTAAACATATATTTTCAATTTAATGTGTAAGTTTTTAATAACTAAAAAATTTTCTGAATAATGATAAAGTCTGTGGAGATCCATGATGACTGGCATAAAATTAATAAGCTATTTTCAATTTTAAGTCAGTTGGGATAATAAAATCGAGGATATCATTCCTTAAAAATTCCCAAAAATCTTACGACATCAATATTTCAATCCTAGTCAAGGTTGCAATCCATAAGCGAATCTGACTGCTGTTTATAAGACCAACTGACCTTCTTCATTTCTTTTACGAAGACGATTAAATCGACGAGTGAATATCTTTACCTGACTTAAATATAATATACTAGAAAAACCGCAAAAAGTAATAATACACATAAAGCAGAAGTCGATTACGGATGTCGGAGGAAGACGATTTCCAATGTTGTATTTGAAAACATAAAAATATTTGAGTTACCTCACATTAGCCAGCCATTAGCGACCAGTCCGCAAGCACATCCTTGACATAGAAGTAGTTAATGGACATTATCAGTATCGTAAATAAATTATGTATACTGCCTAATTAATTAGCCGGTCGCGTATTGGCAGGCGAGTGGCAACACTTTGGCAGGGTTTATTGATTTTATTCTATCTCCACGAATAAATATTCATATTTAATGTCTCAAATGAGCTTTATCGCACGATCTGTCGAATTTAGGCGAGATGTGAGCGGTTGTATGTTACGTAATGAGTCCGTGAGACGTAATGTACGGGTTACGGGCTACGGGCCACTTGTGTCACGTGAAAGTTATTCATCCGATTCTAAGTTAACTGGATATAAATAAGAGGCCGAGCACCACGATAAGCCCCGTTGGTCCCTCGGTGTAGGCCGCGGATAGGAACCCCAAAAATTTTGTAGCAATCGGGATAAAACACTCTTCAAAGCTGACCGCGGCCATAAGTTTCGATTTTTATCGCCTCGCTCCTACACCGAGCTTCGTAAAAAGTTCGGGTTGTGATTGAAAAACTAAATGTTCTCACACAAAAAGTGGGCAGGCGCACTCCAACGTCTTTAGCTATTCTGATTATTGGACGAGTGGTTTTATTGAAAAATCTTTATAACGTATCTAGCGATTTGACACGGATTAGTCCGAGCTGGCTACTGTTAGTTGTTACCGTTCATCCTAATATATTGGCCGTTACGAGCACCGTTCACTCCTACCCACCATCACTCGATGCTATATTAAGAGATACCCATGTAAGTATTTAAATATGATTTGCGTAAATATGTCACTTATAATCAAATAATGAGACAGCGACATGGAGCCTTGATATATTTATCAATATCGACCACCGGCAACTCGTTCGATAAAAATGTTTTTAAAATGATAATTCCCGTGCTTTATTTATACTTTTATACATGAAATATAGAAGTATAATGAAGCTCATCCGTACAAATATTTAGATTTTTACGTTAGCGTTTGAAATACCATTAGATCAGATGGACCATCTGCTCGTCTTCCCTCAATAAACAACAGAACTTAAATATGACCTTTTGACATTAAGTGTATGTTAACTAACGAGACATAAGTGGACAATTTAGAGAATCAGTACGAGCACTCTAATGAGGAGCAAATTTATAAGGCAATGATTTGTAAACATAAATGAGAAATTATAATATAGTCTCAGATGATAATCTAATCAACGGCGATATTTCTCGCAGGCCAGCCCCGGCCCTGAAGCAACGGCGGCGTCACGCTGAGAGCGGCTCTCGATTTACGACGACGTAGCAAAGTTCCTAAACAGCCTAGATTGCAGTTAAACACGTTACAAAATGGACCCCGGTATCGAGACCGATATATTTGTTTGCTTAATTTATCGCCTATAAAACAGTTATTTGAACAGCGTATACTTCTAAATATGGTCAAAACTGAGACTTAACGACGCGTATATATTTTATTCGACCATTAGTCGGTTTGGAAGCATTTTTATTGTGATTTCCTGCATATTTGGTTACATTTGCATATATTGCCCAATTTATACTTCATCCCGAACAATTCAGCACCTTGAAAGAAAAACTAAACAATGGACGCCCTTAGCAGTGACCCCTGGTCCCTGTTTATTCTATCGATTACAATTCAAATTAATTCGATTCACACGATCGACAATGAACACTAGTATGTACCTAACGGTCGCGCTCGCCTCCCATACCTCCGTGCTCTGTTTCTACCGCGTTACGTCTACAAGCTTCGATCAGGTCGATAAATTTCTCATCGGTGTCATCCGATCCGATCCGAGGCCGAGTGACCGGTGGTCAGTCCAGTCCAGTCCACCTGGTCGTCGTCGAACCCTTTCATGCCATCTTCGATTGTATTTGTTTGTCGTGGACGTGCGTAGGGTTGTAACCTGATAGTGTATGCAAGTTATGGGCTCAGTTTGATCGCTCAATTACGGATGTTTTGTCGCCAGCGAGGAAGTCGTAAATATATCGGATGCACGCACCGGGCGCCGAGCGCCGGGCGCCGAACGCCGAGCGCCGAGCGCCGAGATGCGTCGGGATATTTATTTGCATGTACGCTGATCAGTGGTAATAAATGATTTGGATATCACTGTTTCCGGCTTACAAGTACTTTATCTAATCTGTGAGCTTTGTGATAGTTTAGCGTTAAGTGCTTTTCTTGGTCATCAATGATTTCTTGAGTCTACAATTGCTTATACATATTTTATATGTTATTTTAATTTTAGATATTAAAGCTTTTGTTGACATGGGTTGGTTGTAGCTTACGTTACGTTACTTTTTGTAACAATAAGACGTAAAGGTTCTTTACAAAAGCTACATACGTAACTAATATGAAAAAAGGTAGCATAGTGGTGAGTGTTCCGGGAAGCGAGAGCGGTGGCGGTGGCTGGCGGTGGCGGTGACCACTGTGCACACAAGGCTAATTAAACATGCTTTGTCTTCGCTCTACTTGTTGACTGCTTTATAGATTATGTGATGCAGACGCGCCGCCCGTGTACCGTAGAACCAAAATGAGATCATTTTCGGTCATTTTATTGCACTTACAAAAAAATATTTAAAAAAAATTAGATTTCTTTCTTAAAAAGTAGACAGACAGGAGCTCGAATAGTGTCTTGCGACCCAGCATCGGTTTGTGAGATAACTGAAATGTACTAATCAAATTGTCTGCCTAATTAGATACATTTAATTAAGTAAAGAATTAGTTTATTTAAAAATACATTGTCTTATTAATACCTAAACATTTAAACTCTAGTTGTCACCTTAACAGAGACCAATAAAAAAACTTCGCAATAAAGCAAAATATTTTTATACTGAGACGTTAGAAGATGAAATAAATATACCTAATAATATTATAACTGACAAGTATATAGCATGTAAATTAGCTACCTACATATTATAGTAATACAAGTGATGAGTAAGTCAGCAGTCAGCAGTCAGTAGGCAGTAGGCGTCTAATCTATGATCCTCGGCTAGTAGCTCAAAGCCGTTGTTTAGTCAGTCAGTACGACGCTATTTGTTATATCGGAACATGAAAGACACCAAATGTGAATGATCCGTGTTTGTATAGAATTCATTATTGGGTTCGAAAATAACACGCGGGCTTCTATTTTGTGTTACGGTGGGCAAATATTTGTGGTGCGGCGTTAAAACTTCTATATTTACTAACTCTTCTTATCTACTTTGTTTCTAACTGTTTCTTCAAGTCGAAGTCCAACATATCTAATCATTAAAAAAAAGTTAGCAACACCGCTGATAATTTTAGGTATATATTCGTGGGTAGTTTAGTTCGCTTTACTTTATTCCAGGACTGTATATCACCTCTGTTCTGATATACTTGAGCCAGTTGTCAAACGGAGCTCGCCTGGTGAGCATTACGGCTGTGTAGGTGATGTGGTGTCTCCCTTACTAAGGTTTGGAGTAAGTGTTTCATATTGGTTACTCGGTTTCGTTTCGGTCCCATGTAGATACAAAAAAATTGTTTTTTTTTTTAATTTTATTCAAAAGAATAGAACGATTTTGATGCAAAATAATAATTTAACAATGCCACTTGTTAAACTGTTGAAGAGACAAGATCAGCGGAGGGAGGGTTGTTGTTTTGTACCGAGCAGGGTTTAATCTGATCGCTTCTGACTTTCAATCATAACACGAACTGGAACGTATGGACCTTCTTTCCGTGCAAATATTTAAATTTATATTTCTAATAAACAAGTTAACATATCATGAACCGAACTTTAAGTTTATTTTATTATCTGTAGCTAATAAATAGATATTTTCTATGAATGGAAATTTTATAAGTAATAAATTTGCTTTTGAATGAAGATTAGTCATACTCTTAAAAAGGCTGTTTATTAAATACAAAAATAATTAAAAACCGATTAAAAAATATTTCAAGTTTCTTACATGATTCATTTTAAATAAAAGAATAGTATTATTTGGATCCAAAAACAGACAATAGATACATGTAGAAAGACTTCAAAAGTTTGAGTCGATGTTACTAATAACAAAGAAACTGTTCGTAGATTTGTAATCACTGTACTTGACTGTGATTATAAACACCTCTTTGGGTAATCTATTTTGTTATTTTATGAGTACAGTAAAAGCAATATCCATACAACACTTGTGGGTGAGAGCAGCTTACGAAATCGGATAAACGGCGTGTAATAAGTGCGCGACGCGGCGCGATACCAGAATATTTATATTTGGAGACGTGCTCACTGCTCACTGCTCACTGCTCACTGCTCACTGCTCAAAGGATACTATCCTTATAGTTGGTGTACAAGTTTTACTAAAAACTGACAAGAAAAATTTATATATACATCATTTATACCCATATTATTCATCCGCTTTCAATCCAAAACGAATTTCCGTCAACTGAAACAATTATCCTCATTTTCTTGATGCGAAGCTAGTTTTACCATAAAATTTATCGTTTCATAATAAATTAGGTTAGTAGTTTTAATTCCTTATACATATTATTAATGCCGCAAAACAGAAAAACATTGTTTTTTTAATACTTTATGTTAAAAATGTATTTTAAAAACTAGCGACCCGATTCGGATTCACACGGTTTCTCTACTTCAACATCCATGTATTATACATATAAATCCTCTTCTAGAATTACTCTTTAGAATGATGAACACCGCATTAAAATCGTATAAACGTATAGTTAGTGGGATGCGACTTTGTTCTAAAATATGAAAAAAGTTAAGCTAAAAGTGTCTTATAAAACTATATTTTAAAATATCACCTTCGTTCCCACATAGAACATAACAGTAAATCAATAGTAACAAAATACATCTCAAACGTTTACTCATCACAAACACGAGACACGAGACACTTGAAACATTTTAAAATTACGCAAAGTTAAGTTGCATTTAAGTAAAGTACGAAATATTCAAGTAGTTAACAAGTCTTAAGACGATGCTTAAGAAGTCAACAAGTATTTCTCTCTTCAAACACTCAGTATACTGTGGTGTATTGTGGTATACTGCGGTATAGAGTGGTATAGCCTCTAGAGAGTGGTAAATACTCGGCGAGTGAGCCAAATGGATGTCAATGTTAGACAAAACATTAGGCCTTATACAACTCGCAAATAAAACTAAAACTTTAAACACTCATTATTTACATTTACCTTAAAAGTAAAACAACTTGCGAGTAGGTTAAGTACTTAAGATCTTAATTATGTTTTATAATGTTTAGCATACTTCGTGTTTTATGTACTAGATGGATTTTTAGTATAATACTTGGCTAGTAGTTGGCCAAAAGAGACGTATATTTAATTCTGCGAATAATATATTTTACGCTAAAGAAAAACAGTTTTTTGGGACTCAATAATTCCTTAACATTTTATTTTAATTCCATGAATAATTTAGGAATGTGTATTTTTTTAAATATTTAAAAGAACACATTTTTATTCATAAAGGAGATAAATAAAATTATGATTTTAATTAACAGTTAACTAGAGTAAGGGTAAACTCAGCTCCACGACGAATTGTCGCCGCGTCTATCTGTTTGTTTGCGATAAACTTAAAAACTACTTAATTAATTTCCATGCGGTTCTCACCAATAGATTGAGTGATTAATAAAGAAGGTTTAGGTTTATGAAGTTTTAGGTACATGGACGAAGACGAGTCGGCTAGTTAGGAATAAATATCGATACAAAAATAACATGATCAATATGAAGTCATAGCCGTGGTGTGTATGTGTTGACAGTGAAGGAATGCGCGTGCGCGTGCGCAGTAGCCGGAGCCGCAGCCCTCGACCTTGGCGCTCACTTGGCGGCCACTCCCGCGACAATATTTGCGCACCATCGTTATGTGCTCACTGATCAGTACACCAGCACACCAGCACACCAGTACATTGAACTGATAGATACTTTTTCTTCTAACCTCTTTACTTGTTGACATGTCCTACATTCGTCTGTTTGTCTTTTCTTTCTTTAAATAAATTACTTAATTGCTTTTGTAGTTCTATTTAAAAGCGCGTTTGCAAATGAGAGAGTCTTATAAAGAACGTCTTCAAACTTTTGCTAACGTACCATCTAACCATTATTATGTGAATAGAGTAAATTTAACTGACAGATATCAAGACAAAGTTAACTCATTTAATACGAGGAAATTCTGTATACAAAGCTACAGAGATGTTAGCTGGACATTAAAATGGCTACAGAAAATTAAGGTAATTGCCACACACCAGCCACTGCTAAACTATAGGTTATGTTGGAATCTGAGAATTATACTGCTACTGCGAATGGATGGAGAAACATACATTTTATACTGAAGTATTATTTTATTATTGTGTTTTATACAAGTGTTCTGATTCTTATGAGAGAGAAAGACCTGTGACATTGGACATAGAAGTGACTGAGTTTGGTCTCCGAGTTCGTTTGATGATAGATGTTTCTTTTCTTTCTGACCTTCTTTATTACTAAAATTCCTAATAAATAAATATGACTAATAAATAAATATGATTATGTAGCATGTTTTGGTGAATTTTCCTAGCCCCCACCATAACGATTGGTACACTGAAGCATTAAGTAGAAACTTTTTTGTATCCTCTATGCAATGATGCGTTACGCATTACTCAAACAGTTTTATCGTTTCCGCGGCGCTAGTACTTAACCTTCACATTTGTATTATGTTTTTATTCCAGTTAGCTATCTATGAACTAAGTGCTTTCACTGTTTGTTTTCTTCGTGCTAATGTCTTGGAGGTTTTTTAATTTTTTCTCTTCTTCTTCATAATGTCTCTACATTAAAGGTTACTACTAAACAGATTTATTGGGATTTTTAAGGGTAAGTAAAGCATGTATTGGATCTTGAAGCTGTCAAGAAAAAGTTATCTCAACAAATCGAGGACGAGGTTTTTCAATTTATTAGTAATCATGCTCTTCGTCTGCTCCACTATATCTATTTATTATTTATCCATGATATTCAGTCAATATTATACAACATTGCATAATATTTTTCGGATATATCAGATGATCTCAAAAACAGGTTGTTTTATGGCTGATGAGCTATTCGCAATTCTCATTTCGTTGACATAATTTATTTGTGACAAATTAATGTGTTCCTGTTTCTCTAGCCTTATATTTACTTTATGTAATTGAATGCCGATCATTAAACGAGCCAGATCATAAATAACGTTTGATGTTTTTAGGAATATTTCCTTATAAAACTAATAACGATGTAGGAACTTGACTTGCTCGACGAGATTTTAATGGATTTTGTTCTATTTGGATCAAGGTTGCCACGAAATACGATGACAAAAAGAAACATCATTTTATGTTAAATATTATTAGGTTTATAATGTATGTTGTTTGATACTATTTGCAATACTACACCAACTTACGTTTAAAAATTATTCTGACTTAAGGGACTATATAGAAAAGGCACTAATTACAAGTAGATCAAGACATAAAAAAAAGGATATCCGATATATTAACTTATAAAATTAGCCCCGAACCGAACTTGGGTAAAGTTCAATGGAATTTAATTTTAGGTTTATTGTTAAAGTTTCAAACAGAATTAAATATAATACAATAATATCAGATAGGAACTATTTGATCTTAAGATTTGACACTCTTAAATATGTGGAAAAAAATCTACCCAAGTACACTTCAACATAACTATCATCAGTATCAGATTTATCAATATTATAAGACCAGTGTGACCTTTAAGTTACTTTGTATTTTTGTTCCCAATACGTCCGTGGGTGTGTCTCTCAACTAGAAATAGCGTAAAGAACAGTTTAAAGGCTTAACAAGTCGTCAGACAGACACACATAAATAATACCAATGAGTGGATACCGTGACATCCACGACACGATCATATTTAATGGTAATATAATACCTGCTGTGTTGCCACAAAACACAAAAATACGTATTCGCCAAAACCAGTAGGTGGGGCGTAATCAATTAGAAACATCTACACTCCGCTTCTTGTTCATACGACTATCGGTATAAGACGAGTATATTCGTATTCACAGTTTACCTTTATACATACGGGCTGTTATACGATAAGTAACTACTAGTAAAAAAATATTTTTCAATGTATTTTGGTATGTATAAAAATATTTAGGTATTCATTAAACATATGATATTTTTTCCTGCTGTAACTATGACTTTTTCCGGGATAAAAGTAGCCTATCTGCTAATCCAGGTTACAAAGTATTTATATACAAAATTTCATTGGAATCCGATCAGTCGTTTTTGTGTATTTGAGTAACAAACATTGAACAATAGTTCACACAATACGCTTAACTGAGGTAAAAATTCACTAAAGGATGGACCTCTCTTCTATCTAATATGGCCTATTTTCTGCTCCAAAAATTATGTATTTACTTGTTAAAATCATCTTTTACTATATATTAGCATGCTAGCAATGCGAATAATTATATATTTAAAAATTTGTATGTTTGAATGATTATTACTCAATCAAGCTAAAACGGCTTAACGGATTTAATTCAAATCTGGTATACAGATACTTTATAACCTGGATTAACACATAGGCTACTTTTTACCCCGGAAAAATCAAACGTGCGAAGTTGGGGATGGTCGACTAGTATAGAATATGATCTTATAAAGTATAAAGTTGCCATGGTAACCAAATAATAAGTTAGCAATGTGTGATGTGTGAACGGTTAGTAGCCGTCGTGTATTAATTAATCAAGTAACGCTCATTTAAACATCTCGGTACTGTATTCAATATTAACAGTACAAATATCTTATTAGCAGAATAATTTGTTAAACTTTTCACTAAGTTTTTGTCTTTTTGAAAAAAATTAGAAGCCAATGTAAGCAACCAGTCGTCGACTTCGATGTAAGTTTCAAGATTTTCCGTAAAATTTCCTGCCATGTTGAATTGTTGAATGCACTCAGTTAATGGAAGGTCGTCATCACTATTAAAATTCAGGTTCTGTTTCACTTCATCACTCGTTGAATTGGTACCAGCATGTCAAAAATAGTGCTGCACAGATGTGGGAGTCACTTCTTCCCAGCCTTTAGATCTTCTTCTAACACGTACACGCTGGAATTTATTATGTCAGCGATTGTCAGACACTTTTTTCTAGATATTTGTATGAAGACCCGAGGTCCATATGTTTATAGGTGCGCAGGCTCTGGTGTTGACACCTGCCGCGGCGTGGGTGTGTCTTGCTCTACTTGTGGTTGTGTATCTTTCACCTTCCTTGTAAGTAACTGGAATAGATCTTCCTATTTTTAATTATTACTTGCCCTTGTTATTTTATTATATTAAACCTTTTTTTTTATATTGTATCGATAGATCAGTCACTGTTACGTTATGTAGAAATGATTGGTAGTGTTGTAGTCGTGATTATATAAAGGAATTACAATCTATACTTGGGTCACAAACTATTACTGCAATGATACTATAATGTCCATACTGATAACGTATCAGCAAACGAAGTCGTTGATATCAGAAATCAGCGCAACTACTTATAAACTAACTTATACCTTAACCATAATGCTTAATACGACTGACTTAACATAATCAATGAACAGCATTTACTTTAAAGATAACTTATTCTAAGTTATTTACACTCCGCTAATGTAAGATAAAAGAAGAGCTTTGGAGATAACATTTTGATATAAAACACACATTTTAGAGGTTTTAAACATAAAATATCAAAAATACAGCTCGTATAACGGTACTTGCGCGTGCGCAGATATGGCTTCCAATAGCTTGTAGGCGCTACTTGGAGATTGGATAGCTTTATGTTGCATCGAGCCAAGACTAAATCACTTTTAATTGTAAACTAGTATCTGCCCAGGACGTAGTTCGCAAAATCTTTAGTCTTTGAGTCCAGGTGAATTTAAATTTTTGCTCATGAGTTTTTTCATTTTTCCCTCTCACCCTCCAGAAAAAATGTAAATGCCAAATCATCGTAATTCGAATAAATTCGTTCATCTTTACGAACTTTTCTTATAGAACCAATCCTGAAATCTCTTTACTTTCCCCACCTTCAGTACCTTATGTATTATTGTAGTGTAAATCTCATTCAAATTCATTCAACTGTTTTTGTAACAAACATTTTGTACGTTTGTTACTAAGTTACTTTTACGTTATAATATTAGTAAGATTAGAACAACCTAATCAAAATGTTTAACTAGATATGATATGATAATTGTTATATTATGATGACGTGTAGACAAATATAATAAAATAAAAGGATTTCCTGCGAATATTATAATATCGCTTTACATTTTTTTGTGTTAAAATTTACATTTAACACTCAACATAAGTAAAATCTGTGAAATAAGCTTTTTTTTAAATATAACGCGTTAAATATTTACTGCTTATAATATGAATTAATTACAACTTTATATTATCATATACGGTGCAGCTTCGTGGGCGTAATGTCTCGATAGCATGTGGCATATAAAATAGTATGTTTAAAGTAATTAATGCCATAAATATTATCGATCACGTTGGTCGTAGTTATATAAAAAATAAAGTTGTTGCACGTGAATCATTTTATTCTATTGACGTCAATGCACGTTATTTATTATGTTATAGTCAATCGTACTTAAATCTGCTCTGGGTAGCTGGGTAGTGTGTCCCAAGTTCCACAAATTGGACGAGATTGAGAGATACCGTTAGACGAGCGACAGCAAACTAAACCTTCACATATAACGACAGCTTTCTACTAAGACTCAAACGAAAAAAAATATTTCAGATTCCTATGCCCGACATCAGAGGTCTATTAATGCGATAAAGAAAATTATAAACGTACAAAAATGCACATGTACATGTAATGGAATTGTTGGACATAGATTAATCACAAAAAATATCTATAATTATATTTTATACTCTATGCTCGCTACATCGAAGCCGGACTGTCTCAGTGTGGTACACTGCGCTCCACGGTGACACTATGACGAAACCGAACCACGGGTATCTGTGCACCTTGTACTGTGTGTCTGTGTGTCTCTTGTACAGGTTTCTGTGTTCTGTCCACATCTCGTACATATTTTAGATATTTTACTTCGCGTTTGCGTCACAGCTAAAATTAAACGTATGCTCTAAGTGATGCTTATGGAATCTATCAATGGTTATCTGTACGGGATTAAAAAATATCAGTTTAATTGCGGGGACAGTCTTGTAGTATAGAGTACTTATTGACATGCATAGTAGATAAAGTAATGTTGGAGCAAAAGCTTGTTTTATATGTAAGGAAGCATAATATGTATGTTTTCTGTAGATTTAAACAACTTTTATGAAACTTAGATATTATTATAAATTATAATGTAAAAATCTTATATCATATTATGCAGTAGATTTTGTATAACACACATACAGACAAAAAAATTTAAAAACAATCATTTTAATTTCTGTGAAGGTTATATTCGTTAAAAAATTTCCCATTTATAGACAGTCATATGAAGTATGTTTTTACATACATACCTGTTTATACTTATAGAAGGAAATAGGACTGTTGTTTGCTTTAAATTACACCTAGAGAGATAATGGCCAACCAGAGTGACAAGTGCATCTTCAAAATCAAATTATTCAAATAGAGTAAACTTGAGTTGTTTCTTCGCTTTTTTATTTGTTGCAGAAGTTAGATCATTGGACTCATGGTTGAAAAATCGAGTTTTTTTTCAATTTTTTTTTTGTTTTCTGTGTTGTTAGTGGTTAGGACATTGGATTCATGATTGAATAATCGTGAGTTTTTTATTTATTTTTTAATTCTCAGTGGATAGGCGAATGGCTTTATGGAAAGGTAGTGAGTTTTTGAATTTTTGTATAAAAAAATCAGGGTTCAAATCTAGGTTACTTGTTTGTAATCCTAATTGCTAGTAATCTTTTTTTTAAAGATAAAAGTTTTGCTACAATCGAAAAAATATTATTAAAGCAGAGTGTGTAGAGTGTAGTGTGTAATTAAGTGAACGGTACAGTCCGGGTGGATGGTCAGTTGGGTGGTCAGTGGTCAGTGGTCGGTGGTCAGTGGTCACGGTGGCTGCACTTGAACATGTTTTCGGACGATAGATGGGCTTATACCGCGACCCGCCCCGACTTTCATTTCACTCGACTAGAAATTCTTTTGCATAATCTGTGATACATTTAGATACTTTTACTTAAATTAAAGTAGCTGTTAATGTTGTGAAAAGATGACTTGGTTGAATAATTGATGTCTCTACTTCAATATGGATACTATTGTATAATCTTATTAATATTATAAATGTGAAAGTTTGGATGTTTGTTACTCAATCACTCAAAAACGGTATTTCAATAAAATTAGGTACACAGATACTTTACAACCTGGACTAGCGCATAGACTACTTTTAATGCCTTTCCTTCATTTACTCCTTTTCTTTTAGATATAAATATTAAACATGTAAATCACGTTGTAATATTTTTGAAAATGAATTTTATGTCTATTTTATACGTAAAATAGACATAAATTTAAAATAGTGTCATCTCAAACTCAAGCTCATCATCATTAAATTGTCATCAAATACGATTTGTATTTAATGACAATTTAACATTCGAAGAAATACTGTTTTTCAGTTTGGTGTCTATTAAAGTTTGTTTACTGAATTAGATTTAATTAATTTTATTATTCGTTCATATTTCGTTGTAACAAGTCTTTGCTAAAACCCTTGTTAATAAATAAGGATCAAATAGAGGTAGGAATAATCTACATAAATATTATGAATACTCTATTTATTAATCATTTTCTCACTTAGATTGGCTAAAAAATTGATGTATTGATATTACCAGAACCGTTTGGTGCGCAATCGGGTGAGGAGCTCTCGCTAATGTGTTGTGGCATTGGACTGGAACTAATTAGGATTTTTATTAAAATTAATAACTTTGCAACATATCGATAGACGAATGTGCACTTTATAGATGCTAATATTGTCGCAATCCATTGATTATGCTAATTTTAAAGCTTGACCTAAACTTAATTTATAGTTTTTTTCAAATATATAAAAAGTATATCTAATATTTAATCAACGTGTAGTCAGATATATTAGTTAAACACTTAATTTTTGTGACTAGACTTTTCTATAACTCATTGAAAAAATCCAAAACTATCAAAAAAGTGATAAAGGTATCCATTAAGGTTCAATTTAAGTAATGAGAGAGAATGAGTATAAATTCACTACTTAAAACTAATATTGAAGTTTTATATTTTTTTTGTATAATATGTCAGTATAAGAGTAACTCATAAATTGAGTATATCTTTCTCGACCAGTGGTTCCCAAGATTTAACGCGTAATGTAGACCACACTACGGGTGCACTCTTTCAATAAATAATCAAGTTATTTCAATTAATATCTAGGTTAGTTTAAAGAACTTCGACTTCACTCATCACTCATTACTAATAGATTAAAGATTATGAGAAATCTATCCAAGGATTTGGACTACTAGCAACTCGTTGTCGACACAAATGGGTCACATATAAATGTCATATATCAAGAGTATTCGTCGCAATTTGATATTTCCTTAATGAATTGTAAGGTTTTATAGTATTTAGCCCGCGAGGTCGGTGGCCGCTGCCGCACCTGCTGCGCCTGCGCCCCCGTCCGCGCCCGCGCCCGCGCACGGAGTTAAGAGTTAATTACGATTTCGCTGTCACGGCCACTGGCTTGCTTAATGTCCGGACACTGTATTATTATTTAATAAAATTTTCGGCCATTTTACGGTGAAATTAATGCTTAACTCAAGTAGAATGTGATGTGAGTAATGTTTATGAGATATTGTTGCTTTCTGAACTGAATTCTGCATTCATTTCTTAACCATTCGGCTATATATTACTTCTAGTGCTCATGTTTGAAAAATTATTGTAGCGTTTTATGACGTCATTTAAGAACATTAACATTAAGAACATTTGCTGGTGAAAGTGCTGATAAATTCTTTTTTGATTAACTAACGCTTAGTATTAATAACAGTTTGTATTATTTTAATAGAAACAGAATATATTATTAATAGTCGGTTTAGACCACTATTATAAGAATATTTCAGTATTAGCAACTCATTTAAATAGGAACTGAGCTGTGTGCTGGAATATTGTTCTTTGATGGGATAGTCTTCAAACTGCAAGAATTTTTTTGTAAAGTGTGAGGAGTTTCAGTATAACATGAAATTCAGCCTAAAAACCTTATATTTGGTAAAGTAATAAGTAATGTAAATGCACATTATTATCGAGTAATGTAATCATTAGTAAGTTACAATTACAGTGAAATATGAATAAATAAATAAATCAGCATACGCAGTCTCGGCTCATAACTTCGCAATTTGACACCTAAAGGTTCTGCGTGAAATCATTTGTCTTTTTTGCAATATGCATATCGGTTTTTAAATTTCCTTGCAAATTATTCATGTAAACCAGAGGTTTCCAAACCTGATTGAACCGTAGACCACTTGGTAAGTTTTTGCGTTTGTTGGACGCCGAATTGTTATGTATTCATAGATACACATATTACTCTAATCTCTTTTTTACCATTTAATACTAGGTTAGTTAATGGTCAAAACAGTTACAGGTGCACCTGAATATATACCTACTAGTATAGTTTTATTACTTACAGTAATTACTTATTTATTTATTACATTTCTATTAAATAAATATTATAGATGATCAATACTAAACTATCATAAAAAAAACCGATTTAAAATCACGACTTTCTTAAATGAAATCCTTTAAAATTACAAATCCTTAAGTCTATTTTACGATGAATTGGACTTTTAAAATATCCTCGTCGCCCCCTGGTGGACGGTATATACTTTGGGAGTCTCTGACGTATATCTTGTATAAGCAATAATTTAAACGATGGTAAGTTATTAAATTCAATCAAAAGTTAAATTTTTACTAATATTATATCATAGAAATAAGTTAAAAATCCACAAATATACCAAAATTAAACGATTACCTATGCTCAGACAAACACGACGATATACAAACACTAGTTTAAGGAATGTTCTACACGCGCGCGTGGGCGCGTATTCGCAAATAATTCCTACTTCGAATGAAGTAGCACTAACTGTTTGTTGATATAACGTAAATATTAAACCAATCACTACTGCACTCTATTTCTATAACTATTTTATTAATATTACTCAATATTTATTAATATATATATCTTCAATGTACTGCAGAAACTACTGAAACTACAAACTGAAAGTGGGACAGTAATTTCCTTTATGTAACGTACAGACGACTCATTAAGAATCTATTTTTTGAAATTATAACTTTTAAACCTAACCTTTTATAGGTTCAAATAAGACATAAGAGACAATAAGTGCACATATTAATAATTTTCATAAATATATTTGCCCGATTGGTAAATCACCAAACTGATAAACAAGTTCAACGCTGGTTATTCGTATTCGTAATATTTTACTTTGACTTTTTACTAAGTGGAAGGCATCCTCGTGATCTCACCTTCGACATGTTTGCTTTCACATCATACTTGTTGATATACGAAGACCAAAAACCTGTCATCCCAAGGCCTTCAGTAGCATTGTTCTGTAATCTCTATGTATACTACACGCAGACATTATCGTAATTGCATCTCTATTGTACATTGATTTAAGGTCATTATATTGTCAAAATTGCATATCTACTTACGGCCTTAATATATCCGCATTATAACAAGGGATAACGTCTATCCAATTTTATGTATTTTCGCATCTACTTTTAGCATTTTAATTTGAGAAAATCATAGCCATTATTACATAGACATATAATGATAATGTTTCCTTAATTTCCGTGCAATCAAATCCTTTAGCTAAAGTAATAAAGTAATGTTAGTAAAATATAAATAACAACCAGTAAGCAGTACCTACACAACTACAACTACTTAAACTCTAGAAATCTTGTAGTGGAAAAATAAATAACTCGATCCGATCTCACGCTGTTAGCAAAGGTACCTCCGTTGAAAGGGCCTAAGATATAACTTGCCTGGGGCCAAATTAATTAGAAATATCACGCACAGGAGCAAGTAAACTCATAACATATTTTACGACGGAGGCCTCGGGGGCCCAGCTCTTAAACTAGTCACTCTGTGAAATGTCTAGGTAGCATTTGTTTATCGTTTGTGTAACATACTCTAATGATGTTTATTAGTATCATAAAGTTTCTAATGAATATCTTTTCATCGCAGTAATCTGTTTAAATTGTAGGTTTTGTTTTAGAGAAACGAAATTAGATTACAATTCATGTTGGAAGTTAAGCATCGTGTATTAACAATGCTTCAAAATCATTAGATATCAGAATTAGATACTCGTATTTAATACAAATCACACAGTTTTTTTTGAAAAATGTTTTTACCAAAATAAAATTAATACGTATGAACCGTAAACTGGATTGTTTTCGCAATGTATGACAACAATAGTTATCGTTAGAAGTCCACCTTGTAAACCGGTCCTAGCATTATCTTTTTTATGAAATTTAGCAATAAATTCTTATTTTTACTGCCAAGATAACATTTCACAGATGAAGCAAGGAGACCGACATATTGCAAAAGCAGGATTGCTTGAAAATTGTGATTTATGTTTGATAGATACTTTTAGATAATAAAGTCTGAATTGGTCTAATCATGAAGATAGCTGAGTGAGAGAAAAGCGTATAAATATGCTTAGTTGGTCAGAATTAATTACCCGTCACTACTCAGTTCGAGTCGTTAAGCCTCCAAACCATATCGAGATTCCGAAATTTTACGTTTTTCATCTACTGACCACAGTGTAGTGAACATACCAGTTTATGTACAGTTGTTCAGACTGAATTTTGGATAATACAACGAAAAAAAAAATATTGCCACATGTCATAGGCAGTTAAAAGAACAGATAGATTAATCCTAAAAGAATATTAGATTACTACCATTAGATTAGTACCACGATCATATCGTCCGGAAACAAATCGATAATCTGGATGATTTTGGACCGTACGAGTATTACGTAAGCGGTTTTTTTGAAATTATCAACCCTTCCGCCCCCCATGGCAGCAAAAGTAAGTAAATCCCGATGCATACCTACATTGATGTTTACGTAACGTCGTGCTTAAGCAAACATCGATGTATGCTCTATTCTTTTTCCTCAATGTGAGCAAGATATTGATCTTATTATGCCACCTATTATGTCATCAAAATAATACTTAAACGGCTTCTTTGACGTTGACAGTCATCAGTTTCAAAAAATTAAACAGTAGCAGTACTCACCAAAGTAGTTCTTAAATGCATTCATCAATGATTTAATGATTATTATATTATTAGTAGAAGAAGTGGAGATTGAATTCATAACATAAGTTATACAAATATGTGTTCGTATAATTAAACAATGGTACTCGAAACATATAAGTATGTAATTAAAACAAAAGGTACATAAATTGTGGTCATGATAAAAATTTATGTGAACAGCCTCAATGATTTATTTGATATTTGGATGTCGCAAAAAGTCCATGAAACACTGTCAATGCCGATGCTGTGTACAGTGCGCAGCACAGAGTACACAGTGCAGACGTGTGTTGCCCGCGAGTGTTACGCTAGCACAGGATGTGTACACTGTATAACTTTTGACTTTGAGGAATTAATTGGCGTGACGTTTTTAATTACCGACGTTTTGGAGCAACGCAAACTCGCGCACAGAAACTTGTCGAGATCTCAGATCGGATCTGGAGACATGACTAATTATATTATAAATACGGAATTTAAATTATAATATCAACTGTTTATCTTTGCGTATACGCACTTTGCATATATTATTCGATTTCACTAATCTTGAATTTTATTTGTACTCTAATTCGTAACGGTACTTGTAATAGCAGAGCTGATGGTGAAACAGTTACTACTGTAGTTTCTCATCATTTTTTTTTGTAGGAAACGAGAAGAAGATTACATGGATCTTCTTCTCGTTTCTACATTCCTTCGTAGACTTCTACTACCAAAAGAGTGGTAATAAAGTATTTGCAATAAAAGATATTTGGACACTCTTATATTATGTTAATCATCTTGGAAAATATTTGGAGTCTTGAAAATCATACTTTTTGGTGTATTTTTTTATGGTAGATAAGGTGCAAACGAGCAGATGGTCAACCTGATGGTAAGTGGTCACCATCGCCCATGGATAGCGGCAAAACTACAGATACACTCTTGTTTTGTCGGTGCGTTGCATCCTCGAAGATAGAGTGGAGAGAGAGAGTGAAGAAAAAAAATGCTGTGGTCTCGGCGGACCCTGAGCAAGAGTCCACAGTCCACTAGATCCGTAGAACCATAGGAAAAGTATTTAAGGAAGATTGCTTTCTGAGCTTAAGACTGCGTTTTCCACCAGTGATGAGCGAAGATGTGTATCGAGGGATTTGTTTGTTGATAACTAATACAATCGTTTCATTTATCTCGATCAGAATGCGTCAAAAGAAAGCGATTCTATTGGATCTTAAAAATACTTCACTTGCAATCCCGCATCTCTGATGGAAATGTAGCCTTAAAAACCTACATTTTATTCGAGTTATTTTGCTTTTTAACAGTGATAACACAGGTTATAGCAATTCAATTTATTTGTTAATAACAATAAAACACAAGCACGGATCATAAATTTCTATTTTTATTGAGCCAATTTTTAATACCCGTTAGTTCTACTTAGGTCTGTGCTAGAAGCTGCTATTTTATTGCTGTTTTATCTTATCTAGAGGTATATTTGTAAAGATCTGTTCGGCCGTTTGAAGACTATCAGCTGCGTGACAATATTAATAAATTGACAATTATAACAAATACACTGAGTACATATGAAGCGGTATGTCTCGATACCTTTATTTCGATAATAAGTATCGAATAGAATCGAGTATCGAGCTAATTGAAAGTACGTAACAGTTTATTTGATCTTTCATTTTTTTTCGCATTTAATGAATATTTATTACAAATACAATACAAATAGATCGACTTGTACAAGTTAATATAGATTTTTCTAAATCCATTTTGTTTGTTTAAAAATTTGAAAAACTTTGTGCGATAAGGTTCATCTGTGGTTAGCTTTCGCAAAGCAAGAATCTAAAAACGCATTTTGAGTGTTATATTTTGCGATAGGAAATATAGCGTATTATATATGTAAGGCACCTGACATGGAGCATAAAGGAAGTAGAAGTGACACTGTCACTGAGCTTTAGTCCACATCACTGCTTCTGCTCCAACAAGACTCGTGTACTTGTCTGCTTATAATTCGGAACTTAACTTTCTATTTGCGCTAATTGATACGATATAATCATTTAAATAGACCTAATATTGAAGATACATGTAATAAGATAGTAGGATAATATAGTGTCACAATAATTATCTCTCCATATTTTTCATCACACAAGTTTAAAACCACATCAAGATTAGCTAAGTAGTTTAGAGTTCATCACATGACATGAGATTTTAACCTTCGTGAGAGCTTCACTGTACAATGACATTCAAAAGACTACAATAATATACAATCTAGACCGAAGCCGCAGTTCCTGATGCTTGCGACCCAGGAGCAGGATTAAATGGCCTTTTCACTATGCTCACTAATCATAATCACTCTCCTCCACCGCTCCTGACCCCTAATATTAATACTCTCAGATAAAGGAAAACTTCTTCAGCAATTTCACGAATTATTTAAAATTTTTCGAGCATAAGTAAACCTTTTTTGTAAAAATTATCCTTTATATAATACATAATACCTACTCGTTTCTTCAGTCACCCTTAGACGTATGTTGCCAAAGTAATATTCAATAGCTCTCTTTTAATAATAATCGATAAAGTTAATATATAACTCGCTATCGCTTCAAATATATTATTTTATTACCTTTTAATATTCAAATTTGCTAAATAATTTCTACATTTCTTATAGTTAATTTCATTATTAGATAACCATAGAAAAGTCTATATATTTTAACCTTCATTCTCTGCAAGACAATCTACCAAGTTTGCAACTTTGTATCTACAGATAAGTATTATAAAACTTACGATATGAGGAATGTAAAGTTCTAGTACAAGTAACTCAGTGTAATCTATATAAAGTGTTTGTTTACACTTACTGTCCTTGTCACTGAATCTATTTCAATGTAACTAATCACTATTATTAATCCTATGGCGTATGTGAATGTATAATTCATTTAAAACCAGTACTGTTTTAAAATAAAAAGCTTTATTATGCTCGTAAGCGTAACTTACTGACTCTCATTGCTGTTTTTGGATTCGTGGTTGCTATACGAATAGACTGATTTTTTTATGTTTTTCTGATTGATAGTTAATATGATCAAGATAATCTTTAGCTAGTCCAAAGTCAGTCTTAGTATATGTATAGCTGTTACTTTAGTGATTTATCCAAATAGCAACCATGAGCAGCATCATCATGTATTTGGAGGACACCAAATCCATCAGCAATTTATATTAGTATATATTGTGCATTTGCCTGTTTAAATTGTTAAAGAATAAGTAAATAAAAATACTACTACACCAAGTATATTAAAAAAAAAAAATTCGGCCAAGTGCGAGTGTGGAACTCGCGCTCTGACATACATATTCACCGTACATATTCAATAAAGGGAGAAACACAATCAAATCTTGATTTTCGTGTGCGGGTTTAAATATTATCAAAAATAGTGTTGGGGGGCATTTATTCCCGACATTAGTAAGGCGTATTTCAATTGACATATTTATAATTACTTACAAAAAGTATCTTTTCAATGCGTGGACTTAGAAGTTTGATCTTTTGCCAGCCGCAAGGGACCGCAGGCGCGAGTATTTAACATTAATGTTAAGTTAATACTTCTTCGTTAATGCGATCCTGAGAAAAAGGGTCTTGACAGACGGACAGATAGACAGACAGACAGACAGACGGACAACGAAGTGATCCTATAAGGGTTCCTTTTTCCTTTTAAGGTACGTAACCCTAATTAAGAATTACTTCTTGTATTGATAGTCTAAGAGATAATTATTATTCTGCAAAGGTTATTAATAAAAACACAATATAAACTCGTTTTTTTATATCTCTGCGAACATATCAGTAACTGTTAAATGTGAAGACGATCTTTTGTACAATTTGTGCTTGAATCGTTTATTACGGGATTGCTAATTAAAATAATAATACTGACTTTACTAGTAAAGAAATAATTTAAAACGCATAAATACTACTTAATGTATATAATGAGTTGTTTAATTATTAATATATACAGCATTATATCCGGTGTATGACCAAAACAGCAAGTGAATGAGTAACATCTCGTGGTCGTGCATCATTCATGCTCGCACTCGTAGCTGTGATTGATGTAAATATTTCATTAGTACATTATGTAGCTCGGCGCCAATACTCATTCATCTACTAATCCACGTATTGTTTGTCTGTTTATCAACTACATAATTAAGTAAAAATATATCGGCCCGCCATTTCCTCCGCGGAAAGTTCAGAATTAGTTAGACAGTAAATCACTCAGGTTCATTTAGATACCGGCACGTAAGTATAGGTTTGACCTTGAATGCGCAAAAGTCGTTTGAAAGTCGCGCTCCCCGCTAAAAAGGCCCCTTTTAGCGGGGAGCGCGGGGCGAAGAAGCAAGCGCACAATGCATAACTTTCCCCCACTAATGTGTCTCAGACCTAAAGTTAGCTGCCGGCTTCTATACTAAGGGTTATATTCATTCAATATAAACCTTTCGCACAGGAGCCGTGATTTGTTCTAAGAAAAACGTATTCTATACCAGGAAAACTATTTTTCTGTCCGCAATAAATGCTTTCTATATGTTTATCAAACCGTTCAAGTATCTGAATGCAATATTTAATTCAATTAAATCCAATTAACAATATTTGTGCAACAATTTATCTATATCCCACAAAGTAGCAAGATGAAGTAGTAGTAGTGTGCCAATTCAGTTTTATTATAGACTTTTAGATTATATAATATATTTATTTGTCATATAATATATTCATGATAGTATAAACTTACATTTAGTTGTAATCTCAATTTGTTTAACGACACTTCCACATAACGATATTATTAGTTAAAATTTTGAGCATATAGGCTTACAAGGTACAACTTTTTTTAGCAAAAATAAAACATATCTCATAAACATGAAACATTTTACTTTTAATATGATGAATAATAAAGTAAGTTTATTACAATATAATTGTATTTCATTAAAACTAGCTAATTGAGAACATTATAATTTTATTAGACTAATAAATAAGAGCGATCTGTTTGTTGATACGTTTGTATAATTATATACTTTTATACCGTATACAAAACAGAGGAGATCTCGTAATCTTTATTTATAACATTACGTGTTCTGATTCATTATGCTTAAGAGGTTGAAAAGGGTGTAAGAATGATATGCTTGAGGCATGTGACCCAGGTATAGATTTAGAAAGTAGTGGATAAACTCAATTTGTGAAATTCAATACATTCCACTAATTTAAACAATACCTACTCAATTGTTTTGCGTCGTGTTGTTTATTATTTCTTGGAGTAGTCAAACAATATCTGTTGCTAATAAGAGGTAGGGGTTATAAAACAGCCTCCAAACCCTCACCCATCATTGTACAAAATAGAGGTGACTGGCATGTTAGGCTCTTACTATTCGCATATTTCCAGCCACCTACACTAACTACTCGTACTAATGAAATGTTGCTCGTGTCGGTCTGAGTGTTGGCTTGACAAAACAAAACCCGGTTTGGCGCCTAATAGCGGCCGAGCTAATTAATATTATAAAAAATTGAATATTTTATACGTCGATGACAAGTTTTAATAAATTAATCATTAATCTATTTAGCAGTGGGTCTATTCCGGTAATAGCGGACAAGTTCTCCGAGGTAGATGGGGCAGAGGACCGACCAAGGTAAATGGAATCTAATTTATGTTATAATTATATATATACGAGTAGTCTTCTGGTTTATGATAAGATATTTCATTTAGGTATTCGATGGTTTTATGCCTTCACCCTTTATCAGTCTACAGTCCTGTCTGTCTTTCGGGACCTTTTAACAAGACATAATTAGTATTCAAGATATTTCAATATAATGTATTATAGCACAGTTAAAGAGAAAAATCCAGAAATATCACTCATAAAAATGTGTGTGTGGACAACAGTTTTCCAACAGCAAAGTTGTGTGTGTCACCCAATCCAGTTTTTCTATAAATATTTGCTTCAAACTTAAATGGACCCCTAAGACGTAATAAACCCAAAACATGACAAATACCTATCTATTGACATAACTACTTTGCTCTAAGAGGAAATAAAAACAACCATTTATTATCTAAATATTTAACTTGTTTTGTAATTGATTTACATTTATAAATTAACTAGTCGACGCACCCTTGCTTCGCTTTCTAAAACGTTTTTAAATAACAATAACTATTTCGGTGTAATAGATTTTGCGTGATGCGCGTGTAAACATACAGACAGATAAATAGATGAGCAAGAATTATAAAAGTGATTGTTTTAGTTTCTATTGGTGTTAAAGTCCCCTCACATTAAGTTATCCTAAATATCTTCTATGTACAGACAACCAATAACTTAAATTTGATTTGATAAAACTTAGATAAACATCAACATCTGACGCATTATTTATTATACGTCAATTAATATATTAAAAAAAATGTTTGAAACAAACTTTCTGTACTAGAGCGCTTATTAGAGCGTTTGTAGAGTAGAAGTAATACTCGATTGGTACTTTGAGCTCGCATATCATTTCCATGTCGAGCTGTCATCCTAATTTCACCTGACGCTGCGCACGCGCATGTCATTTTTTCAAAGCCAGTTTTGTATGTAATACGAGAATAAACTTGTGGTTTCATCTAGATGTAGTTATGTAAAAAATGTATTAATGTGTAGTATGATTTAATCAAAACCTCAGATTTGAAGTGAATTGTGTCACAAATGTCACAATACGTTTTGTTATTCTTTATTAAAATTAAAAAAAAATACAAGCTATATAGAGTGCCCTTCAAAATTTTTATAATAAAAGGAGGAAGGTCGAGTAACTAGCTAATATCATCATAATAGTATTTTTTTTAATAATTAAGGAAAAACAATAGTTAAAAAATAAATAATCAGATCTAACAAATTAGTTTATGTAGAATATTTATTTTACTTTCCTTCGAAAAAAAAACACTAATTATTAGGCTTACAAATTAAGAGCTTTTGTTTAACTAAGTTCTCTTGAAAGTTTTTGTACTTCATTACAGTAAAGAGACAAGAATATTGCAAATATGATAATTCAGAAAGTGAAACACTATTCATGACATGTTAATGAGACGTGTGTGTTCGTTTGTATACGCATGTATGAGTATTGATATTGATCGATAGTCGATACACATACTTCACTTGTGATCAGTATATTTTGAATACCCAATTATTTTTTTAACTCTACAGTTCGATGTATTTAATAACGAAAATTTAAATGAAGAAAATATTATAAGTCATTGTTCTGGTCGATTACAGATCACCTGAGAGTCTGTGCCTCTCTGTGGGTCTAGGCAGAGACAAATTATTCGATCCCCACGCAGCGCCTGCGCATTGATCGATTGGGTTATTTAGTATTACTTGCTCGCGATTTGTTACTTGCCGATACTGATCAACTCTGCTGGGTATTACATTTTGTTACTCACTATTAAATATAGAAATAAAAGTGTTGACACGTTTTTTAAGTTACTCATTTTACAGTATACCAATAGAAGGCACTAGAAAGCTTCTATACTTTTAAATTGGAAAGAAGAATGGCTTATTGTTAATTTTAACTTTAAAACTTTATGTAACTTCTTTTGGTAAATAAATTATATGATCCTCACCTGACCACAGTTAAAAATAAATAACAAATTTGCCCATTAGGTAAGGTGGAGGTTTTTTCAAAGGTATAAATCATAGTGTATGGGTCAATAAAGTTTAAGGAGTTTTAAATAAATTAAAAGATTTCGTAGTAACTCCTAGTGAGTGATATCACGTCAGTAGTGCAATGACATGAATTTTTAATTTTTTTACATAAATAAAAACGTTTAAATATGAATGTCGTATGTGTATTATGTAGGTATATTGCAAAGCGGCGCAGGCGCAGGCGCAGGCGCACAGGCAAGGGTATGCAAATGCGCGACTCCCGCGTTACGTAGCTAATGGGACCACTTCAAGTAATTTCCACTCAGCTCAGACTATTTTATTTATATCCATCGTAAACTAAACCCACTGGTAACTGCAAACCACTACTTGAGCGAGATGTTGATTTATTTGCTAACGAAGAAATCTATCGAAAGTGGTCTCAATAATTATACGTTTCCTATTTGATTTTGGTCATCTCAAAATTATTTAAATTGATTTCCAAACATGCCCGAATATCCACATAATCGGATTGAGTAACTCCATTTTTTTAAATCGTAAAAAAAAAAATTTTTGAAATTGATTTAAAATGTATAGTAGAAGCATTTTCTATTTTATTGAGAAAGAAATTCAATACATAGTCTCTAGCTTTTATTGTAAATTTAACTTTGTATGTAACATGATGTGTAGGTACGTTAAATACTGTTAGTAGAGTTAAATTAAAATGTCGGTGTAGCAGTATGTATGTATAGTCGTAACTCGTAGCATAAAATCCAGTTGTTTTGAAACGTTATAATCATGAATGATAAGGATTAGCCTTTGATCTGACAGTCGCTCGACAGGTTCCTTTCTTGCTGGTCACTTCCTCGTGTGTTTCATAAAAATAAAAAAAACGTGTTAAACAATATATTTAGTTATAACAGAGAACGTGCTACAAGTTTTAATTCCACTTATTTTTTTTATCAAAATATTTTACTAACTTATTTTAGCAACACTGTTGGCTTCTGTCTCAAATACTTATTGTAGAGTAAATATTGACTATCGTAGTGATAGCGTAAATGTAATAAGCTGCACTGGAATTTAATTAAAAACTGCATCACCCCGAGGATCATCTGAGTTGTTAACTTTATTATTTAGTTCAGTTCAATGTAAAGGCTTTTATGCATAATAAAAACGCCTTGAAAACCTGTACCCGGGTCACAAGCTGCAGATACTTTTAGGGTTTCAGTCCTCTTATTAAAATTGTGAAGTAATGACAAGTGAAACACAATCAATCAATTACTGGTCATGCCATTAATGGTCCACTACTGAGTCGGGTCTCCTCCTCAGATTGAGGAGGGTGTTAGGCCATAGTCCACCACGCTGGCCCAGTGCGGGTTCGCAGACTTCATATATCGATAGAGAACAACCGATAGAGAACTCTCAGGAGAGCAGATTTCTTCACGATGTTTTTCTTTGCCGTTAAAGGAAGTGATATTGACACATAACGCAGAAAAGTTGGATGTGTGCAGGGGGGGGATCAAACTCAGAGCTCCCGTGTCCACAACCCCAAGCTACGCACACTAAAACCTTTTCAATATTTCCAGCGATTTCTTCTTTTAAATAAAATAATAAACTTTTTAACCATTACCTCTAGTGTAACTAAGTACGAACTGATGCTATTCATTTAATATAAAATATGTGTGTGTGTTAGTTAATAAATATGTCACGTAATAAAATAAATTTTTGTATCTCTAAAACATTCGAAAAGAGGTTAAATTTTGTGAATAAACAAGTTAAACGAACCATATCAAGTTATTCTTAGGCTACGGACACTTTTTGTGGCCGTTACGGGGCAACGCGGACACTTTTGTTATAAAATTATATTTTGTTATATAGAAAACCGAATGTTATCCCATGTATCATGAGATATCCATCTCATCTATACTAACCCAAGAAATAAAAATTTGCGTTTAGATTTTAGAGATTAAAGAAGTTTTAGTGGTTGTATTTACAACCAAAATAAATATCGGTTTTGGAGAAATAATTCGGCCAAGTGCGAGTGTGGAACTCGCGCAATGTGGGTTCCGTACAATTCAATTAAGGGACTAACACTATCAAATTTTCATTTGTGTGTGGGTCAAAATATCATCAAAAGTAGTATTGTGGGGCAATTACTCCAGATATTAGTAATGCGTGTTTCAATATAATCAACCGCTTTTCTATGTAAAGGTTACTTATTAAATGAATTTAAGAACAGATGAAAAAAACATTTTTTACCAAAAAATTTAACCGACTTCTCTGATGAGTAATAAATACTTTCACTTAAGTACCTTATAATGTTGTTACCACATTACAAGCCATATCTTTTCATTGCGTAGACTTAGAAGTTTGATTTTTTGACAGCAGACCTGAGTGTTTGATATTAACTTGAACTTAATACCTCCGTGCCTTCCTGAGAAAAAGGGTCTTGACAGACAGACAGACAACGAAGTGATCCTATAAAGGTTCCTTTTTCCTTAGGTACGGACCTCTAAAAAAGGAGGGAATTTGTTTTAGTATGACTGTGGTACTTAATAATTCTATAAAATCATTATATAAATATATAATTTTATATTAAAATTAATTGCTTAGCAAAGTTATGTTTTAACTTTTTTACCTTTTTAATTATTAATAAATTACATATGAATAATAGCTATTAAAGACGATATTTCACATTTTTTGTATACAAGCAACCATGAAATTATTGTGCGTCATATTATATTCTAAGGTTAGGTCATTTAATATATTTAGACTTTATTATATAGATATTAGATATACTTGGCGGATGTGAAGACATTTTTGATTTGGTTCTTAACAAACATATTCCCCGTTACGCAACCGGAATCTTCGCTCATTTCTGGTGAAAACGCAGCTTTATGTTGTTAACTTTTTAGTAATACATAAAGCCAGGGTTATTGGCGTAAACTTAACCCTACAAAGTTAATCTCATCTTGACCTACGTTAAAGACAATCCTACGTTTTGCAGACAAATCGAACTTTATTAAAGAATATTGATCACAATACTATAATAATGTAGGTTAATGGTTGCGGATAATTAGTTTAAAGTTTCGTACAAACAAAATCAAAAAATTATGTCATTATGATATACTTACACAAGACATTTTGCTAAGTAAGCTGTTTGAATGAATGAATGAAAAAATTATATGAGAAGGGAAGGAGAGGTGGTATTGAATGGACTATTCGGTAAATGCAAAATAGATACTGCTATTGATCCGGTAAATAATCAAAAATTAGCTCTTACAATTACGACAGGAACTAAAGCAGTGGCTTGGACTTGTGACCAAGGTGTAGGCTAAGGCCTTCCTTTATTCAATTGAAACACTCGCCTCCATTATCCAGTTTTCTTTTTTAAATTTAAACCTTAGGTAAGGATGTCCCAAAGTCGTAGATTTTCTTACTACGGTTACCACGTTACTCAGCCATAAATATAATTTTTCTGAGCTACTAATTCGCATAATACTACCGCTAATTCCGTAAGTGTAGCCCACAAAAACTAATTCTATTTTAAAATGAAATAATTAAGATAAGAAGGAGGCGCACCAAACACATAAGTGTAGCTAATTAGTATAAAACCTTCAAAACAGTTAAGATGGCGCGCGTACTTGGCTTGCCCAACTGCGCGTTCACTTCGTAAAGATATTTACTGAGATTCATATCCAGATAACAATTATATAAATCTCTCGGGGAATCGTACACATTAGACGACATTGTCTTAAGACTTTCTGAACGTACTTATATTGTGTTCTCAAGTTACGCGTAAATTAATAATCAAACTTAATCTAAAAACCCTTGAATTACAGATTGAATTTTTATTCCAAATTAGAGTTTTACATACATAATTTTTTTTTTTTTTTTTTTTTTTTTTTTTTTTTTTTTTTTTTTTTTTTTTTTTTTTTTTTTTTTTTTAAAGATTACTAGCACTATGGATCACATACTACTAGTATTCCCTTTACCCCTCCTAGTAAGCTAATAAATAGCTTGTGTCAGGAGTGGGCCACGCCAGTAGTCCAATGTCCGGGATTTGATTTAGATTTGAAATTCATGTTCAATCCATTATCTACAGATTTTGGTTTGATTTTATCCTTAAATTTCTTAATTCTTACTTTGTTGAGTTTATTTTAGTATCAATAATAGATAACACGACATCTAGAATTATTTTGATTAATATGAGACTATATCGAAATAAGTTTAGTACTCTAAACATTGAAAAAAAGAAATAGTTAATTCTACTATAATAAATACTAAAAGGTGTACAAAAGTAAGTAACAAATATTTTAATGTTTAGACTAAAGTCTGCGCTACTCCATAGTTCTTACATTACGTGAAATATATATCCGGTATCCGACTTATACCAACTGTAAAAACAGCAAAACAGTTGCTTTCCTTAACCGAAACATATTCATTTTAATTGTTTATAACACAAACCTATTTCAAAAAATTAGAGAAGTATACTATTATTCATTATTGACATAAAAATCTACTTTATAAAAACTTTAATTTTATAAAGTAGATTTAAAAGTGACAACTTCGAAAACACCGAATGATGTCACGTCGTGTATTATATCACTTTTGCTGACATCATTGTTGATGACCCAGTGGTTGAGATTTCAAATCTTACTCGGGAGGTCCGAGGTTCGATCCTGGGCACACACCTCTGACTGAGTTATGTGTGTTTTAAGCAATTAAATATCACTTGCTTTAACGGTGAAGGAAAACATCGTGAGGAAACCTGCACTCCTGAGAGTTCCCAAAAAGTTCTCAAAGGTGTGTGAAGTCTGCCAACCCGCACTGGGCCAGCGTGGTGGACTATGGCCTAATACCCTCCTCATTCTGAGGAGGAGACCCGGCTCAGCAGTGGGCCATTGAAGGGTCGTGATGATGATTGTTGATGACGTCAAACACGATGTCATATAGTATTTCACTTCACGTGACAGAATGCCTATTTTAGCCAAATTTATTTTGTGCAAAAAAATATATAAATAATCTGTGATTAGTCATAAGAATTTGTGTACTATTTAATATGATTAAAACTTAATCAATTTTAGTACAGTCTATGAGCAATTTAAGCACAATAGATGGAATACTACTTCGCTAGTTTTTATTTAGGTATTGTAAAACTGTATAGTCAGAAAACGGATAAAACTAATAATTTTATGTATATCCGTAGGATTTTATATAAAAATATTATTTAGTTCGGTATTGTATGTATTTTGAAGTGAAGCCAACAGACGGACGTTGGCTCCAGTCCAGGGTATGAGTCGGTAGTGTATGGGAAAGAAACGATCAGAGCAAAAACATAATAACGAGTAGATATCTTCATTTGACCGTGGCCGAGGTTCTGCTCGACCGCTGCCTGTCCTGTACATGGGAAAATATACATTTAAAACTATTAAGTGCTTATTAAATTATGCTGACATAGAAGTATCCAGTCACTGATTCAATTACGTTTATGTGAAAATACACCATGGAAAAACAAATATATAGGTGGTAATCACTATGAGTAAATTAAGAGTTTCACAAAAAAAATCCAAGGCCATTTGAACAAGAGGTTTAAAAAATAAAACTGTGCTTTCTACTATTATTGTCGTGAAAACCTTTCGAATAAAATATTTTGTTGCCATGCAGGGCCAGTGTGTTGTCGTAGAGCTTAGAATTCCACAAAATCTGACGTCACATCGTGTACAACGCCTTTATTTTCGTGATTAGTAGGGCAATAAGCAAAGACGATACTATAACAAGACCATTGTTTCACGACGACGTGACGTCACAACGACAAGATGCCTCGACAGTTCGAAAAATTCTAAATCAGTTTTTGCAAAAAAAAGAAAATTATTGATATCTAAACTAAAAATAAGGGAAGTTTTCTTTAGCAAATGTATTTCCTATCAAATAATAAGTTATCTAAGTAGCAGTGTATGTAGTAGGCAGCAAGTAGTGTGGAGCAGGAGCAGCAGGTAGTGAGGCAGCAAGCAGTGCGCACAATTCCGAAGCATAATAAATGAATATCGATCGAATACTAATAAGCGCATAAAAACAACTCGACGTCACGCCAACTCCAACCAGTCATGAGCGAAACGCGGACTTAGAACTCAGTTTTATATTCTAAGCCCTTATGCAAAGTATTACAGTTTCTGCCACTAAAAGAGGACACCATGATCTCTGTTTAATCATCTGTTTCTATATACTTGTCTATTACCTGAATAAAATTATTTTGAATTGTACATCAGTTACTTATCTAAATTTTCCTTCCTTCCTTCTTTTTTTAATGACTTCTAGTTGTGCACAATGGAGATGCATAGGAAACTTCACGTAGTAAGAACAAAATACACTAGTGGAATTTGATCAGTAAATCAGTTTTTATTTTAAGAGACTTCCTTTATAATCAAAGGACTCATGTCAATCTACACCAACACAATATTCGTTAGTATACAAGACCAAAAAAAATAAAATTATGAATATACTAAAATTATAATAAAATAAATATTATATGCAGTTAGTATACTATTTACAGTTTAATTTTCTTAGACTTAATAAATTTACACACAAATTTTACATGACGCGAACAAAACACATAGTCTTACTGGGGAGATCCCGAGTTCGATCCCCCACAGACACACACCTCTGACTTTTTTGTGTTCTGTGTGTTTTAATTAATTAAATATCACTTGCTATAACGGTGAAGGAAAACATCGTGAGGAAATCTGCACTCCTGAGAGTTCTCCATGTTCTCAAAGGTGTGTGAAGTCTGCCAATCCGCACTGGGCCAGCGTGGTGGACTATAGCCTAATACCCTCCTTATTCTGAGGAGGAGACACGGCTCAGCAGTCGGCCATTGGCGGGTCGTGATAGACAAAACACTAATTGGAGGAAAAATTTGTCATCAATAGGACGAGGGATAGAAGGAGGGAGAACATCTTGATTATATATTAAAAATGGAATTTTTTCATTAGAGGTATATAATTTGTTTTTAAAGAAAAATGAATAAGCCTATAGCTTAAACCAAACATGTAAACATATTCCGTTGCCGTCGATTTGCCGTAAACAACTGATAGTTATTATATTAGCGACTATATATAGTATATACACCACACCGTGCACGTCACGGATACTTATTAGATATTAAAGCTGCACTTATTAATATATATTTAAATATACGAATTTTAAGTATGTTAAACTTTGCTTACGGAGCAGTAGGATGTCAAGAGCCATCGCCTTTTTGAAAATTATTGTCATAATTTAAATTTGTGACTTATGATTGTGCTCTTGTCTTGCGTTGGTCTGAAGTTGCTATTTTAGAGCCCATTTACTGGAGACACTTTTTGTATACGTTCGATGGGTAATTGATGCGAGTAATATTTTATATTAATGCTAGAAATCCCAATCGAAAATACTCGAGTACTAAGTTCTGACCGGTGTTTCTTAAGTAAGACCTGATACAGTATCTATTAATAGGGAGAACTTGCACAGCTCAAATAACTTATCAAGTTTACGTACAAACGTACGAACACAACATTTCTCACGGGCTATCAAAATCATCTGATGGAAACATGATCTTGGTTTTTATGTGTATTTTCGAATCATATGTAACTTCATGTAGGTTTTATGGTAGGCTAATAAATATATCGAGCTATCGCAGCTGATGGTTCTACGCAGTACAACGGTATCTGCTGGCGTGGCCGCTGCACACGGGCGGGTGCTAAACGTTTCTAATGCTGTAGAAAAACTATTTTTTGACGCTTCAATAAAATTCAAACATGACTACCATATTATAGGATATTTCTATCCTTGATATAGCATTGGCATACGTGAGAAGTAAGAGAGCCTATAACTGGAAAAAAGATTGAGTGAGTCAAATATTGCTGTTATGAGAAACTGAATAAATACTATAATAATTGTTTTAATTGAAGATTAAATAAATTATAAAATAATCTGTGATAGTTGGTCTCTTTTTCGAGAGGTCCGAGGCAGGCAGACCTCTCCACGTTTTAATCAATTAAATATCATTTATTTTAACAATGAGGGAAATCATCGTTTGCATGGACTCGGTTTAGCCGTATCAAACAGTTGAGATTATACCTAATAATATTTCTATATTTTTAAAACCGTTCGTTTGCAGTGTAACATTTGAACATTATGAAAGACCAAACGAGTGAGCGAGTGAGTGAGAGAGCGAGAGAGCGGCGCGACATAATTACACAACCCGGGACGCCAATGAAAACCCATTTTTATGGCGATACGCGATAAACCGATGCCTCCACTATATTCGTTGCTTGATAAAAACTACCATTCTAGTAAACATGCTTTAAAATTGTCGATTTCCACGGCCCTGACTCGTGACTCGTATCACTTTAAAAATACCTTTATAAACTTTGAGATACCCACACTTGTTTCCAGATAACTTAAGTATAATTATTAATTATTGATATTTTAATTTTATTTGTTATTACAAATCTTTCTTATTATATTTTCGAAAATACGAAGGATAAGGTCATCCATTCTAGGATTCAGAAACCGAAAAGAAGACGCCGAAATGAAAAGGAGCTTATCAATCGTGGACCCTTTTTTCTTTAGGGAGACGAGACTAATTTTTTTAAGCACATCAAAAATTGCTGTATTAATTATTACATACAGATTACAAAATTAGTATAAAGGTACAGCGAAGAGGAATCAGTAGACAAACAACAGATAAAATCATATATAACAAAAGATAACAACCTGGGCGAAACTCCTCAAATACTTTGTTTTAAATGATAAATATCTAGTGTATAAGTATAATACCTGGATTAGTAAAATCCTAAGATAGTTAAGTTCTACTATAGTAGTCCAGTCCTCCAGTTTTTATATTAATTGGCAGGAACCGCGCTCCGATGCGTGTTGACCTTTACGCTTCTCACGATATGTCAGTACTTGTGTAAAATATGCCTTTATTGCCCTTTGATGCACTTGCTAAACGGTTAGGTAAACTATTTACCTTTACTAATAGCTGGGTAAATTGCTGGTGATCGCAAAATGTTGTATTTAGCGATATTTTTATTTACCTGTGACCTCAAGTAGGTACGCTAAAATATTTTAAACCCTTTATCGCAATACCAAGGCATTCACGGCTTCCAAACTTTATTATTTTTTTACACTTCTACTAATCATTAAATTTAACTAAAATTAATTTTATCATAGACAGTATTTAATTATAAAACAATAAATATTTTTTGTTTTCTGGCAACATTATTATTTGTGACTGGCTTAAAACAATAGTATACCTACTGGGATTGTAAAAAAATATATTTTATCTTAGTATTTTCAATTAAGTTCATCCGAATATCTAAAATCTATTCTTAGTAATGGTTCCTTCAGTGAGGATAGGTTTGTTTATTGTTTGCTTAAAAAGCATTTATTATCGTATCAAAGTCTAACCGAGCTCTGATAATATGCATATAGGTAGTTAACACAACTATATAATGTCTAGGTATATTATACCTAAGACTTATTTCCGGTATAAGATGCCGAAAAAAAGAAATAAAATACTAACTAGATATTAAATCAAATAATGACTAAACAGAGGAATTATTACATAAGAGTCTTGTTAAATATATATAAATTGATAATTATATTTAAATTATTCAAATGAAGCTAGTTATTAGGTTCTGCTTCTTGCCGCAGACACTTTTTTGTATCGGATCACATGAAACGGGTTTTAAATTAAGACTCAATTATGATTTGAGAAACAAATAAAAAAGTATTAATTAAAATATATACTTGCTTTTAAGATCTGCATGTCCAAAATGTTATTTTAATTGAATAAGGAAGATCTGAGTCTTTGGAGTTCCCTCCACGTAATGTTTAATAATATAAAAATTTACGAAACTCTCCAGAATGGTTAGATTTGCTTATTTATTAGTATAAATTCTAATCTATTCAAGTATTAAAAGTAGCCTTTTTTTATTAAATAGATAATGAAATTATCAAATAAAAAAATATGGAAATATAGAACCTGCGGAGTTTTTATTGAGCAAGCTACTCACACTTAACGTTTTTTATTAACAATTTTTTTATTTAAATGAATAACAGCAAATTAATGACTTCTTTTGTATTTTTTAGACAGAACCCTAATGAAAGTGTAAATGACGCAGAATGTCCTTTTTATCATATTAAAGTCTAATTTGATAAATTATTACAGATTACTAAAGCGACCGAGGAGTGTTTACTTGATCTCCGCATGAACTAGTTATCATAATGTATGTAAATATAATATATGGAAATAGTATAAGCGAGATGCAATCGTTTTCGGAAGTAATGAATAACGAGCGCGGGGAGGGCGGGGAGACGCAGGCTGCGGGGAGAGGAGGGGGGAGGGGGAGCGTGGCACGTGTCGGCGATGCTAATTGCCGTCATTCAAATCAGTAAAAAATCTCACACGTTACAATTATGACGCTGAGTGGTGAGAATAATGCCAAGAATTTATTTGAATTACAAATTGAACACACCAGACAGTTTTAGCGCGGAGCGAATAAATAATTTGATATTATGCAAAGTGATGATACCTCACTTACCGACCTTGACATAGACCCATAAATAAGAATATCTTAACGCTCATGCATATGTACGGGGGACGGCCGCCACACACCGCACAGCACCACACTGCCCCCCCCCCCACCCCGCACCGCACCGCGCCCCGCAGCCGCTCGCACTCAAATATGGTAAGTGCCGGCTTATGAATTAATTTTATTATTTAAAACTCGGAATGTTCATTACTAAAACAAATACTCGTAAGGCGTAGTAGCACAGGGTGCTCCGGTAAGAACACACCCAAACACTTGCCACTGGTCAACTCCCGACAATAACAAGGGGTTTTACAAACGTTATTGTTCTCCTGCGATCGTTTATATGAACAGAAGATTAAAATTTGCACTTTGTACCAATTGCCTAAATTATCATGATGCAGGTAAATTATCAAGATTAATTTATAATTGCTAATGCTATTTCTAAATATAAGATTTTACATCGATTGGATTGGATATTAAATAAAACGCTCAAGGTGAGCAGGCAGCAGGCAACGGACAACAGGCAGCAGCTAGCAGGCAGTGAGGCGGCTGGCGCGCCCACGCACCCACGCACGTCCCGCGCGGCTTACGTCACTATCTGCGATGTAGAACAATGCATCTATCGAAATAGAGTTATGTAATCATTTACACCTTTAAATATATTCATATTCATTTTTATAAAAATATCAAAAACCAGAATGTCTTCGTTAGTTGGTAGCATTGTTTATAATTATGTATAGCAGTCGTTAGCCAGACTATTGCGTAGCATTAGAATGCGTGTAATTTTCAGCAATTTACTTAATTTATGTAGAGTAACATGGCCCAAACGACTAATACCATAGCAGACAATGCTAGAACACCCTGTACACAAGACAGTTCACATGACCCGAAGCGAATCAACTGACAATAAAAACGAAACAATCGCGTTTCCATTAAACAAATTCGTGAATACGTAATGCAGCTCAATGCTCGATATTAATATTTATGCGATTTGAATAGATCGCTGATATCGCTCGTTAGCTGCTTCATACTTTCATTGTACGACACGAGTACGACCGGCGAGCTGCGACTGCCGCACAGGCCACAGACTACAATGCCTCGATATCGATCCTTGTTTGTACTTCATTATGTTACCAGTGTGATTATATCTATTTGCTTTATTGCATTTTGAGGTATTGTAGTTTAGAAAGTCTCAAATACATATTTTAGAGGACAAGGTAAAGTAAGCTTCAACCCAACACCGGAGTATGAAAAATAGGATTTTATAAATGTAAAAGTTCTCATTATTTAACGATGCTACCAATACTATAAAGGTGAAATTTCGACTCGAGCCGAGCTTAGGATTAACAAAATATATAGAAAAAAGCGTCTCAATCAAAGTTTGAGTATACAAAATTTGTTACATAAGAATAAGTTTCCAATTTCATGTTTATTTTATTAATATTCCGTAGAAACTATAATTTTATCTTAGATTAAAAGTGGCCTATGTTATTTTCAGGTATCTATGCGAAAAATCAAGAGGATCCGTTGCTCAGTCACAGGGTGAAAGAAAAATAACCCAACAAACAATCTTATTGCCTGTTTTAGTCTCAATGAACACACCAGATCAGAAAGTAGATATCTTAATTTTTAGACGTTAATCTCAATTAAAGTAGCGCTATAATTTATTTAAAATGAACACGATTAGTCGTATCGTACAGAGCATCGTAATGTATAACAATCTCGTAACGGGTGTGAAGCCGATGATTCTATCTCTGTTTGTTTGTTGAGATTTGCTGTTCGCAATTAGCTTATCTATATAACTAGTATTTTTTTGTTTTAAACCATTAGCTATGATACTTTAGGTAGACGGAATTGATACCGAACGATCCAAGATATCGGCTTAAATTATTCATAAACTTACGTGCGTCCTGTCCAGCTATTAAGAGACAGGAAACTTTTCATTTTAATTCAAGGATTTGTGACTTTTAAAATTAAATTTTATGTCGAAAATTAAATGGAAAGTGTTTGAGTTGATCTGTCATCTAAATTATGTAGAGCTCTAAAATGAGATGGTATCAGCTTTGCCTAAAATTGGCCCTTAAAGTTTCTTAAAAAAACATATCTAAAGGAACCCTAATAGAAACAAAACACGTGTCACGACACATAACATCCTTTCCATTCATAAAAACCTTTTACAATGCCACAATAAAAATAAAAAGATGTCTACGCAATATGCATTTAATTAAATCTGTAGAATAGGATAAGAAATAAATGGAGATGGGTTATTGTTACGTAGAGATACGTGGATGGATGGATGGTTAACTTACTTACTCTAGTATAAAAGTGGATGGAATTCTAGATTTGTAATGATGACTATTCTTCTAATGGTAGATATCTTAAAAATACAGAGAGAGAAAGAAAAAAAGGATTCATTTCCCTTCACTCCTGGATGACTTGACTGTCTTTGGAAATCCTACAATATAAAGAACCTTTGTTGGTCTATATCTCATATATTTACCATTGAGATTATATCTGGAAGGAAACAAGTTATGGTAGGAGAGGACTTCCAGAGATCCTAGCAGAACTTTTACTACTGAAACTGCTGAACCGCTGAGGTCCCACCTTTGGTCTATCAGTCCTGTATAAATTCAACCTTCTTCTATCAGCATTGTCCTTAAGATATTCAAATGTAAGGTGAGATCAATAAAAACACAATCGTTACAAAAAATAATAACACGGATTAAACAAAAAAGGTGTAGGTTTGTTATGAATGAAGGGCCCGTGACGTCACACACACACACACATACACACAGACAGCACAATGATCTAGCGATATGCATCTCAATTCGTAATTCAACACACGCTTGGTATTGGTAGTGTGACCTTTTTGTTTCTTCCTTGTAATCGAGGTGAATATCCTGTATTGACGATTTGATATTGTTTATTAAATACCATGGTTCCGTGACATGTCGAAACTATTGATAAATTAGTTTATTTACTACAGTAAGAACCATCGCGCCAAAACCTACAATGCTGCCATTATTAACAAGCCATCATTAATTAACATGGCGTTCGCTAAGTTGGTCCACTGACAAGTCTAAACTCTATCTATATATTTCTGATTAATTTTCAATATAAACTTTCATCCATATTTTATTTTATTATAGTGTTTTATCCGGAAATAAAGTAATCTATATCCTTCTCTAAAGTTTTAATTCAAATCTATACCAAAATTAAAATTAGTTCAGCAAAGTGATAACCTAATAGACTGAAAGAATTCGTTATGCATTCACTAGAAAAGGTTGCAAAATAAAAAAAAAATGCATTGATTATTATTAGTATAGAGTAGAATAAGAAATTAAAAATAATGTGTCCTGAGCTTCGGCCATATTAGAAAAGTTGCTGAAGATGGATATCATGTAGAGTTAGCAACACTGTTTATAAATTAGTCTTCTCGGTTAGTTACTTCTATATTATTTCGAGTATATCGACGTGTAGACAATATATAACCTTTAGTGCGATAGATTAGTCAGTCTCTCTAGTGTTGTCGCGCAGTGTTGGAATTGCTCTAGTCACCCTACTTGAGGTCTACGTAAGTTAACTATACCATCTATTGTAGTTAGTGTTCGGGCAGTAGGGCGGCAGGGGAGCGTTGTAATTATTTAAAAGGATTTTAACCCTACACGTTGTTCGCAAATCCAAGACACTGTCCGGCTTGCATGTGTGTACTTATTGCTGTACAGTAATATCATTCCTCTTTCATTCTATGACAGTAGATTTCTTTTTCTTCATAAAAATGTGACAAAATATACAACTCCACGTTATAAAAATGAATGTAAATCCATATATAAAGGGCAAAGAGCAAAGCGGAGAGTGAACGTTCCCAACATATCCAATAAGAGGGTAGATTAAAAAAGTTGTTGCATCACCAGCGACAGCGGCAGCGGCAGCGCCAGCGCCCTGCAGCGGAGCAGAGCGACAAAAGAAAGGATACGCGTACGTGATGCACAAAGCCGACGACGATATTATCCTGTTTTTTATTTCTTATACATGGTGCTTTATAAATGGTTGCACTAGCTTACGCCTGTGGCTCTGCTTGTGATTTTATTTAAAATTAAATAAAATCACAAGCAGAGCCACAGGCGTTAATCTTATATTAGAACAATTATACGTAAAAGCTTGCTTTTTGACAACGTAGTCATAGCACCACGCCACCAAACAATACTACACTACTCACTTCTTTAATATATAGAACCGTAGTAATGATTATTTTTGTTTATAGTTTTTTATTTAATATTTCTGCTTCGCCCCATATAGTGGGATTTGGATAGTGATCAGACAGACGTGTCCCAGCAGTGTGCACGCGTGTTTATACACGTTGTTTGTACACAGTTAGGCTTGATACTGATCTGGTAGCTAAAGTGATTATCAATGCAAAAATATTATTATTTTTAACTAAAGGTATGAAGAAAGAAAAGACAAAAGCACGAGACATAATTCCTCCTCAAAAAGCTCAAAAGTTAGTAGGTGGTATAAATGCAGCTTCAAATATAAAATTTAACTTAAGAGCTCATAAATTGTATCCAAGTTATACAAATAAGCAACAAGGAACTGAATATATATCGTTAGGAAAATATCAAGGATGAGCTAGATTCAGAGATGTCATCTTATTACACAATGATCCAGTTTTAGGCAATACCGCTCTGTGTTGGGCACTCACAAACGGACACAACTGTCTCAAGGCCGATGTTATAATGCTAATCTCGTAATATTTAGAAATAACGAAATCTATACAAATACATATGTATAATCAAGAGATAGGTTTATCTAGAAACGCGAAATTTTGCATAGTGTTCCTATTTTTGCATAGGAACACTAAGATAGAGTATTAGACAAAGGTTTATGAGGTAATGTTAATAATGTAAAGGATAATACTTACAAAATCAGGATGACAAGATAAGTATAAAACTCTTATTTAACACAATCAGTATATTTATAAATAAACAAATCTTGTCACTCGATAATTCAAAACACCATAATAGAATATTGTATGGTTTCAAATGGCGTGTAGGAGATGAAAAGGCAAAAGTTTATGGTTGTTCACACGTCCTCATCCAAAAACAATATAAACATAAGACTTCGAAAAATAAAATAAAAAATAGCTAAATAATAAAATTTTACAAGTAATACCTAAAATTTTAATAAAATCTTATGTAATCAACATCGTCGCATAATTTCTATAAAAGAGGATATGATTTCGAAGTGTTGACTATGACAATGTATGGTTAGTTAACTGATAAATCAAAATCTACTATCCGCCATATTAGATATTACTCCCATAGTTGGTGGGGAAATTATTTTTACCCGACCCTAAAAAATTTAAAAGTTTACTTAGTAAAAGATTCAAAATATTATTATATATAAGTATTATAGTTCAATATAGAGTAAAGGCAGAGGATCCAGAGTCAGCTATGCTTGTTCATCGTATGAACACATACTCGTAAGTCGTTAGATCCGATTAGGTCTGAGCGATAAGGCTCGGAGTGTCTGAGTATCGGGCGACATCTCGCTTGACAATGTTCTGTAAATACAGTGGTTTATTGTGCCCGGATTAGAGGTGAGAGGATTTAGTTCATGACACGAGCTATGTTCAGATATATCTTGTTGATCAGGCCCTTGTTACTGACGGTTATATATAGAACAGAACTGTAAAAATACAAATCAAGGAGCCAGAAATACCTTTGTAAAGATTCTGGCACTTATCATTCTGAACCCTTAAAGGATCTGCAGTCTCAGAAGATCAATGTTTGTACTCTCTTCAATATTGTTTCTGTTTTCTAGCTTATATATTATGATAAAATGTTGCAAGAGCCAATTTGGTTTTATCCCTTACATAAAACTATACTAGTTAATAAGAAATAGACAGCTAAAATAACAAATTTGAAAGGTACAATCCCTTAATCTCAATAGAAAACAAAGTATAACGCTCATTAGGTTCTAACATAGGAATACGGAAGTATAGCAGCATTACAGTACCTGTCACTCGGAAGCCGAACGCGAACAACAAAAGGTCACCGTCGAAGGTCAGATGGTCCACCACCGAGACACTGTCCCAAACTGTGAGAAGGGGAAACAATGGTATTATAAATCTCCTTACATAATTGTGGTAATTAGGTTGATAGCGCGATCTGAGGTATCGCCAACGTTATCTTTATTTAGTCAGTGTTGGAATGTCTTTAGGCAGCGACTGAACCAATTTTGTTAAATTTTGTATGCTCATAAAAATTAAAGATACTCATTTATATAGTGAAATTTCATAAATTCCTTAATTCCTCCATCTTTTTCCTTGGAGATGGGTATGTATGTTAGAATAAAAACCGTGTTACCACTTCGCTTGAAACCACTACTGATTGTTGTGGTCATTTTATAAGTGGAGTAACAGATAAAGATAGTGGAGTAACAGTATAACAGATTCTCAGAGGATAGATCTTAAACGAGATATTACATCCTAGAAAGTTGCATACATAAAAGAAGCCCAGGGTATATGATTGTGTAATTGTATAAGTCATATACGGAAACCGAATTCTAAATAGCCAGTACAAGGTAGAAGGCGAGGTAAAAAAACAAAAACATTTACAACTCTTTTTAATTCATTTTTTAACGAGGTAATAATTTTAAAGTAAACCTAAAATATGAATACCCTGTTATCTAAACCGCATCGACATCGGCCTATTGTTTTGCTACGCGTATCATTCCCACGTGTGTTCCGTAGTAATGACCTCAGGAACGGATCACGTTGGATTTGATTGTAAGATTGTATGTGAAATACTTTTATTTAAAACTTTGGCTGCTAAATGGATGTGATTTTTCCCATAATTAATATTAATATTGTTTTAATTTGTCACTATTAAAAAAAGTTTAATTTTAATTAAGAATATTAAATGTTCTGAGTCTTCCTGTTTGTGTTATGTCGAAACCTCCTGTTGTACAGTTAAGGCTAGCAATTATCTGAAGAATAATACGGTAGCTTAAGGTTTAGGCTTTGTCCTATATATATAAAGAATTTCAAATAAAATATTTTACTGCAGTTAATTAAAATGTATGTCTTCAAATAATATTAACTTCCTTGAATGCGATTTCCTATTCCGTTTCCTGCTGACCTCTTGGCAGACGTACAATCCTGTTGTTGAGTCTTTTATCAACAATAAATCTTACTGTATCAAGCAAATACTATGATAGTGGTCATAATAAAAAGAGCATAACCACTATCACATGAACCTGATCCACAAATATGTTATATTAAAGATAATAATTATCAACTCTTGTGGGTAGAGCACCAGTCTTTCTCATTAATATTTCTTAAACATTTAGTGTTGCCATATAATGTAAAACGCCAGAATGATGTTGATTACTAACACGCACTAGCAACTCATTATCTGGTAAAATTCCGTGCACTTTTATTTACTTAAAAAGACATATAAATGATTTAAATTCTCATTTCTAATTAATTATATGTATCTTAAAAGGCGAACGATCTACATTAGCTGTTTTAGTCTGTCCTTGCGTATATCAACGTGACGACACAAGGTGTTTCCTCAATATGTTTGATGTTTGAGCGATTCTAGATCTTATGAGGAATGAGATAAGGATGTGATGTGAGCAGGAAAACCTGGGTACGAGGCTTCCGCGTTGTTATCCGGTTTTTAGACACTGCGTAAATATGGAAGTAAGATAGGATAGAAAAGTGTCCTTTGTACCAAAATTAATTGGCATTAGGTTTGAGACCACCACGACCTCCTTTCTTCCTGCTAGTTACAGGACCTGTTTCGATATGTACAGCAATACGGATAATATATTTTAGGGAACGAGCACTCTGTGCGGTTTGTAACCTGACCAGATGGATTGCCTATCAGGGCATAGTCAGAAACACAATGTTATCAACAGCATTGCTAGTTGTTCATTTATCGAAATTAAATTTGATAAATGTTAAGATGTTAGTCATAATTTAAACGAAATAATTTTTTATTTGACTAAGTCTAATAATTATTATTCAATTTTCAAGAATAAACACATAAACTTAGAAAAAAACACTAAGTAATTTTTTACGTTACTCGTTTCTGTTATCGCGTTTCCTGCTGATAGTCGCTTTAAAAACAACTCTGTATTACAAGTTAATTAAAAAAAAATCTCTACGTACCAACGAACGAAAACATTTCAATGTCAAGATGGTTGTAAAATGATTTTGAATGTTTCTAAATGATTATTGATTTAAACGGAAGCAATTACAGCTATCTTTGATCTGATGTCATAAATTCCAATAAAACTTACTTATGCCTTGCAATTAATAAAAACCCAATCCAAGGTACGAGTTACGAGTTGTTGCTCCACCATAAAACAGAAATCACTGATTGCAATGAATTTTTGTAAAGTATTAGTACCTATTTATGATATTTTTGGTGGTCTTGAACCTTTCATTTCATGATGATGAATCATAGGTTCGATGAAGAACTAAATTTTGAACTTGATGACTAAATCCTTTCCTTGTGCGTAGTAGACTTAAAATATAGAATTATGTGACTTAGAAATCGTTAGTGATTATTTTGTCACCATATATTTGGATAGGGTATTAGTTTCGAAGGTTGCACAACTGTCACCTTCCGGCGGAAATGCGTTTGATTATTATTTATATCCTTTTTACGTGGCGGACGTTTTGTCATTTAACGAATAGGCAATAGACGATAGTCAGATAATTACATTACATATATAAATCAATATATAACTTGTAAACTGTATATTTGGTCACTTAGATCACAATAGAGTTTCACCCTTTTAGGCGCGGGCATCGATATGAAGGCGTTATGGGTAATCCCCGGTCATCAATCGCTCTGTCGCCTGGACAATAGCGACGCAACCCAGCTTTACTTGGACACAATCATCCATAAAGATGTTATGGATGCGGTATATTTAAACAAGTTTAAAAACTAACGCTAATTTTTTTTTTATATTTAAGTTTTTTTTATATTTCAATCTTGTTCAAAAAATCTGTTATAATATAATATACAAAAACATATACACGCGAAACGAGAGCAGGTGAATATTTAAAAAGTAAAAACTCTAGTATCAATCATGATGAATTAAATAATAATTTCTTATGCAATTGTTATAAATAAGTGTTAAATTAATATTAAAAAATACTGCAATTAGTTGTAATGGATGGTAAATTTATGTCAAATGAATCATTCAGAGGAGAATCGATCACCTGTAATGATTATTCAATACTGTTTTTGTATCAACGCCAAGATGAGTCAATTTGCCTATGGGCACTATTGTTTATTTATATAAAACTATACTTACATTCCAATACTGTAATTTGTTTTGAGAGAAAAAGTTCTCAGAAAGAGATGAATCCAAATTATTCGCTCTCTCTCTCTTACTCCTAGATACATAACCATCAACATGTCTTTCTTACTCGCAAAATAAGCAAAGTTAACTAAATAACGAAGCTTACGAATGGACAAGGATGTTGCTAGGGAGGGAGAGGGGGGAGCTAGGGGCAGCTAGTCAATTCGTCAGAATATTTATGAACTATTCCATACAAAAATGTCAAGAACACGTAAAAAATGTAAATCCCACAATTTATACTTTCCCAATCTTCCATTTATATCAACTTGCCCCTCCCCCCCATATCCTCCTCTAGGCAATCGGCTGGACTCGGCTGGCGACGCTCTTGTGATTGGATTTCAATTTTTCAATGATAATGAAAACACTGGCTATGTTAGTGTTAGTGTTAGTGTTAGTGTGATGTAACTCACTTTATTGTCGCCATTGCAATGCACCCAAGCAACAGATAAGGCAACTACGCGTTTATAAACTTGTTAGTGTAAAACATAGCATTAAGTGAAGAGTGACTAACACGTGACGGTTCCTTACATATTATGAATATAAATTATAGTTTTTATGAAGACACTAATTGTTATCTCTTGCTTTTTATTGTTTTATGGACACCAGATGCATTAACATATTACACACTTTTTACTATTTACATGAATATTTATAATCTATTAAAATTAAATAAATCTTCCTTTAAGTAATGTGTTAAGAAATTGTTTGACGTATGATTTTGGATTGAATCGTTATAATATATTAAATTTTCTTATATCCGGATTCCCTAAAATACCCTTCAAAACCTTCAACAATGCATGGCTCAGACCCTGTCATGATAATGATCGATCAGCAGATGAGCTGTGCGCAAAATATATTTTTACAATTTTAGCAATACGAGATAACTCCCTAAGCAGACCTCTTAAGAGCCCTTTTATTCATTATTTAATTTTTAGGGTTCCGTACTTCAAAAGGAAAAATGGACTCTTATCAACGAAGTCTACTCTGACTTCGTTGACTATCAGGGCACACGGTGTTATTTTGACCAAAAAAGAGGTAACGGCAGTTGTTTAACTGATGACGTAACTACGTCGATAAATAGGGACAACAATTTTCTAAAGGTTAAGTTTGTCTCTCGTTTGTTATACGAGTACGACTCGAGCTTGGCTGAATTTAATGAGATTGTAAATAAAGTTATTTTTCTGACATTATAATTATTATCTATCAGAGCATAACCTCGCTTCGGGGCTCCGGCTGTGAGATGATAATTACAACCCAATGAAGATGTTCAATGACAGAAGCGAGTATTTGTAACTGAGACACGACATGGTAATAAGACATTTTATCAACGAAATTAATACAGCCATTTTATAAGTCAGTGATTTGGAACAATTCTTTACTCTTTTATAAATAGAAGAGAATATAATTATCATATTATTTGGTGCTAAAACATGAGATGGTAATGAGATTTTTATATTTATATAAGTATTATGTGGTCTCGTCTCCTTTTGTGAAGAAAATATCTGCCCTACATATCATTACGGGCAACGTTGCAACCATTATCATAACTAAGTTAACCTGCAACACCATTGAAATAAGACGTTCCCGATTCAATTAATGGGGGCCGTTCAAGTATTACGTAAGCAGAAAGTCAAAGTCAAAGTCAAAATTTTTTATTCAATGTTGGAAGAGAATGTACTCTTATTGAACGTCGGAATCTACCACCCTTTCGGAAACGACCTAACCCAGACCTGAGAAGAATGGGCGCAAGAAACTCAGCGGGACTGTTTCTTTTGGATATTTTACTTTTTTATCTTTGATTTTTTAAACGCCAATTTTTATAACAAGTATATTTATACATTGAGAAAGCCTGGAGCGAACGCATCATTCCCAAGGCGTGACATCTTCCAAAAAATCTTTAATGTTATAATAGCCTTTGTCACACAAACGTTTTTTAACTAACTTTTTAAATTTTCCTATAGAACAATTTTGAACGTTTTCTGGGATCCTGTTGTAAAAGCATACACATCGCCCAACAAAAGAATTACTAATTCTACTCAATCGAGTAGTAGGAGTAACAAGTTTGTGTTTGTTCCTAGTATTAATGTCATGCAAGTCACTATTTCTAATAAAATCATTAATATTTTTACGTACATACATAACATTTTCAAAAATATATTGTGAAGCAACAGTCAATATATTAATTTCTTTGAATTTATCACTTAAAGATATTTTAGGGCCGAGACCATAGATTGCGCGAATAGCCCTCTTCTGCAGTATGAAAATCGTGTTTATGTCGGCTGCGTTACCCCAAAGTAGAATTCCGTAAGACATTATACTATGGAAGTAGCTAAAGTAAACTAAACGAGCCGTGTCTATATCAGTTAATTGGCGTATTTTCTTAACCGCGTATGCTGCAGAGCTGAGTCTATTGGCCAATCTCTCAATATGGGGGCCCCATTGCAATTTAGAATCGACAGTGATGCCCAAAAATACGGTAGATTCCACCGGTTCCAACTCCTCTCCATTTATAAATACACCAGTCTCTATTTTCTTACCATTGGGTGTCGTAAATTTTATATATTTAGTTTTCTTACTATTTAACATTAGATTATTAGCACTGAACCAATGTACAATATCAGAGAGAGCATTGTTTACATCGATGTTTTGAAATCAACAACCCTCCGGTCTCTAAACCCTAACCTCACCCCCCATGCTTACGTAAACATTCTTCTGCCTCTCATTCTGAGCAAGCATATTCACATTTCGATTTGCGTGTTTACTTTCTATCACTGAAGTAATCACCATGCAGATCCCCCATGTCAAAAAATAAGCAAAGCAAAGACCCCCTTCGCCCCCTTTAATTCTTAGGTAATACTTGACCGGCTCCCTGATAATGAGACAAATATTTACTGTTTATTGCTGTACACAAATCGAAGCTTTTAGATTACAGGCGCACCTGTATATACCTGTATACATCTGTATATAGGTATATAGTGCAGTCGCACCATATCTCGATCTGTCGCATTAATACCGCGATGATAGCTCAAGGCCGCCCTTTAGAAAGGCGCGTAGCCTAAATATTTAGACATATTGTTATGCGTTGACCCCATTTGTATTATACGATTTAGATACTTAGATACTGAGCCCTCGCCTCGCATAGGTCTCGATATCTTCCTACATAATAACTTTACTATACTGATGAACTCATCATTTAATATTCACCGAATTTCTCTCTAGTCCCATCTATATAAAACAACACCTTTTTTGGTGCTTCATTCACATTTTTTATATTGTTAATTAATAGGAGTTATAGTATATACGCAGACCAACAGTATGAAGACTTGTTGAATAGAAAGTCCTCCTGGAGGTTATACTTAAGAGTTTAGACACAGTCCTTCAGCACAACACCTAGATTTATTCTGTTTATTTGAGTTATTCTGCTTCTATAAATAATTGAGAGCAGAAATATGATTTTTTTTTTAAATTTTGATATAAAAATAAGTTGTGATGAGCAATAACATTTCCTTACGAATTTAATGACAACTAATAAATTATATTAATTATTTAATCAATATAAATGGTAATAAATAATGATAAATAAAGGTAAGGATATCACCTGCACTACCTGGTGTATTAAGTAGCTGCAATCCAGTAGATAAGTAACAATCTGTTAGATGTTCGTGATCGTTATCTGGTAGTGGCGAGTCGCATGACGCCGTCGCCGTATATGGCCTTCCGGGTTACAAGTTACGAGGTACGACTAGCTAAACCTATTGATATTTTTGTGTTTCACGTTAAATACTGTTGCTAAAATACCGCTAAATAAAAAAATCTACTATTACTTAGTAATGAAGTATACAGATTCTTATGATGATTATCTCACTGTTTACCTGGCAAAAATGAAAAGAGCGACTGTTGAGTTTCTTGCCAATTATTCTCATCAGAAAACCGCTTTCCGATCTAATGGTGGCTTCAGACAAACTGAATGACTAACTACATAAAGTACTTTGTAAAAAAGTCTAATTTAAATAAACTAACTGACTTTGAGTTTGAAATCTTTATTCTCAAAAATTAAACAAGTAAATATGAAAATAATAAAAATTCTCTCTTACAAAAAAATGCACACTAAATTCCTCCTTAATTTTCTAAATATGTGTAATGCATTGTAGTAATGTAAAAAAATCTGTATTAATTGAAATACATCACAATCTAGACAGTTGATTCCCAATATGGACAGAGAACCATGTGAGCATTAAAAAGAATTGAGGGCCTATGAGATGTCATTAGGGATCTACGGCCAGATAAAAAGCTAAAATAAAATATTAACAACAAAGCAAGTTACAATCTGATTAAAAGGCAAACATACCAATAAAATAACAAAATAAAAAATACACATTTTAGGTGGTTTAGTGGTAAAAATGATGTCAGTAGAGATAAATAAAAGTTATGATCTAGAATCAAACCCAAAACTATAACCTAGAAAGCATGGTGTTATTATAACACAATATCCATTTTGAAATACCTGTTACATGGCTAGTAACTAGTATAAACCTGTTTGATTCGAATTTTTCACCTTGCATAACCTGACAGTTGTCCCGTAGTGATTTACTTTCTAGTAGATTGTCGCTGCTGATAACATGTTTTACTCTTTACTTTGTGGCTTGGCGATTGGTATTTTATCGATTAAATATTTGGAGCACAGCTGCTTGCTTTAAGTTAGTGACCCGTCCTCCCTTCAATGAGGAAACTACGTAAACCTCCTCTGTAGGTACCTCAGTATAACTGATAATAACACAACCTTTCGAAACTTACCCTTTCTTCTATTGAAAGTGTTGATTTTGTAAATAACAGTCTTATATATATTGTTGAATTCAAGAATAGAAGTCAATGATATCTCAAAGAAAAATGTAGGCTACTTTTTGTGGTAAAAATAAGACTTCAAGGGGCTAAAATAGAGAATTAAATCTTATAGTGAGGACCAAAAAATCTTCGTGGTCTCATCATCCATAATCTCGAGATCGATATCCATTTTATATATCACGACAAAATTCTTAACCAATCAAAAATGCTTATTGCTGTGATATATATGAATTACATTATTCAAATCACTTCAATAAGACAGCTAGTAAACAGTTCTATTAGAATATAGAGACAGCTCAATGTAATCTACAACTAGGACGTCTATAAATCTAGAATTGGCTTGAATGTCTTTGCTTTGGCAGATAATAAATTAGTAGATGACCTCCTAGCTATTAACTAAATTCTTTGTAATAGAAGTTGTAGTTAATCCGAAAATGGCGTCGACAAGTAAATGCTTATAACACTGTATTAAAATGTTGTGTTGAACAGACGGACAGTTGAATGTAATCTAGTACGTCTATAATGAAGTGTGTTGAATATCGTTATATTGGCAGCCAATAAACTAATGCTTATTGTTAAGAGATTTCTGTACTGGCTGATATGATAGGGGACTGTTCATGATGACTGGCACTGTCACTGTCTGACTCTTATCCCCAGGACATGTGGAGGTATCGTATTGAAATATTTATTTATAAATTTGTGGTCCCCTGTAGCAGATATCAACCCAATCCATACATACGGCATTGATTATACGACAAAGAAATCAAAACCTATTGCATCCTTTCTGGTTATTTGAATCAAGGTATGGTATATCAATGGTAAAAAACAATGTCAGCGTACATAAAGAGATTGATACGAAAACCAATGGGAAAACCGTGATACATAAAATTAACAGATTTTTGTAGATTTGGTTTCGACAAAATGTTTTAACAGAACGGCTAAATTTTTTGATATTTTTTAATCCACAGTTACAATTGTTATAAATTTTAAAAGTATTTATGACATGGTCGTTATCATAACCTGTTGAATTGATTTAGTAGAGTATGAAAGATGAACAAACAGAAATTTGTTTTCGTATTTTAGATACTCGCATATAAAATATGAATATAATCCTAATAGTCCTTTAGTGTGAGAGTAGTAGGTGTCGCAGTGGATATTTATAGTGTAGTTTGTCGGTCGCCTTGACGCTGCGCCCGCGCACTGCGCAGCGCGGAATGCGGCCCCGTGGCGCTGTTGCGTAACGCAGCTGACGAGGAAGGGTTGGGGCTTGGGGGGTGAATTATGCCATTTTAATAAACATTACATAAATCTAAACTGCTGTTGATCGACTGAGATACTTATTTATTATATATCTTAGTAATATTAATTCTATAAACAAGGCTAAACATGAACTTCCATAAAATTTTTGATTATATTATATAATTCCTATGTACATATCGCGTTGGCTTTGGATGAGTTATTAAGACTAGTGATTCCTGATTAATTTGGGCATCCACCCAGGGCTCGACAACGAATTTCAGGGATCCGAAAGGGAAATCAGAAGTCCGCGATAGGCCGACAAGGGTTCACATATTGGATTTCAAGCAAATCGTGTCTTTTATTCTTAGTTTTATAGATGGTGCGTTTAATTAACTGAAATAAAATATCAGAAAGGAGAGGGTAAAACAAAAATATGGTAATGGTATTTAGGTCAATTAAGTTTGGAGACCTTTGGTTTCGATTAACAATTGGCTCTACAATTTGTAGGTGATTAATGAATTATTTATATATTTTTTTCTCATATCAATGTTTAAAGGTATATAATGTCATTAATAGCTTAGGGGAGCAAAATCGGGCAGAAGGTAATTATTAGTAGAGCACGCGTTGAAATCTAATCTGCGCCGCTGTAGTGTAGAGCGTAAAGCGTACAGTAGGTAGAGCGCACAGTATCTACTGCGCGTTATGCAATCATAACAAACGACAAATTCTACACGAGAATTAAATTCCTGACAAGTGCTCAGATATCAATTATATTGATTACAATCGTTATTTATCTAATTATCTCTCTACCTATATCAATAAGTTAGTAAGTTACTGTGGTGTTGCTATAGTATACAACAATTGTTTTAAACCTTTCCGCCTTACCACTAATTTTAGATAATACAAAAGATAACGTGAAGTAATAATCACTTATTGTGTGTAGTTTCTAAAGACTAAAGGTATAATAAAGCAATAAAAATTGAGGTATCAGTTTGTTTGTTTGAGATAATCTAAAACTGTGTAAAGGTAATAAATACAATGATGTTAGTCACTGCATTTTCTTACAAATATTTTTTGACATTTCTTTCATAGTTTGTGAAAGGAAATACTATTGAGAGCACATCTGAAGTAGAGTATGAAAATTATGATATCAGACTCGACAACTTATAAGCTCTGTATCGATTGATTAGCAGTACTTTAAACAATGATTTCACAGAACTAATATTGACTATTAGTAAAGTGTAAAAATACTTACGTGTAACCCTTAGTGAAGATCACACAATCATTATTTTATTAATTCATTTAATGGGTAGAGCAGTCGAGCAGTTCCTACCTGTTCCATGTGTACAGCTTATATATAGTCTATTATATTATAAATGAAGTAGAGCTTTTATTAGTTATATAACATTTATAACAAGAATGTAATCAGGTAATCATATCAGAGATCAATGTAAGCGCCACTGTCACGGCGCAGTCGACACAGTCCGCGGTGTCGCCAGTGTCGCCAGTATCGCCGACTACATTATAAATACATAAATAAAGCAAATACCTCGTAATTTGCTGCGCATTCTCCAGCTTACAGATAGAGCTTGGAGACACAAACGATAAACGTTATATCTTCAATCTAATATTAGTTTCCTATTAAAACATAATTTAAGATTAAGTACTGATACGATTAAATATTATATTTCTGTCTTTGACCAAAGCTTTGAAGAGCTTAAAAATGTAAGTTATAGAAAAATATTTAATTTCTAATATTGTGTATTGTGCTGTAACCCTTTGCCGGTGGGGGATTTATACGCCGATTGAGTCGTGCTGCTCGTCTGTCAGAATATTTCCCTCACCCTTCCGTTCCATTATTGTTGCGGTTCCAGTGGACTCCGGTCAGTGCTCTAAAATCATAGCACTTCACGCTTCTTCTCTCTTCTTTCTCACTCTATCTTCGAGGTTGCAATGTAATATCGACGTCTATGGGCGACGGTGGCAACTGATTATCAGGAAGACCATCCCGCTCGTTTGCTCTTGATCTACCACAAAAAATCTTGAAGTCCAAAATGAAACAAAAAATACTTAATCGGCTCCGAAACAACCTACTATTTTATAAATCAGTTAAAAATACAGTAATATTTGTCGCTTTGTCTTGTCGTATACGTGTAGAGGCTCAGTGTATCATAAAATACAGCGCCCACTATAACTGATAATCTATTTACTGGTATCTCGTAATCGGAAACATATGGCGTGTGATTTACATCGTTCTTATACCATTCTTGCAAATATTTACGAGATCCATCATTATTTATAGATATTACCTTTTTTGGAAAGCTTTTGGGACATAAATATTTACGATGTTGTACAACTTTTGATTCCATTCTAATAGCTCGACCATTTTGGATATTGACTTCTTTAAACAGACATTTAAATATTCAGACAAATACTTTTAAAATAAAATATATTAATAAGATTATTTTAAGATTTATCAAGTATAAGAAACATATTCAGCATAATCTCATATCATCTTTAAACTCAGTATGATCACAGCTTATTCAAAATCATCATAGCCTCAACCAGCAACATCACGGCTCATTCAGCTTCAACATGGCGATAGCCAGCATCATCATGACACATTCAGTATCAACATGGCCACATTTAGCATCATCATAGTCACTTATTTAGGATCACGTATGGTTTCAGCTGTAACAAAATAACTCTGATATCTAAGTTGTAAAAAATTATATATATGATATAAAATTTTTTGGGCAATGATGACGGAGTTCCAAAAATTTATTGATATAATGAAGCATACATATTCTCATACTGCACTCCAAATATTTGTACAACTCCAAAGACCTGGAGACTGTTATATCTTTATGATATACGTAATACATAAAAATTTGGACCTGTATATACTAATATAAAAATTTGCTTAGAATAAAAAAACAGTATCCTCTGCACCAGTCCGTATAATATCTTAATCCAATTTTCCTGATCCAGCAAAAACGCGATGTAAATCAAACAAGTAATTAAAATAGAATAAATTTAAATACATTCAAGTAAATAGATCCGAGATAATGGAATCGCTTAGTCGCTTAGCCATCTCTGAACAAAGGTGTAAACTGTTTAATAAAGATTTCCAACAATTACATGTTAACTATTCCCAACACGAGGATCGAATTTGTATAATTGCCGTCAATATGATAATTATTGGTGCGTCGTGCGATTTGCAACCCACGATGCTGTTTATAGCTTTTGCCTGTCACTTTATTCGCACATATTGTAATTAGTCTTAGCTTTAGTCTACTATAGTAATTTACTAAAAAATACGTATCCTATCTTTCTGGGGGTTTTGAAAATTGGTAAACTCGTATATGTGCAGTTCGCGCCACCATTTGGGAGAATGGTGTCTAAAAACAGTTTTTTGACAATGTCTCCTTTCCTCCTCATTCTACAAAGAAAATTGTTATGTTATAAATTAAATCATTTTTTTACAATTTCTGCATCGTATATGGTATTTATAAATTTCAAGGAAAACCAGTATTTCATGGATTTTGTCTCTATCTATCTACCAAAACATGCATTAAGTCAACTTTCAAGCGCTCCTAATATGCAACTATTGATTTAAAAAAAATGTAAATACATTAATCATCATGCTAGGAATGGTGATAAAAAAATAGAATTCAATATTTAGAAGTTATAAGTATATAAAAAAAACACATCAAACTATTATCTATATAATAATAATCGTAGTATGTAGGTATATGAAATAATAGTAATTAAACGATTATTGGGATTGTCGTGTTTGTTTTGCTCAATCGACGCTAATTGCGTTATGTGATTAACATAACTTGTGCTTATATATTATTAGTTATAATTGTTTTCTCAGTGCAGGATCAATATTCAATTACTGCCACCTCAGGACATTAAAATAGTGACAATAAAATATTAAAAAAATTAAATAAATAATCCATCATAAGCTAGATCAGCATCATCATCCATCGGCATATCATCACTGATGCTACTTTCAGCATGACAGTAGCTATCATTACCATTATCATGCTAAATTTTTTATGTCAATTAAGGGGCAAACCAGCAGACTTACCTAATAGTAAGTGGTCACCGTCGCCCATGAACATCAGCAATTCAATAGAGTGAGTCTTGTTTTGCCGATGTGTTGCCATCTCGAAGATAGAGTAAGGAAGGGGAATGAGGAGAAGAATGTTACAGTTTCAGTGGAATCTGAATGAGAATCTAGAGTTCACTACTAGCATTAATGGGTTGGGAGGGATAATATCTGGCTCACATGTGACCATTTGAGGAACAAATCCACTACGACCAAGGGTTGCTGGGTTACTCGGCTCTCTCACAGCGACAGAGAGGAATTGTATTCTAATTCTATTCCGTCGCCTCACAGGTAAGATAGTCAGCATATCGTTGTTTCATTCTGCCTGATCATGGCTGATTTAGCCCCTCAATGGCCACCTTCAGCATCATCATAGCCATATTTATTCTGATCATCGCAAATATGCAATCGCAATTATATTTAGATATACAAATTACTCATTTAACATTACTTAATAAATCATTTTGAATAACAATTACGTAGAAATACCAAAAAGTAATAGATTTATAATCACCGTAAAATTTCCTAAATTCCGATGTTTAAACTTAAAATTTAAATGAATAATGCAACAGAAGAAACAAATCTGAACAGCATAGCAGAATGAAGTAATTAAAACAAATACATAGTATTGTTTAGCATTGAATATGATAATTCATTGCGATATTGATCTAACGTTACAGTGCAAGTGTGAAATGGTTGCTATTGAAAACCTGTTTGAAATACTAGACTAATTGATATTTGTTAAAATATTTATTATTTACATGAGACCAACAAGCCATAATGGTCACCAGGCGAGCTCTGTTTGACAACTGGCTCAAGTGAATCGGAACAGAGGTTATATACAATCTTGGAATAAAATAAAAGGTAATACCCGCGAATACAAAGTTATCAACGGTGTTGCTAACTTTAATTATTTTATGTAACTTGAGCATGTAAGTTAATGCATGTACAGACAGACAATCATTTATATAGTATTAAAAAAATGAACTGTTTTCTAAGTTATGATTGTTAACTTAGTTACTGTTAAAAGTTTTGTATGTTTGGATGTTTAAATACACTTTAGAAATATTATTAACTTGATAAGTTTTTTTTTTAATTTAAGTATATGTAGCGTCTAAGTTGATCACGTGCGAAGCCGGGGTGGATAAACTAGTATATTAGATAAAATCCACACTAATATATGAAGCTAAAGAGTTTGTTTGTTTGCTTGAACGCTCTAATCTCAGGAACTAATGGTCTGATTTGAAAAATTCTTTCAGTGTCAGATAGTCCATTTATCGAGGAAGGCTATAGGCTATATATCATCACGCTATGACCAATAGGAGCGGGTCGGCTAGTACAATAATAAAAAATTCGAATAGTTTTTAGTATTTAGTATTTAAACTGATACATCCGAGTTGATAATTTTTTTTGCATTTTTGGATATCTCTTGTATACATTCTTTTTTATAGTAACGCAGTTTAGTGAGGGTGATAACCATTGGAAACATTGGATGTCATATAGAGAGAGAAGCGCACGCGCACGCGCACGCTCGGGGTCGACACCTTGCGCTCCGTCTTTGTGAAACTTGACTGCGCGTAACCTTCTTTTAAAATGTATTTTTTGCGATACAATGAGTTATGTTTTTTGTGCTAAATATTTGTACTTGTAAGTATACTTAAGTATTAAATAAAGTTACGTTGTTAAAACTGTATTGTGATTTAGTTTAACCGTATGTTGAGATTAAATATTTGTGGTGAATATTTTTAGTACTTATTATAAAGATTAAATGCAATAACTTATTTGCTTAAACTTCACTCAACCTTTCCTGATGCACCAAATACTGGACTGGTCACAATTAAACCTTAAGTGGGTGTTAGATAAAAAGGAAGTAGAAAATACTGTTATATACTGTTTTGTTTGTTCATACTCATCCATAAATGCTAATCTTTTAATGTTAATATATAGAACCCTAAGAATCGGGCTTCAAGAAATTTTAAAGTTTTTGAGTATTCTTAGATATAATTGATGTCCTTATATTGTCACTGTGTAATTGTAAAGCTTTTCATTATTTGAAAAAAGAGGGAGAAAAGGTGATAAAAAAGAGAAAATACAGATATAGAAAAGGAAAAAAGAGACAGATCATAAAGGAGCAGGAAGGACGGAGAGATAAAGAAGAAAGAAAGGTGAAAGAGTGAGATGTATGAAAAGAAACAGAAAGAACAGAAATGAAGGTAAAAATGTAGAAGAAAAAGAGAGAAAATTAAAATATCTCTCGGTGAAAGAATTTTTAAAATTGAATCAGTAGTTTGCGAGCCTATTTACAACAAACTAACATACAAATATACAAAAAAAGATAAAACCAATTGTATACTATTGAATATTATATAAGACTAGCCGACCTGCGCGACTTCGTTCGCGTGTTGCTCCGCTCCTATGGGTCCTAGCGAGATGTTAAATAGCCTAAGTTACTCCTTGTTACACCAGCTGTCTACAAGTGAAAGTCCCGTCAAAATCGATCCAGCCATTTCAGAGATTAGCTGTAAAAATGTAGTTGTTAGTATATGTGGTGTGTGCGTGTATACATCCATATGCACTTAGTAAACAGCGGTTATTTTAATATTACAAACAGACACTACAATTTTATTAATGTGTATGGATAATTTATATTATCCATACGATAGTGAGGCATAGAGGAGTTATCTTATGTATAAAAATATTTCTGATGCACAACCCATCCCCAAATAGATTCAAACTTGAAATTGTTTATATTTTACAATCTAAAGTGTTGGCGAGTTATAGAAGGTAATCGATCGCAATTATATTCCCGACGAGATAGTCCGTCGTCGTAGTGTTAGACGATCTAATGGTCGATTACTATTAATTGCATTAATTGTCATCGACACTTTAACCGTCACGCGTCACTTTCTAAACACGTTTGTGAAAACGAGATTCACTTCACAAACTTAAACAAGCTTTATTCGCGACTTTGCACATGAAAGTTATGACATTATATATATCTATATAAATCTTCTCCCACACACACGGGCGACTTGCAGGAGTTATGTGTGTTTTAAGCAATTAAAACTTCATGAAATCTGCACTCCTGAAAGTGTCTTAAAGTTCTCTACCGGTGTATGAAGTCTGCCAACCTTGTGCCAACCAGGCCAGTGTGGTAGATTACCTTACACCTTCATCATTCTAAGGAGGAAACCCGGCTGTGCAGTTAAGTATTGACCCGTTATGATGCCTGTAAAAAACTGACTTAGTTTTTCATTACATTTAAGTAGTGAAATGTAATGAAAAACTAAGTCAGTTTTTTTATTAACTTTTTAACTTTGATTGCACCAATATATCATATCTTTATTTCTATAATAAGAATAACCACTTAGTCATCTTTTCGAGATTAATTAATACATTTTGGGAGTAAACGGTGGTTTCAATATCAGTGTGAAAGGCAAAATAATATTTACTCTATTCAGCATTCGTCTATTTCATTGCCCAAAGGGTGTAAGATAATATTGATATCTAACATAGAATATTTTTAACATCGTTTTATCTAAGTAACGTTCTCATCTATATAACTCCTCTAGAACCCTATTTAAATAATTAAGCTGTTATAAGGTTTCTCACTTGTTATATGAATCTTCGAGCAGCGAGGGCAGATTGAATAGGTTGCCAGAGTGAAGTAATAATAGCATAGACAAAATGTTTAAAAGTAGCACTCACATATGAGTGTGACATACCAAATAAATCGATGCTTTGTGCCGCATTAGTCGTGCTCGTGATGACGTCACCATCACCGGGTCGTTCACACAGAGCTCGGCGACGATCCGACGCCACCTCCATATGGAATCAAAATGTCAATATGGCCTTTTCATATTCTTTATTATATAAAGTGTGGTCATCTATAATCTTAGACATTTTTTGGGGCCGATTTTTGCAAATATATAAAGTTAAAGATATTAGCTAGGGGCTTTACAAACGCAGGTGGAAGATACTGATGTCTTTAGTAGGTATGCGTTGAACCCCAGCATGTTGCGAATAACAAAGAGATACCAGCATAACCTCCCCATTTTCGGGAGGTAAAAATAAGGCCCGTTTAAAGCGTTAAAAAATTAATACAAAAGGTTCTTAAGATGGAAAGCTTAGCACCAACAAACTAAACTACGTTATTTAAAACAATGTCTACTTTTTTTTCTGCCAGAAATTTTGGAATCACCTACTAGAACTTGGACTTGGTTAGTCTTTGGAGACAGAGAGAGATAATCTATTTATTATATACCTGTTAATCAAGAGCTAAGCAGTGATGGCCCAGTGGTTTAGATTTTAATGCCTTACTCGGGAGGTCCGAATTCGATCCCCCACACAGGCACACACCTCTGACTTTTCTGAGTTGTGTGTTTTAAGCAATTAAATATCACTTGCCTTAACGGTAAAGGAAAACATCGTGAGGAAACCTGCACTCCTGAGAGTTACCTAAAGTTCTCAAAAATGTGTGAAGTCTCCAAACCCGCACTGGGTCTAATATTGGTCTAATACCCTCTTCATTCTGAGGAGGAGACCCGGCTCAGCAGTGGACCATTGACGGGTCGTGATAATGAATCAAAAGTTAACTTAAGTATTGTGAACAATGTCCGTTGTAATTGTTAGTAAATAATATGACATTTCAGATGACATTCATGTAATTTAGATTCAGGACAGCAGAACTTAATTGACAGTAAGTATGTTTGTTTTCCAGCGATGGCAAAACAATGACTATTTTAATATGTTTAACCATATATAGCAAAGAAATAGACGTATATCAATTTTTGCAGTAAACAGCCCTAGCAATAACATGTCGAACAAGTAAACAATCGATTGGATATAAAAAAGGAGTCAATCGATCGAAACGAAGAATAGCTCAGCAGAAGACCATATTAGGCGGCCGTAATAACGAAAGTGGGTTCGCTTCACGCAACAAAGCAAAAACGTGTCGCCAACACACCGTGACGGCTTTTTATCTGTTAACGGTGTGTGCTTAGGTCAACACACATATATATTATTATATAAAATCTCGAAAATATACACTTGCTGCTTACTTAACTCTACAGGTTCGTATACACTGCTCTACTCTACATAACATCTTCTAAAGTCTTGCGATTCATTCTGGTAAATACTTTATACCTTACGTTCCTAAGAAACAAAGTACTATATGCTTAAACATTTTATTAATCAGACATGAAATTAAATACCTCCCATTTTATATAAATTTTTGGTCAAACAAACTAAAAAAGGGAGAAAATTATTACCTACTTATCATTATCTACTTTACATATAATCGCTTCCCATGTTCGCTTAAATATTTTAAACTACTCAACGGATTTTAATGAGGATTTCACCAATAGATAGAGTGATTAAAGAGGAAGGTTTATATGTATAATACAAGCGTATTATAGTAGAGTTACCGTGCGAAGCCGGGGCCGTCGCTAGTATATAAAATTGGTTTAAAAATTAAATATAATTATACTACAAAAATGAAATGGACTATTTTAGGAGGATCTAGTCATATATAAGAATTTTTATATTATTTTTTCGAGCTAATACTATACCTACAAACATCAGACTGAAAAACAAAAGATTAATCTTTTCAAAAAAAAAAAGTATTAAAATATTGTAATTGCTAAAGGGAATCAATGTAAAGTCGCCGTTTAAAATTTGAGTCTAATTTAACGCAGTTATTTTAAAAATAATTTCTTAGAATAAAAACTTGACTTGTACTAAAATGTAGCGTAAAATAATGATAATAAATGTATTTTTTCGGCGCAAGTCTCTACGGAGCGTGTATGAAATACGCCGCTTTTGAGCAATTTGATGTTATCTACCTGATTAGAATTAAAATAGAGCCGAAGTGATGAAATTTACAAGAATTCTTAAAACTCAAGAATTAGATGCCGTTTTAATTGGGCAAATTATTTTTTAAAGTTCTAGTAATTTTTTAAAACAATTATTTTTGTAACTATTGTATCAACTACAAGTCTAGCCTACAAGAATATTACTAATATTATAAACGTGAAAGTTTAAATGTTTGCTGCACTATCACGTAAAAAAGCTGAACGGATTTCAATGATTTTTTTTACATTTACACATACTTTGTAACCTAAAAAAAACAAAGTTCCTGTGGGATAATACTAAAATATGTTTACAGTCGTAAACGGCTGAAAATAGCCGGGGCGTGTCGACTAGTAAGTATACCATATATTCTATCTGGAAAGTAATTCAGTCCTAATGGCTAATAAATAGGTGTAAGTATGGTCTAAACTTACCTTAAAATTCTATAATATTCAATAATGGTCTATTAAATAACTTTTCTTCACTTCAAAATTCAACATGGAATAAAAAAAATAGTAAATAAAAAATTACTCTAGAAGATTGTATTGAGCATTTTTAAGGTAATTTTATCTAAAATCTTATGCTGCGTTCTTCAACACTGTGTTATAAAAAAAGGCATTAGATTTCCAAAATTCAGTTTTTGAATGAATCTAAGTTTTGAACGAAGAATTGTTTATCTTATTTTGTTTACAGTTTTTCAACTGAAAATTGCACCTACAACAATTTACTGCGAGCATGGTTTTTTCTCTAAATTAAAATTGATAATAATTGTTGCTTTTATCGTTGTTTCTGCAATTAAGGTACAATTATAAAATATAAGTATAGTAGATAATGTTTATCGTCCTAAAACAAAAAGCTAATAAGACAATAAATTCACCGGTTTATTGCTATTATTTACTGAGATTACACTTGGAGGTACATTTTCGTGTGATGGCGGCGTTAATTAGTACATTGTACCTTGTTAGGAGTAGAACACACTGGAAATACTTTTAACCTAATTAAATCTCAATTACTATGATATATTTACTATTTGACTGTTTACCTTTAAAACTTTAGGTGAAATGCTTCCTTTTCAACCACAAAAAAACAAAAAAATGGACATTCAAATATTATTAATAAGACAAACTGTATTTGTCCCAGGGTTTGTTTATATATATATAATATTTCCGAGTCACTAAATACATATAATGTATCATATATCATTAGTGCTATTTTTGGTATCTTCAGTTTAATTACTTTGTGTCTTCAATTTTTTTTTGTGATAATCCAAAGTAAATACATTCATAACAGATCAAAAATGCATTTTCGTATAATTTATCAAAATACTGATAATATCAAATATTTTTAATTGTGTTGTAATTATTATATGATCTAAAAAAAATATAAAAAAAGTGTTACATCGTGAACAGTAAACTTTATTCACGGGCAGTCAACCGTTTGTTGGCAACACTTGAGCTTTAAAACTGGTCGTTTATATGAAATGTTTTGCTTGTAAGGGCTATTATTATAAAAAAGGATAAATTATATTTATTTCCAGTCTTCAATACAAAAATAAATCCAGCAGAACTCTTGATAGATATAGTCTTCAGATAGTAAGCATGGGGGAGGGGAGCAATGCCCTGAATTGCTTACTTTTGCTGACGAGGATGCGAGGGGGTTGATAACTGCAAAAAATCTGTTTACAAAGCATATACAACTTTAACACAGTCTAGCTCTTATAAATCTAGATTTTTGTTTTTATAATATATTTATGTCTTCTTTTTAATGAAAGACCAAAAGCAGTTTGACAAGTAGTTTTATACAGTGTTCACCTGAGTCACATTTCCTGGACCATGCTCAGCTATCTAAAGTTCACAGTATCATTTAGCTTTAAGCCTAACTGTTGAGTACAGGTTATTTTTGATGTCATTTCATAGCAACATTATTTATTCAGACTTTAAATACACATGTCTGCGGGTAGTTCATTTTATCTTATTTCGAGTAGACAATATATAACTTTCGTTCCGATAGGATTGAGTTAGTCTTTTAAGTAATATCGCGCAGTACATATTAAAGTAGTGAGACTCTAGTAGGCGACATTCGTGGTGGAGGTCGTGCGGTGAGATTTTTGTGCATACAAGACATGTTTAAACCTGCTCCTGGGTGTCAAGCCCCAGGCACTACTCGGCTTCTATCTAGATTACATGTTAATATTGTTGTTTGAGTGTTACTGCGCAGTATAGCTCTCATACTCTTAATAGATAGACTCTAGGTTAAAAGTTAGTCAGTTTATTATTTTTAGAGTGTATCCCATAAATAAGGTGAAATTGAATATTTATATTATTGGATGATGGTCAAGAGGTCGCGACCGAGCCGATGATTCGCGAAAGTGAGAGAGAGTTATTAATTAAAGCGATGATTTCATTCACTTTGCTAATGGAGTTATGTAATTGTGTTGGTTCTGTGATATATCGTATATTATACTATAATTACATGATAATGGTGTGTTGACTGTTGTATAATACACTCGCTCATCGCGCAAGTTGTCTCTTTGATAGTGTAGCTCTAGAGAGAAAAATAAAGAGGGAGACAGATATCGAAAGAGAGAAAAGGAGGGAAAGAATTATCAAAATTGGTTCACTGGTTCTCCATATAAACTTTCATTTCCTACTTCTCTCCTTTTATTTTTGTATTTTTTATACAAAAAGTAGCCTTTATATTTCTTCAGAACTTAATCTTTATCTATACTAAAATTTCATCTAAATTGATTTAATAGTTTTGATGTTAAAAGATAACAAATACTATAGAGTTACATATTAAATAATAACTAGTCTAACTACAGTAATGTTAATGAAAAGTCTTCTCTACCCTTTCTAAATCCATAGAGACCATATTTAAAAAAGAAATCGTTTTTTTTAGTTAAAGAAAAACTAGGTACTTACTTCTTCTTGAAGTTATTTGAAAAGTTATGTTCATTAAATACACTTTTATTTTTTATGATTTTCAGAAGTAACTGAATAAAAATGAATCTTCAAATATAAAATTTGAATTTTCAAATCTTTGTTGAAAAAAATTAAAATAACTCCTAAATCTAGTATAACATTAGCACTATTTAATTGGAGGCCTTGATTATATTATTTATTATGTCTTAATGGAGGAGGCCTATAATAAAATATAATGATGGAGCCTCATAATAATAAATAATTAATTAAAATACTTTCTCCCGCTATAAATCACAAAACTTTATGGTTTAGAGATAACTATGACGTTTGTGACAGAATTAGAAATCGCAGACAATAATCGTTTATAAAACAATCTTTATGACAAAGTTTACTTGGCTAAATCACTTGTCACACTGCATGCAGAAGTTGTATATAGATGAGAAAGTGATTCTTAATATCTGTAGTGTTAAAAGTGTTGCTATATGCTATAAAATAAAACTTAGCTCGTGTTCACACGTCTTTTGCAAAAGTTACAGACGTTTTGTTTTACGATATAGACTGAGAGCTCTGGCTAGCTCAACCTATGTAACATCTCAATACATCATCTGAAGAAAAAAAACTTCTAAAATCAAGAAAGGAGGAAAATTGCCTTAGGTAGAAGCGATTGAATATTTCATATGGATTCAGTGGCTTTGGGACAATTTATAATATTTCGTCTGTCTGTCTGTCCTCCAATACCTTATAACACACTTCAAACTTCCACAACACTTTCAACTTTTCAAACTTTCTAGATGTTTTCAAAATTTAGAACCTAAATTGAACCGAAAGTGTCTAAACTGTACGTTATGGCTTTGGGTCCACTGAAAACGTTACATTTTTCTTTTCATTACCCATTTAACGATCAAGATGGCAACACAGGGAGACTAAGTACATACTTGTGTGCTTTCAGCTTTTCAAACTTTCCAGATTTTCAAAATTTGGAAGATGAATTGAACCGCCAAGTGTCTAAACTGTAGGTTATTGCTTTGGGTCTACTATAAACGTTAAATTTTTCTTTTCACTACCCATTTAATGATCAAGATGGCAGCACAGGGAGACGTTTTTCACTCACGTGATTCAAGTGGGTCACGTAGACCGTCTATTCATTCTCCTCGTATCGGTTATACAAAAGCAATAGACTATTTATAGTAGCTACCTATTCACTGCCGATGCTAAAGTAAAGTACTACATAAAAATTACTTTTTCTCATATAACAAAGATCCAGCTGACCAGAACTCTCGGACTACAACGACTTAGAGATCAACAAGTGCGTACACGACAGAGTTATTTTTGTCGCATTATCATTACAAGAGTGTTCCGGCCAAATTGCAATACCGACATGCATATTCATCGCTCTTATTGTCTCACTTGCATTGTGTCCCCACCACTGTACCATGACCCCTTACGTCTTTACTGACCCAAGGAGTGCTACACGAGCCACGGGTCACGCTTAAGTGGTGGGATATACAAAAGACCATTTATAAAATGTGAAGTGAAGATACGTGTAGGCTGCGTTAGCCAAGTCGATATAGGAATTGTCTGGCTGTATTTCATAGGTGGATGAATGCCGAGCAACCAATATTAAACACTTACTCCAAACCTTAGTAATGGAATGAATTAATTTAATAAAATCTATTAAAAAGTTATAAAGCGCTGGTTTTACAATGGAAATAATTTTTTGCTCCAATTGTTACGAATCAATAACAATAGCACCACAAGTCTCAACCCCTTTTAAATTCTTAAGGTCTTTTGTGAGGTCAGACCTTCGCGAAGATATTACTGTAATTTATTAACAAACAAGGGGTCCTTTTTATACTCTATAGTATAGAATGCTAAATGTATAAATTTATCTATCTTAACTGTAAAATCAATAAGACGCATTGTTTCATTCCAGCAAAATAAAAAAAAATTATTAACGAAATTAGAAATTTTTATTTCAATATAATATCTAGTTCAAATTTAATTTCAAAACTAAACCATAGCTGCCAATTTTTTTTCAATTTTATCTCAACTTGTTTTAAAATTAAATTTGAAAACCATTGCCGGGAAATTTTATTTCAAAATTTTAACTTCAAACAACCCTTGAAATTTGGTTTCAAACTGTTTTAAAATATAATTTATTGATTTTATTAAATTATTTTAATTATTGAAATTTATTAATTAAAAATCGACGATACTGTGATATTTTATAATTTATTATTTTTCCTTATTAAAGGTTATTTATTTTAAGTTTTTTATTATTATGTTTTTCTTAAGAATTATTGTCAAAATAAATAAATTTTCATTTATTCATGAAAACATAGTAAAATTGCATAAAATTCAAAATATGGTAACTTTTGGAAACCTTCAAAATAACTCAGTTCTAGGGGAAATCTACTATCAATGGTAACGTGTGATCAATGGAGTAAATAAGGTATATATTCGTGTTACATAACATTATTTTTATTAAACAGTTTAACAATAGTATAATCAGGAACTTACGTATTCAATGCGTGCGCAGACGAGTCGCCAGCGCGGACTGCGCATGCGTCACCTGCGGTTAACCTCACCGCAGCTATGTTTTCAAGTTGGTTTTATAAATTGTACTACATTTAGTTTTTATTTAAGATTTATTTAAGTTTAAATGTATTTATAATAATGCTATTTTATGTAGTAGGTAGTGATTTAATAAAAAATATAATAATTAATAAACAGAATAAATAATAATTAAATTGACATATGTTTTAATTTAGTAAAAAATAAACAACTAGACTGACTGAAAAATTTATATTATATTCGCGTTTTGTTCATTATATTCTTGAAAAAAAAATACACTGTGTAACGTAGCTCACTATTTTTTTAATCCTATTAATGAAATGATAGGTCGAGTAAGAATTAATGTATTCGCTTTGGGCACAAAAATAACGATTTTCGAAATATCGATGTTTTACAGCAATTTTTAATTTTCTGATATATCGATATAAAAAACCGAAGTTTATAATCAAAATGTTAAAGTTGCTAATTAGTAACAATTACCGTCAATTTAAAGCTTATTTTCTAAGATTACTACATAAAAATACAGTTTTAAATAAAATTAATAACAGTCCTGTGCATCTGTCTGTTGCAGGATTACGCGACAAAAGTCACACAATCACGCAAGCATGCAGTCATACACTCAATCATCGGTTGTCAATAGAACGGAAACGTTAACTGAACTCATTTGCATTGCTAATACGAACCGATTCCTTCAATGTCATCGTGGAAAAATTATTGTATGAGACCCTTGAGGGGTTAAGGGTCCCGTACCTACATATAATCGAATTTATTTAAACAGTTCTTTTTATATAAATATGTATATCAGCATAAAGGAAATGGTTTTAACGATTTGGAGTTTTTAAGTGTATCAGTATCAGCTACTTTGATATCATCATCACCATCACAACTCGGCGCACTGGTTAGCCATGTCTCCTTATCAGAATGAGGACAAGGTTAGGCCACAGTCCACCACGCTGGCCAGTGGGGGTTGGAAGACTTCACACATTGATAGAGAACTTTTTGGTGAACTCTCGGGAGTGCAGGTTTCCTCACGGTGTTTTACTTTACCTTTATATCAAGTGATATTTAATTGCTTAAAACACACATAACTCCTGCAGGTCGTCGGTGTGCGTCTCTGTGGAAGATCGAACTCAGAGCTCACGAGTAAGACATTGAACTTTTAACCAGTGGGCCATCACTGCTTTTGAGGTACTTGCACTGCTGAAATCGGATGTTGGAATACTGGAAACTCTACAAACTCTCCACTACATTGAGCTAATTTGTTCTTAGCCTATTTTTTCCGAGAAAAATTTATCTACCCAGATACCACATATATTATAATTATGTTATAAATAGCTGTACGTAATTATGAAATTAATTTGATCACTTTAAATAGGTATGACATTAAATATTAAGCTTTTGGTTATTGTAAAAACAGCAAAAACAATTATAGGCAGTAAAGGTATTCGTTTGGCTTCAATTTCAGCAATAATTTTTTTTATAACAAATATATATTTTTAATATATAAAAATATATTTACGTACCCCTACTGGTACGGTGGTACCCGAGTAACCCGGGGTTGCGGGTTACTCAATTAACATATAAATAACAAGTGATTCTTAACAATCGAAAACGTCACCGGTGTCGTATTTGCATATTGCTGTATACTTTATATTATATACTAAAAATTGTATACTAGACTAATGCACGAACTTGGTTAATGAAAGCTTCAGTATTTTTTTTTAGACTTTTTACTTAAGTGAAGCGAGTGCCACAAATTAATAATAGATCTTTTAGTTCTCGAAATTAGAAAAAAAGTAATTCAGTAGTTCCCAAAGTTTATGCAAAAATGTCAGAAAATTAATGCAGATCTCCGCACTATTGAGTGAGAAAGTGAATTTGTATATTTGTGTAAACTTTCGCGGTATAACGAGGCAATTTATCGACATGATTTTGATGGTATTAAAAAAATGATATTTTATCAGCTATATAGTAACATTTTTTTATCCGGAGAGCTCCAAAGAACACAAAATTCAATTATAAGACAGAGATACATTTTTTTCTAATTTCTATATTTGACAATTGTGAAGTTGGGCCGCGTCGTTTATACCGTTATATTATAAAAAGTTAAGTTAAACAACAGTTATTTCTATCACTTCATCAATCAATAAAATTGTAAAATAATGATTAGCGGAACACAGTTAGTAATTACATAATATTTATTAGGGAGCTAGGGACTGACATCCGTCTACAAACGACCCTTAACTGATCGAACTGTCACCAAACGATAAATACGCCAAATAATAGTTATCGAAAAATAACCTTTACATTATTGTCATCCGGAAAACATTAAAGTTTTAAATTCCAGAGACAATAGAACGAAGACAATGGACAAAGGAGACCGAACAATTTTTTTTGGAAAAAAAAATATTTTTTTGCGAAAGACAATCACCGCCGGTTTTTTAACAGGCGATGTTTGTTTATTTAGTCCGACGGTTTTTATATTAAATGTTGTGAACCCATTCCGATGTTTGACGATTGTTAAATATTTTTAGATGTATTACAATAGGACTGATAACGATACAAATGTTATTTTTGGACCCCGAGTAAATAAATGAGTCTTTTTTACTATCTTGAAGGAAAAGTTCTATTCTATTCTCTTAATTAATTTCAAAAAATGTCTTTTCTTACTTTCAGAATGAAATATTTCAACAGTTATTACATGTGGTAAGAAAAAACGAAAGAAGTATGATATTGTTTTAAAAAACTCGTAAAAATTAAATTAATCAAACACACTATTACCATACTACATCATCCTGTAATATCATACTAGGATATGTAATCCATGTAAATGCAGTTTTATCAAAAAATATTCAGAAGTTTTAGCATTATTAGTTAGAAATTTCCATTAATAAATTCGTAAAATTTCGCTTTTAATAGTTGTAAATTTTTTGTTCGTTTATTCAAAGTTAGCCCCAAAACAGCCTCAAAATCAGGAAAAATCTAATCTAGATTTACTGTATTTATATTCAGATCTGGAATTATTATCTGCTGATAGTTAATTATTAGTCTAGATATATATGAAGTATTTGATGTAACTTTCTATCACAATACACATTGATACTCATCGAAGCGAGTGCTGTGTGTCAGTGTTGCTATTGGTATATAAACTATCGGTAATACACGACGTCTCCTGTATTATTGTTGGGTAAAGGCAAACTATCCGTTACAATGTTAGTTTAATATTAGCATGGCTAATGATTTATGTTCAAATTATTCAAATGAGCAATCGGTATCAAACGCTAAGTTTTTGTATGGAATTTGCATTTCTATATACAACCAATAATAGCAACAGCAATAGGTATTGATTGTTATTGGATTGATTTATTTGTTTCGTTGCAGCTGTAGCTAGCGGCTGCTTCCTTGTCATGTCATGCCGCTTTTGTTATTACTTTAATATGATTATAATGTTATATATTTATATATTTCATTGTATATTATAAATGCCTAAATTCGCTTTAAACTAGTCAAGCGTAAGTTGGTTAAAGTAGCAGGGTTAGGATACTTATTATTGAGCCTCATATTCAAAAAATATAAAAAAAATAATCATTGAAGTAAAAATTAATTTCTTTTAATGAAAAAGTTTACAAAGCTCTTGAGATATATTTCCGTAAACTTAGTTACACAGTTAAAAGGATCTTCGTGAGGTGTTCGAACTTATCAAGAGCTAAGTCCTAATTCTAAGAGTTCCTGGTGTTAAAAAAAAAAGTTTTTCATGTCAAATATCTATTAAAGTTTGAGAGATACAGCCTCATGCCTTTTAGCATTTTTTAGTTCTTTAGCTTCTTTATAACGTCACTATTAAGAATCATGTTTACAGTTATTTTAATCTGTAGTCCCAATAATTCGGCACCAAGTCGGTACATTATACTAGCGACAGACACAAGCACAGAGCAGAGAGCACGTAGCGGCTCGAAGGTGTTTCGAGGTAACGGCCTCGAATCGTTTCCGAAAACCGTAAAGGAAGTAATTACATATTCTAATCCAAACCCGCCACCGTACACCACACACCATGCACCCAACACAGAGCACCGGTTCATATGTCACAATAAAAAGGTTACTTCCACTCCTAACGGTAAAACTACAGGACCCTGAGAAAAAAACATGATCAACAACTAACGGGTCTTGAGAAAAAATCGCGCATTTTCGAAAATCTCTATCGATTTACATACAAAACCAATCTTTAATTCGACATACACAAAGTCGTTATTCAATCCCCGACTCGTGTGTGACTTGAAAATTTATGCGCGCATTTGCATAATGTGCATAGCCCCTAAATTTTATTGAATAAAAAAATAGGATGGGTAGACTTTTTTGCATAAATTCATACAAAGGAAACGGGTTAACGCATTCAGGAAGTAAAACGTCGCGGATCCGTTGCAGCGCGGGTTAAACATCAAACTCTACAACTGCATAAACACGAAATTAAACTCTACAGTTAAAAAGTAGTTATCAAAATCGAATCCTTACAAAAGGGATCTTACGCCCTTTGAAGAAGGACCCCCCGCGAAACACAATAAGCCAAAATGTACCTGACTATAATTTATGCGAGAATATTAAGAGAAGTACCTGCCCTTTTTGAATATTAACTACAACATAACCCCTGACATAATTCAATAGGGTTGAGATACTATTTGAATGGGAATTATAAAAAAAATGCAAATAAAGTGTCCCCTACGAGGGTAACACAGGTATGGAAAAAATCGCAACCGTAACATAAAGTACGGAGTTTAATTGTTTGGATTGTGCGCCGAAGTAACTCGGCCCTTGATGGGTCGCACTTGTCACCTTGCGTATAATTTGAGTCTTAGGGGGTCACAGATAGTTCTTTCTAATAGGGTTTTTTTATATGCAAAGATTTATTATTCTGTATCGGGATGCGTGAGAATCTTGTAGATAATCGAATTTGCCTACGATGCATCCACCCTTGCTAACCCTTTGGATCGATTGAAAGGTTTCATGGGAAGACGCGAATATTCAAACAAGGTGTCATCTTTGTGAATATCGATTGCCGTTGAGACCTTTATACTGAGCATGGGAAATGATAGAGAATAGGACGAGCTACGGTTTTTGCATAATCTATCGTTGCTTTTGTTGGGCACTAACGGATTTTTTACAATAAGGAGTTCGTTAAAAAAATGTAACCGTTACACTTTTTTTATTTTTATATCGAACACTACTGTCCACTATTGTTTATAGTTTGTATTACTTCATAAAAAGTGGTTTTGTAATAGCTGAGGCAGTTACAGCAATTGTCAAAGTTTTAAAAAGGATTCATTAAAAAAGTGTTACCGTTACATATCCGAACACCTCACTCGTGTCCAGTATTGCCCATAACGTAATATTGCCTAACAGTAGTGTGTGTACGACAAGTGTCAAACAAAAGAATTTATTTGAATAATAATGTGGAATTAATGTAAATATAAACATAAATTGGTGAACATTAAATATTAATAAGTGTGCTGCGCCCGCGCACCGCTCCGCACCGCTGTGTGCGTGTGTGTGTGTGCATGTGTGAGTGTGTGTGTGAGAGTGTAATTCATTCAAACTAAATGTTTAGAAGCTAATAATAGTGATTGCGGTTTTATTGAATGTTATTACTGATAATGTTCACACAGAATATATTAATATAGATTTTTAATAATATTAGCATTTAATTATGCTTATACATTACGTTTTTGGGGTTCGTCACTTGTCTGACAAATTTCATTTCTAGCGGAACGAATAAATTAATTTTAAATATTAAATTCTCAATCAATACTTACAACCGTTTATCTTAGAAATCAAAACCCATAAGTAACTTAAAATCCCAAAATCCTAAATTTGTTACATTTTATTTTTTTTTGCTGTTGGTAAACTAGCCGTAGCAATACTTATAATAGTTAATAGTTTTCCAAAAGCAAAATTAAGTGTATCTTTAGTCCAGATTATACACATCGCGTCTTTCAGTTTATCAAAAATATCACCTAATAAAAATTCAAATATATTTTAAAAACTCAGAAGATTGATTTTCAGTGTGTTTTGTAAAGGGAATCCCAGCCGACCCATTTCCAAAAAAATGGAGCAACATTTTTTTTTAAAGCCGGCCTTTTTATTTAATGCCCAAAGCAAATACTTTAATGGCTACAGTGGACGTTACGGTAGATGTGACGCAATGAAGGACAAAGCCACAAAGGGGTAAGTTGACAAAAAGTGTAGCTGTAAAGTTTAACTGGAGCAATTTAATATACAGAATGTTCAAAAATAAATAACAATAAAAATTTGCATAGTTGCCATGGTTACATACGTAGTTAAATAATCACTTGATAAAGAGAATGTATGTGCATAACATAGTACAGACATTTATTAATAAGCAGGTATACAAAAAATATTATAAATATTACTATTTTACGTGAAAAAGGGCTCAAGGGTAAGCTGGATAGTTGTCCCACTTTTCAAAAAGCTCTGTTGTTACAAAATATGCACTTATCACAAATAATACAGTATGTATGTCAAAACGTGTGTGTATGACGAGTGACTATCCCTTTTTGATACTAATAACCGTTTTATAAAAAAAAAGTTCTAGCAGTACGAATCACGTACTTCTTGTATTCCTTAACCACTCCAACTAATCTAAAGGCTTGTGTAAGGAGTGGGCCATATCAGTAGTCAAACTGGAATTTGAACCCACGACTTATCGATCGTGAATCTAACGCCTGAACCACTCATCTACTTATGCTTCGAACCAATACTTGTGTTTTCAATTTGTTAATAAAATAAAAATTATTCAACTAATAAATTTCTTATGCAGATATAAATAACATAGCGTATTTAAAACCGAGGCATGCATCCGTCTAAAGTACCTATCTGGCTTTTACCGTACTTATTTTTAGGGTTTCGTACCCAAAAGGTAACAACGCGACCCTATTACTTAAACTCCGCTATATATTAAAATTATATATAATTCATAATTCAACGGCTTATAAAACAATAACATATAACTTATAGATATACAGATATAAACATAACACTAAATTATGTCACAAACACTTCCTTGCAACTTTATTATATTCTTAATTATCTGATCGATACATTAAATATGTTAATATATTGTTGTGCCTACTTTATAATAACTAACGAACGACCACGATTTTGTCTGGGTAAAATTTTTTTTATTCTTAGTGAAAAATATCATGAAAAAATTGGCCATGGTTCAATGATAATTGAATTTAAATTCAATAAAAATTGGCCATAATAAATATATGGTTTCTTATTATTTTCTTCACGTGTGATTTCTTAAAAAAATGTATGTTGTTAAGACAATGGCTAAGATTGGAATGACTTGTACCTTATACTTATATATAATAATTAATAATAATAATTTATTTATTTCCTTTAAATTTACAGTTTTCCTTAACTAATTGTTGTTGACTTCTTTTAGGCTTAAACACCTGTGACAGAAGCCAACGCTCTTCCAGTCAGATCTAAGTTTGACATTACGTAACAATTTACAGATAAATAATGAAACAAATGGTCCTATTTGAAAAATTCTTTCAGTGTTTATAAAAGGGTTTATAAATGTTGTTAGGACGAAGTCGTGCGGGACAACTTGTCGTACTTAATATAAATAAACAGACCAACAGATACACAACAAAGTCATCCTATAAGTGTTCCCTTTAATGATATTTAAGCACAAAACCCTAAATATCATCAAATCAGACTGATGACCTAACATACATACAACAATAAATATTTTCTTGTATATTATTAGTTTTTTAACGAAGTTCCATCTTTTACGATTACCCTTCGTCGTCTTCCCATTATGTCGTCACAAAAGAAATTTTTTTTAGATAAGTTATTTATATATATATATATATATATATATATATATATATATATATATATATATACTATTGTAGCATTATTCTAAGTACATTATATATATCTACAACTATTATAAAAAGTTTATAATTCGGTGAGAAATGTAGTATTTTTTTTTACTTATATAGAGAAGAATAAGGAGAGAAAAATATCCTGTATGTCCTTAGGGAGGTCATTCATTATTTTTGGTAGTACATATTTATATATTTCAATGGCAATACAAAAGTGTTAAAACAATCTAGATTCCTAAATTTAGTGTCGCGGTGTCGCCTCTGCAGAGTTGTGATATTATTATATTCATCTTTTAGAATAGACATTCTGACCATACTCTGTATAAGAAACACATTGCAATTTAAATAAGTTAAAGTAATTGTTTTTATGTTTTAGTTTTATATTATTTAGTACTATGTTTTTTAATTTTCTAATTTGCAGATTGTAGATTTTATTTAGTTCACTTTTGTATCCCCTACCATAACCGCTAAGACTATAGCTAATAATCAGACTAATTATAGACTTAAAAATACTTTGAAAAACCATAGTTTGAAGCGCGCCATTATAAAAGATATATGTGAGTAAATCAACTTTTATTTGTCCGACCGTAACACTACTCTGTCCCTTATCTATATACGAAGAAATTGATGAAATGTGAAGATAATTATTCTGTATTGTATTCATATCTTTATAGGCTAACAAATCCTTTAAGAAATTATTTAAAAAATTGCAAATTTATTTGTTTTTTTTTTCTGGTTGGCCTTGTCTTGTTAAGACTATCTCTTTATAATACATAACACATAATCAATTAGTTTTACTTTGTCAACTTTATATTATTTCTTATTTATCTCAGTCACCAAAAAACCTTTCACTCATGTTGTCCGTTGGACAACCGCAAACAATGTGTTTATAATATTTATGGATAAAAATATTGTTTTATTTATGTGTAACTATAGTTTCTCAGAGTTGCAAACCCAAACCAAATATATTTAGCTATATTTGAGGATAATATAGGTACAATAATTTGATAGAGATTATAATTTCGAAATACTATTCAAAAAATATTTTGCAGATTTGTGAAATAAATCGAGTTCAAATGAATTTAAAAAATTATTGGTTATACCAAAAGTTGGTAGCAAACTCGTTTGATTTTCTATCGCTATTAGCAATCACGCTGTGTTTACAACGTTCACCATAAGTCCAGCTTTCACCAGCTCATAAAGAAATCGTCAGCAAACATTTGAATGTTTTTGCTCCAATAAAATACAAAAAACCATATTGTCATGTTCAAGGGTTAAAATTTATGCAAATTGCTGATGAACAAAGTGACGTCGAGGCGGTCGCTCCTATCATTTTTTTTAAAAGTAGTTTTTCAAAGAATAGATTTTTTTCACAGAAAATACGGTTATGTTGTGAGGAATGTTTTTGAGGTATTTCTAGTCGATGTTTGTCGCTTGAATTGGTTCATGGCTGTAGCAATAACAAACACGTTATAAATTCGTACATTACGAAACCAAGGATTTTTTTTATCAAAGGTATGTTTAATTATATTATATAAATGTTAGATAGCGCTTTTAACGAGCGGACATAAAAAAAATTGAATCTCAATCAGATAACAAAAAACAAACCGAAAAATTGCTTCGGCCTTTTAGAAGGTTCAGTGACAAACATACATATAGAAAAATAATTTACAAAGATTTTAAATTTTTTATAACAATGTTCTGTAATAATAGTAAAGAGAAAAAAGAAGAGCCATTACCCATTTTCTATTAATCTAAAAAAATGTATTAATGTAGGACGTCATTTCTACTCCACATGAGTATAATCTAGACTTAAAGTTCAGGATAAGTCTTGATTTATTAATTACTTAAACAAGATCAGAAGATGATAAGATCACTTCCATTTTTATTAAACTGTGAAACTCCCTGTTTGTAATAATGTATTTTAGTGTTATTCATTATATTAGTTTTAACTCTTAAAGGCAGTCTACGTCGGAAATCAGCGCAATAAAATATTTTACAGTAAACGCAACTGGATTCGCAAACAGGTCAGTTCTTAAAATGTTTTTGAAAACATGAAATGTTTAATTAAAACTTTTATATCTATCAATCGAAATATCAGATGAAAACGACAATAATCGCGATATGTCTGAGTAGTAGGAATAAACTCGTGTTATAACTGCAGCAGCTCCCTGGTGCCGTATACATGTCAACATTTAATTGAATCCAGGCTTAAATACGTTTCTTAACGAGATCTGTGTTATCTGTTAGGTACGCAATTATTGTTATTGAGCAGAATCTTAGTTCCATGCTCTGGTAATATCTGATACTGGTTTCAAGGAGCAACATTTTATTTAAGAACTAATAAAAAGTATTGCTAGCGATGTCTTTTAAATTCTATATGGGAAAACTTTGATATTTCTCAACTCATTTATTTAAGTACTATAGCAACAAACAACTGATAGTCCAGTTTATAATAAATTTCACGGATTTATTATTTTAAACTAGTCGACCCACCCCAGCTTCGCATTAATACAACTTACCACGTATAAGGTTGTTAAATTTATAAAAAAAAACATTTAATTATAAATATTTTGTTACTAAATGAATATATTAAGACCCACACAACAGTAAACATATTTTATTATTATCCAGCAGGAACTCTGATTTTTTTTTGGGATAAAACGTAGCCTGTGTGTTAGTCCAGGCTATAAAGTATCTGTGTGCCAAATTTCAATGAAATCCATTTATCCGTTTTTGCGTGATTGCAAACATACACACTTTCACATTTAGAGTTAAAGCCAGATACTTGCCCCACTTTTCCAAAAAGCTTTGTTGTTAATAAATGTGATAGTTGTATATTATTACGGATAGTAGCCTAACTAATCTAACTAAAAATAGTTTGTAGTTTTCTACTTCCGAATGAACGACCACTCCCAATTACACAATAATGTACTCAGCGTCTTCGTTGCCGTTATGTAGAGTTTGGTATTGGTGATAGAGCAAAGAATTTAGGTCATATAAGAAATCGAATTAGATCTTATCTTAATTGAATCGTTTATCTTAGAAAAACATAATATATTAAAATACAAATTAGCATAAGTAGTAGAATATTTCTTTCTTAAATTCTAATAAGACATCTTAATTCATGCTAATATGTTATTTTAAAAATGCGGCCCAAAATTGTAAACCACTTAAACGGATATAGTTATACTGTTTGTTAGCTCGATAATAAATTTTTAAATTAAATTAGTATTTGTATTTAACCAAATTGTAATTATCACACTTAAAATTATAATCATATATAAATAAAGTTACTAGTCGTTTGATCGCCGTGACGTGCGAACATATTTAAATTATATTTTTATAGCAAGTATAAACGTTTAAATATTAAATTATTCAAAAATCATTAATTGTTAACCAACAAGCTTTCATAAACATAATTTAATTTAATTAACCAATATATCTGGTTTTTATATATGTATAATATTGAATTATATTAAGTGTCATATTTCTATAAGTGACATTAACATTTATTATATATGAACAGACATAATTATGATTACTAGTAGTTTTATGTACATAGAGATATTATTCAAGTGCAAGGTGAAGAGCAGATGATCCACCTAGTGACGTAGGATCCTTATAATCCAGAGTTATTATTAAAATAACCTAGAACCTATCGTTCTTTGGTGGTTTCGTCATGGTTAAAAGGAGTGATAATAATTGATGTCCCATATCATTTAAAACTAAAGATATATTCCACAGTAATTAAAAGTAAAGTAATATTATATGATGTTCCATAATATTACAATTAGGATGATGTTTCACAGTATTAATGTAGAATTTTGGGCTTTTTTGGTTCCATGATAGTTAAAAGAAGAGTCATGTTATTTTCCATGGCGGTTAAAAGGTGAGTGATGGTTATTGATGTAAAGGAATAGTTAGTTTTTGACGGATCCAAAGTGTTAACAAAAAAGTAATATATAGACTAATATGGTCTTAAGTTAATTAATCCAGATATTTTTTTCAGAATGAAATCCTAAGAAGATTTGAAAATTATAAATAATTAAAATATCTGATTCTTATTAGATAGATTTTATAAAACTAATTGGTTAAACTAGATTTTTTACACATGTTTGCAATGCATTACCAAATGAACCTTCTAAGATTTGTAAAACAAAGACGTCCTAAACAAACGTCTCAAATTTATCTGTTTCTCAGAAAAGATCTTCATCAGTACTAATTACGAGGCGAGGCGAGTGGTGAGGCGAGTGCTAGTGGTGACTCTATCTGCCTCGTGACCGATGCCACGCCTGATGCACGACTGGATGAGACTCTGATCCCTGATCCCTAAACCCTAAACCTTGATCGATTTGAGAAAATAAATTAATCCTTTTATTTTGTACATCACTAGATTTTTTAAATTATTTTTAGCTATCCCTGTGAATTATACCTATGGAAAAATATATAATGCTATTTAAATGCATGAATAAAAGTAAAAATTGTTTTCTTTTTTATTAGTAGTTTAGAATGATGTATTTCATTAAAACGAGAAGTATTTACAAATAAAATATGCATGCAGATTACATTAGAGATCTTGAAATACATTATTAATTACACTAGAGAAAGAATATGTTATGTAAATTAACCCTAAGGATTTTTTCGACATTTGATAGTTCACAAAAAAAAGTTTAATGTTGTCAAACGATCAACTTCTTTTTCATATTACATTCCATATTTCGTTCTCCCAAATAACACGGTTTTGTAAAGATTAAATCTATATATCACAGTTGGAAAGCTACAACTTCTTAATGACACAGGAACCTGTTAACAAGTGGAAACAGTACAGTAGCACAATTTATAGAGTACAGAAAAATATAATTAGTTTTTAATGCATCTGTCCAAACGTCTTCGTCGGCTCTTTTACTCGATAAGTGTATTCATACGTTCCGAATTGATTTGTACTTTTTGTATGTACCGGTACCTGCGACACGGACACACGGAATATATTAAGCTACCGGAGTTTGATCTGCCTCTACTTGCCGCAGATAACGCTGACGAGGGACTTATTTATACCACTGATAAATACGAATAAATGTATTATTGTTTTGTTTTCATTCTACATCGCCAACAGTAATTACATTTTTCACGCTATTTTTCATACCAGCGTTCAATATACATCTACATAATATGCAATGTATATTGTTTATTATGACGTTGGCAACACTAATTTGATATTTTTACTTTTTTATGTTGGACAGCTGATGCATCAATCAGAGAAGCAGGGATAAATAAGCCTTCATGATAGAAATCATTATTATTACATCGCGAGTAAATTAGGAGTAACGCTGAAGGACTGTGTTTAAGTATATCCCCAGGAGAATAGTCTAGTCAACAAGCCGCCATACTTTAGTCGGAATGTAGACTGTAACCCTTTTTTTAATTTACAATATATATATATACAGCTACAGCATGTTTTGTTAACTAGGATAATACTAGTAATTAAATAAAAATGATAACTGTCATATCCTAAAATTTACCTGGCTATCACCTACCCAAGTCTTAACTACAAGTTTCTTAAAAGCTGTTTAGACAAACGTCCCCCATATCACAACGATAGTGTACTTGATAATTAATAAATATTTTGTAAAAGTGTTGTATAATGTTTCACTCCCCTCTGTCATTTTTACTTAGGTACAGTTGATTTAACATTTATTTTGTCATAAAAAAATTGGTCATTAATCGCTTTTCTATCAATAAAGTAAATTTTAAGCATCTGGATTTAGTTTAATATTTAATTTAATCCAAAAAGTGTTTGATTGTATCAAAATTCACGCTCGAGGATTTTAAAAACTAAGTCGATAATCCGTGACGGGTGTTCGTTGATTTATAGCATCAATTACGTTGCGTAGTTTCGGCTCCAGGTGAAAGGATTACTGTACACTATACACTACACACTATACTATAAAACTGTTATACCATTTTATAGTCTCACTGTAAGGTACTTTTAGTTTAATATCAGATATCAACTTATTAGACATAGGTCTAAGGTTCGGTTCTAATAAGATTTTTTCTGACAAAAATTCCCTTTTAACTATTTAATAAACACTCTCAGCTATATAGTTCTCACGCAGGAATCCCCAAAATCACATGAGTCCAGAATTTTGGTGAGTTATTGCAAAACTCACCTTTTTAAAAAATACCCACTAATCACCTCTGTAATTTTTGGCCAGTGTGGGCAAATTAATATTATGTAGCCCATAATTCCACCAAAAATAGTCCCCATAACTCTTCAAAAATTTTAATAAATTTTATAACCACCGTGTCCTCAATAAGAAACTCTAATTTTTTCATACTCTTCATTACCTTCACGATGGATAAAAATATAAATTATTAATGTTGTCATTTCTGTAACGTTCTTTACTATTGCAATTAGTTTAAAATAATATATTTGTTGATATAACATTGGTCGTAAGAACCTTTTAGAGCCTAATTTGATTTTGTTCACTTAGAAAACGTAATTATAACTGTGTTTACATTTAAAACTCGAACAGATAATATTATCTGGAGGTAATTGCTGCTACTCTACTGCTCTGTCCCATAATGAATACTTAGTGAAGGCATTGCCCTATTCATTGCATAGAGGAATTCTTTATATCATTCTTTCTGAGATGCGATTTAGAAAATAGAATACTATTAGTTTAGTCATACATTTGAGTCATATAACAGGTAGATTGTATATTGAAAGTATCCTATAGTCAGTAAGAAAGCTGTATGTCCTCCAAATCTTAAAAAAAATCACAGAAGCTGTAAAATAAATAGAAACATAGGAATGAAAAGGAGATACCCTCACATTCTCACTGTCTCGGCTACTAAAACTGTATGTGTCACTACTCAATATAAGAACCAATCAACTGCAACATATAATAAAGTAAATAAACAAATTAAAAAACATAGAAAAAATCTGGCCCTAATATAATAAAAACTTAAAACTTACAATAACTATTGGCTTGGCATGTGTTTAAACCTAAAACAAGTCAACAACAATTAGTTAGACTTCGGAAATCATTAAGTCACTCACTATAATATATTTCCAATTAGATTAAAAGATTTTTCTAACTCCTCTGCCAATGAAATAGCAAAATAATCTTATAATAATGGTTTTTCTCTATGAAAGGGGGATGCTCAATGAGATAAAACATGAACTCTATCAGTGTGATCGTTTCATCACTTCCCGTCTTATGTAGAGCTGGAAGAAGTCGGCACAATCAAATAAAAACAGTTCAATATAACGTATATTTTATTAGTTTTAAATACTTTCTATTGAGATAACAGTTTAGTAAGGCACAGTGGCATTAATGAACAAGTTAATTAGACAGTGGCGTAGCGCGGGCGAGGGCGCGGGCGCAGCGTGCCTGCTATCTTAGATAGTGTTATCACGCTACACACAACACACCGAAATGCTTTCCAACTCTGATTAAGATTTCTCTGTAACTGCTTGCCACTATCTACCGTGTTTAAAGGTTAAATGATAAATAAAGCTTTCTTATAAAAGCGACTCTACATTTTTACCTCTCAATGAAGCAAGTTTGAGTAAAAAATTGTTAGATTATCCATTCTTATCCACTTTCTTATATCTGAATGAGTTGAAATTCGACATATTTATGTGACGTCATAATGCAATGTTATGGTACTAGTTAGCTGATAATATTATAATGGAACCGAAATGTAGAGTTTGGAATTTTTAAACGATATATGGTAGGATTGTTTAATTTGCGGTAATATTTATTATCATTCTCTTTACAGTATTACTTGAAAATTATAATTAATTTTCTATTTACATACTTCGTAAATATGAAGTTATTTAGTACAACCCATGCCATATGACCCCAAATTATTAAACAATAATTTCAAAATTTAATATAGATAATTTTAATGTTAGATTACGAATATTACGTTAAAGTTTAGAATCTCAATAAACAATATAAATGTGTGTAATAGTTTATTTATAAGAAAGGGATAATTATAAGGTATAGGTCGGAACCGCGTCCCGCACTCATTAACGCGCTACCGGGCGACTCGCTCCGACCATAAACTGCTGGACCATCGACTCCTGTATACAGAATGTTTCTAAACATTATGTCTAGCTAGACCTTAAGTTTTTTAAATCTAATTAGATCCTCTTGAGCATAAAATAAGCTACGCTTATTTGATAAACGTTGCTTATTAGATATTACTAGGTATATTAATTGGAGCAATTCTTTCATGGATGAATTTATGTTTGTGTGTATGTAAATTAAAACTTTGACTACTGAGTACTAAAACTACTGGATTTAAAATGAGGCAGGTAGATTCTTTAAAATCTATTTTTTTTAATGATGTAAAATGCTTTTACGCCTCCTCTCTGAAGGAGACCAAAACATCGAAACCGAAGCTGTCTTTTGGTTGGCACCAGAATATTTTTTATATTTACTCAATCCGACGAAAGTCCTCGTGAAGGGCCAAGCCCCTTCGGTTCGTCGCGGAGAGGCTTCGATAGGAGCCTAGGCCATCCGCAATGCATAATTGCGTCTGTTGATGTCCGTCCTCCTCCTACGGAATGAAAGCGCCAATGCTTCCATCTAGATTAAGATTTTAAATTCCGCGTGAGAAGTCGCGGCAAGATCACTCTACGTTTCGGTTGCTTAAAGAGTAGAATTAATAACACGTTATTAAAATGAAACGGCCAATACTAAATAATGATATATCTGCGATGTATCACGCTGTATAGTGGTCGTATGTCCGGTGGCTGGTGGCTGGTGGCTGGTGGCGGAGGCGTAGCGGCGTTTTCAGTTAAATGTGTCTTATCTGGCCCTAATGGCCCCCGAACATGTCAATTCATCACTCGCCTCACTCACTCACACGTTCTCGTTCCTCTCAATAATCCTCTCAGTTTCAAAGATACTACTCAATCACTTACACTTTATTTTTTTATTTTACCGACGTCAATAAAGGGACAATACTATAAAAGTTTAATTATATTTATGTAATTATTATAATTCATAACACCAAAAACAGCTCAAAATATATGCTAGCAACACTATTCTTAAAAATTATCCTTACCCTTTTAATGTTTTTGTATGATCTACTATAGACTATAGATCCGCAGTGCAGTTTGACAAGTATTTTCATAGAGTAAATATTTACTATGATATTGAAAAGTGAGTAAATGGAGGTGTTACATTAATTGAGGATTAATTGTGTCTTAAATGTTAGGTAATGAGGTCGAGAAAAGGACGAGAGTTAATATATAATAAAATATCTCTTTAATCATACTCATAGATAGGTGGGTCCCAAGCCCCAGGCATAGTTAGGTTTCTAATCTATTCTATTTTATTAACGTTGTATGTGTTATTTTGCAGTTTAGTATAAATATCCTGAATAAACCTTTATCTTTAGATTTTTTGTACAAACGAAACGAATCCGTTTTCACTTTTGTCTTGTAGCAGAACTATCTTAAAATATAGGCTTTATTTTATAAAAAAATAATATAAAAAAAGTTATCCTTATTACACAGATAATGTGTGTGCAATTTAAATGTAATAAATGTAAATGTTATCACCATTTATTGGAAGGTACAAATCACGCGGAAAGCTATAACGTTGCGACTCAACTTTTATTACCTATTTATTGCTTATAAAATTTGGCTGTTTAAGGTGCTGCGCTAATATAGATACTGTTTGTGTCCAAATATTGGCTGTAGAATTTATTAAATATGTCATATTGTTACTTGTAATGTCGTCATCATAGCGAGGAATGACTTTTCTATACTTTGGTATCCTGAAGCTGATCTGATGATGCAATCGGGAGGGGGATAGTGGAACTCTTTAAGGGCTACTAAGAAAACTGTAGTTTGGGCTTATAAGACTATCTAGATTATAATAAACAGATTGTACTTCAGCACGACTTATACTTCAGCAAAGAGTATTAAAGTTAAATATCTTTTTAAACCTTTTTCTGAGTCTCAAGCCCCAGATTCTGAGGACGACTTTTAGATATTACTTTGCTGTATATAAATCAAGTCCAGTGTCCACGTCTGCGCTTAGCCTAAGGATTGTCGCATTTTGCATGTAAATAAAAAAAAATAAAACGGACGGAAGCCATCCTAAGGGGGAAAAGGATGCCGACAAAAGGGTTAGGGTTTATAAATCACGCAGCATAGTTATCACGGATACAATTAAGACGTCGGCCGGGGCGCAGGCGCATGTATCAGTTTTTTTTCTTAAATTAAAGAATGTGTCACCGATTTTTTGGTTTTATTTAACTGTTATAAATTAAGGGTTTATGTTGTAATAATAATTGTGTTTTGTGGGGTTTATCCTATTTAAATGATAACATTTTGTAATATTTATTAATCGAAGTGAGAGTTTGACCCGCACACTCACGGTTCCGCACAAATTTGAAAAACTGTTGTCCTCTTATATCACACAGGACACAGTTTAACAAGTATAATAATTAATTAAAATTAATTATATGTGCTGTAAGACCTTGCTTCTTACCAAATGTCATGATTCTAGGTCAATGGAAAGTACCCGTATGTTAGAGTTATTAGTATCAAAATATGCATAAGCAACTTTTGATAGTGTTCTTTTAGAAGTCTTATTTTTCACAGCCCTAAAAAATTGCACACTTTCATACCTTTCTTAAAATAAATTTCAACTTGATATCTCTACGCGTTTATGAGAAAAAGAGTTTTGACAGTCAAATAACCCATCCTGTTAAGGTTTTTTTTCATTTTAAACTACGGAATACTAAAAAATTTATTGAAACAAATTACTTCAAAATTAAATAACTGAATTTTATTAAAAGTATTCGTAATTAATGTTTTTAATTGATACCTGATACGTGACATGTTTTGCTGATACGCTGCTCGAAATATATGACAAAGATTGTAATTTACATATTTTTTAAAGAAATCAGTTTAAATCATTACTTCACAGTTATTCATATCTTAGTAAAAGTAACGTAACCGGATGCAATGTTAAACTTACATCGAAATTAGTCGACGTCAACTTACCAACTATATGTCGGAATCGTATGTTAGGCTTGGTTTGGATTAGTGTTAGGTTAGCATTGTGTCAAGTTATCCTTGTGAAAGCCTAACCTAAAGCTTAGATAGAGAACCTAGAGTTGCAATTGCTTGAACCTAGACCTTGGTCACGAGATCACTCACGAGAGATCATAATGTTTAGTTATTTACTGACTGTATCGCGCCCCTCCGTTTATATTAATATCTACTTGATACTTTCACTTAATTGGAACTTAGAGCTTGTTATAAAATAATAACATTATTAGGGAAAATAATGAAATGTATGGTAAATAGTTTTCTTAGACTGGCTATATTTTAATTGTTTGACCTTCAATGAAAGTTAACCATTAATTTCTTATTTATAACTTAATATTTCAAGAAACTCCTCTTATGTTATTTTCCAAAATATAGATTTATTAACTTCATTTATCTTTATATGGTTGTACAGTAACCAAGATTATCCAATAGCATCACCACCAGCACTTCGTTACAGAGCAACAGCGTAACGACTATACAGAGTAGAAACTAGAGTATCCCGATACAACCCGTATCTGCCCTTTTATAGAAATACTGTCACAAACTAATCTAGGCAAGTGGTGGCGCTATTAATACTAACTTAAAAACTAAATTACACTATTTATAATATTAGACAATATTAATATCATTTGACCGGCTTAATATACGTCATCATTTTACTCTACATCTAAATACAAATCTATCAAGCTCTATATTATTCAATTAGACTAAAAAATCAGTTACTAATAAGTAATTAGTAGAAAAAAAATCTCAATGTTTCAAAACACCTACTCTGAAGATATTCTATTAGGCAAAAGTAGTAGTAATACCAAATTATCCCTTTATGTAATAAGGGCAGGGAACCCTAAAAATTAAATGAATTAAAGCATTTTATTTATTCACATAATTATTATTAGTTTCGACTTCTATTATTTTGTATTGGTTAGATCTGGATCTTATTCATTCAGTCTTATCAGAAAAAGCGTTACATTCACCTACTCAGTGTTTTTATTACACTAAAAAAATTAATTCAGGTCACTTTAATACATAAACATCTCGTTATAAAAAGTTGCATCAAAATCTAATAAAGTGAAACCGTAACGGATAGACAGATATGGATAATGTTATTGCTATCCTGAAACTTAATATGTACATGCATTAGGTAACAAATATTATATTTAATAATCATTAACTAATTACAACGCGTGTCTTTGACTGCAAATATAACTATTTTAAGAATAATAAGTGCTGGAATTAGATACTGGAATTGTCAAATATTAGTGCCTGGGGCTTAAGGCTTGGGTGACGGATTGCAAGTGCTTTTAGTATGCAATTAAACTAACGGATATTAACTTATAACCAATCAAAAACTTTTGCTCAATTTAAATTTTTCTCACATATTTTTTTAATATTTTTATGAATCTCTCTCTCACTCTGTAGTCGTTTCTACATTACTAAAGATCATGGTTATAGTTTCACAGCCTCCTATAGGTCAATTGTTTTTATCTTCTTGGGCTTGGGGCTGATCTGCCCATCTAGTCGGTGAGTGACCTCTCATTCTTTTGCCCTCGGAGTATCCAGTTTGAATTAGCTTTTCTAGGTTCTCCTTTTCTCGCCGCAGGATGTTATGATTCCAAAAGATTCAACTATCAACCCTCTATCATAGTCGCTTTTTACAAGATGCTAACCTTCTACCAAGGGTTAATCTTCTAGACTTAATCCCAATTATCATTTTGTAGAAGACTAAAGAAGTAGAAACAAATTGCCAATATTGACAGTAAACAATTTCCAAATACTATAACATTGTCGGTTTATAATCCTGTTTTCTGATAAAATATCTCATATCATTATCTTTTTATATCTGTTATCCATTGACAGACACTTAATTTAATATAATTAAGCGCTAAAATCATTCAAACCTACTAATGTTTCTCGTTAATTACTAAACTAGTGAATAGGACGGAAGCAATAAAAGCAACAAGAAATAGGCATAGTATACCCTCATTTAGATAGTTTTATAATATCTGTGTGCCATTAACGTCCGTGCAATAAAACTAATAATTATGTGTTAATAATAACATGTACAAATTACCTTATTGATAATATTAATGGACACTTAAGAAAAATAATTTTTAAGCAGTTTAATACATTTCAATCCGAAATTAATCTTTCCTCTTTTTCTTCTTCTTTAAAATTTATTAGTGACAATAAAACTTTATATATAACTCGAAGAAAATTAAATGAAAAGGGATAAATAGGGGGGTGTATTGAAGAACACTATAAGGGTGGGATATTGAATGGACTATTGGGTAAACGCAACTACTGAACCTGCTCTTACAATTACGAGCGAAATCTAAGCATTGCTTTGGATTTGTGAAACAGGTGAAGGCTTAAAGACGTCTTTTATTCAAATGAAACTCTTTCCTCCACTGCCCAGGCTCACTGTTTAAACCTAATATTAGGTTAACCTAAGCGTAACTTACGCGCAATATATTATTAAGGGGGTTCTGTTCATCAGGAAATCACTTGAGAAATATTTTGTGAAACTTTCATGTATAAGAGTGCGTCTCCTCTTTAAAGTGATGAGGAGACCCGGCGCAGCAGTGGGCCATTAAAGATCCTTATTAATGAGAAAACTTTAGGCTATAGTAATATTTTGGACAAGTGGCAAATATCACACACTTTTGAGAACACTAAAGGAAACTCTTAGAATCGAAATTAATAATTAATCTCAATCTAAAATCTCTGGATTACAGATTGAACATAGATTCAAATTTTAATTTTCTGAACACAAAGAATTGAACAATCTATTTGCAATCGGTAATCCAATAATTTTAGATTAAGTATGATCAATTATTTTCAGGTATTAGAGAGAAAGTGGACGAAGGTGTATTTTTAATAAATAAATAAATTATTTATAGCTCAAATGACATTCAGCACAAAACTGAATCAGTGTCTTTCCTATATATGATGATAACAATTATTTGGCAATGCTTGGCAATCAATAAGTGAAGCAAACAAAGAAAAGAGACAAAAAAATTACAATAAATTTCCAAACACTCACAACAGGAGCCTGCTGGGGATCGAACTCGAACCCGAGTAAGACACCGCAGATCCCACCAGTGGGATATTAGCCGACTATTACTTTAATTAAAATTGCAAGCGAAACAACCTGAAGCTACCAGCGCAATATATAATACATATAAATTAGCGGTATAGCGGTAGGGGTATGAGACGATAATATCGAAAGGTACCGCCGGCGGCTACCGGGCAGCGGGCACCGGGCAGCGGTAGAGGCCGGCTAAGCGACGATTACCACAACTCTTCTTATTTCGATGCGAGATTATCGATAAAATAATTAAATGGTTACTCTCGAAATCGATTCCCGAGTGTTGTTATCGAGAACGTTATTTGTTCGTTTTCGGCTCAGGCTCAGGCTCACTCGGGCTAGGGACCTGTTTCGACCACAATTTTGCGTTGTTTTGTATTTTGTTTTTACCGAATATTTCGTTGGGTTTTTTATGCTTAAAATATGTTACTGTAATATAGGTATTAATCTAGAGATACCTAGAGATTTGAGTTTGATGTTATATTTCAAAGTCAAAGCTATGTTTACTATACTAATATACTGAGTGTGTTGTTCAAAATGTTTTTTTAAAGATTACTAGTATTTTGTATTGTAAACTACTAATATTCTTTAACTCCTCCAAGTAAGCTAAAATGCTTGTGATAGGAGTGGACCACGTCAGTATTCCAATAAGTAGGATTTGAACCACTCAGCTATTTGTTAGAAATGAGTTTCTATATTAGTCGTTGCATGTTTTGCTGTTTGGTACTGCGTTAAAATAAACTCTGCGAACATATATGGTCTATTCATTCAAACCATATATTCCATCACTATTGATACATAGCGATATTACCTGAGTCATAGGTAATCGCTCACTGTGTCACTATCATGTCATTATCATATAGTATTGCTGCAGCTACTGCTACTGATAGTAATTACTTGTTCATACGGAATTACTATAAAGCCTAAACCCAAAAGGATATCCAATTCCGATTCAGTTACTGCGCAACCATCGCTATAACTATTTGTAATCGAATCGAATGTTTTAACTATTCGTAAGTTCTTAATAAACGAATTGGAGTTAGCCGAATATTCTTTATTCGTCAAAGCTTTCGATTACATCTTCTATTTTATATTCATACTTATAAAAATACTATAAAACTCATACTATCCGATTCGATTCGAATGCGATTCGCATACCTCTACAATAATGCCAATTTTTTTAAAATGAATTAAGGTAACGATTAGGCCAAGATAAATTTTATCAGAATTTTATATGACGGTATTTAAACCTCTAAAAAAATTAAACTGAGATAATTAATAAAAATTTAAGTCAAAATATATATTTTTTATGAAAATATTTTGATGCGAAGAATCAGCCCCATAATCTTCTCTTCTTGTTACAATCTTTGCACATTTAAAAAAACAGATGATAATAATGTAGTGAACAGTGTCTCTTATGTCAGTGTACAGTATCTCTTATCATTATCAGTGTCACTTACAATGTAGTGGCAGTACACGTGATGAAGGAGCCATTGCAATTGAAAATTAATTTCAACTTTATTTCTTCCATTTACTTGATTTATCACAACAGACACACACACGCTCTCTTTGGATGAATAAATTTAACAGCGGGTACTACATTGAAATATTATTAAATATTATATGAGGATATATTGCTGGCAACACCTGATCGGCTCAACAACATATAACTTCTATCTCAATACATTAAAAAAAAGTTTGACAAGTAATTACACGGAGTGAATATTCTCTATCATAATGTGATCAATATGAAGTGGTCTTGTAAACCAGCACCTTGGTCACAAGGCCCAGGTATTACTTTAGACCTAAAAATCTTTTCTTACCAACATTCTTAGGAGATGCTTTATTATTTTAATACACTTTAAAATGATCCTAAAATGTTTCGATATGCGTGTTTACTTTTTATCGATGACGTAATCACCATGCATACCCCCCCCATCACCCATGTCATCAAAAATTGACCCCCCTTGCCCCCTTAATGCTTTCGCTATTCTTAAACGGCTTCTAATCGCCATTAACAGTTATATTTTTTAATGAATGCGTGAAGTTATTCAAAGTTGTCACGATCATTAAACAACCGAAGTGATCATGATTTATGTCTAATAAAAAAGTAAAAGTCGACGCTAAATTTTTGGAATTCTTTTATTGCTTACATATCTATTAGGTCGAACTCTCTAGTCGTAAAGTACGTACTTAATACTGTACTGTTGAGTTTCCTTACGAAATAACTGCTTTTAAAAAATCTTATAAATCCCACTTAAATCAGCGGCAGAGTGAGTAGTAATTTAATAGAGTGAATGTTGACTATTATCATCATGATCACCCATTAATTTCCCACTGCTGAGCAGTGTCTCCTCCTCAGGTTGAGGAGGGAGTTAGACCATAGTCCACCACGCTGAGCCAGAGCGGGTTGGCAGACTTCACACACTATTGAGAACATGGAGAACTCTCAGGAGTGTAGGTTTCCTCACGATGTTTTCCTTCACCGTTAAAGCAAGTGATATTTAATTGCTTAAAACACACATAACTCCTGCGAGTCCTTATTGTGTGTGTGGGAGAGGGGGGATCAAACTCTCGAGTAGACATCAACGTCTTAATCACTAGGCTATCGCTGCTTTTCTATTATTATAGTAAAGTTCAAATGTAGTAAAATGTAACCTTAATTGAGGATATTCGAGCACAGTGAAAGAGCTGTGTTAACTTGCTATCGGGTCACAATCCACAAGCAGTGCTTAACTTCGTGTCTAAAGTGAATAATTTTCTGCATGTTGCTGTGCAATGTAATTTTATTTCTATTCTTGTATTACATTTTTTATCGTTAAATATTTTTTTTTTAATAAATAGGTACTTTAGAATGACTCGTTTTAATTCTTATATTATTTTTTTGTTAAAGAATTTTTTTCGAAAACTATATAATTTAGTAATTTATTAAAACTGTACTTTTTGTTTAGAGAAGCTCGAGCTTAAAAACTTAGCTTAAAAGTTAACTGTACGTAATTAGTGTTGGGACTGAGACGGAGATATAAACCATACCAATACCAATAAAATCCCGTTCAGTAACCCAACCCAGCGAGTCCAAGGTGTCCAAGGTCACGTGGGTAACAAGAGAAACGCATTTACCCGGTAGCGCTGATAACGTTCGATTCCCACTTTTATCTTTGCCTACGAGAACGTACAGATAATGTGGGTGTTGGGCTAAAACACTTACATGTTAACTGCTGTGTCGGTATACGTTTGTCACCTCTATCTACTAAAACTAGTTTATTGTACTGAGAATATAAAACAGTTTCGAGGGTTCGAGCAGAAATACAACCATTTAGCTAAAAGGTTGATGATTAACAACCCAGGTTGTTCCTAGAGATACCCAAGCAGAGGTAGAAAACACATGGTTAATGTTTTTTTTAATTTTTCTATCTATATAACTCCTAGACAAGAATCAAGTACTAGGATATCATAAATATAAAGAAGTTCTTAAGTAAACATTACCTAGGAACTTTATGTTATTTTGTTGTATAGTATGTTTCTAATCGATTCTCAGGGTCCGACAAGGGGTCCACGTAAAAAAAATTGGGGGTCGGTTACACCTCGTAAAGTGTCCAGGACGGCCTAATCCAGTCATATAATTTTAAAATTATACAATAACTTGTAGATATATCCTAGAAAAAAATATAAATAAAAAAAATGTGTAATTTAACACGTTTTAGCCCAACGCAATATGCATAAGCTAGGCCTAGATAAAATAAGTATCGTTTATCTACGATCATAGCTCAGCTAGACGAGTATCAGTTACCAGGGCATCATGAGCGGCGAGGAGTTCGATTGTCTCTGTCAATTGAACGTATAACTGCACGATCTTAATGAGAGTGGACAAACTGGTGAGTGTGGTTGGCATTGTATGGACATGCCCTTTACTTTTCCATTTATTTTTATATTATATCTATTTAATATTTTAAGTGAATATCGTATTAAATCTGGTTCATCAGTCAATCAGTCAATGGTAGCGTTTGATTACATAGTAATTTACATTTAGACAATTCGTAAATTCTTTTACGCTAGATCTGCTGTAGTTTGTCAAGTTCTTTCATTAGTACGAATATTGACATCTCATAGTGAAGTTAAAGATATCCTTAAAAGGATCTTGTGATTTACGATCTTAGTTAATCATCAACATATTATGTACAGTACGTCAAACACGACCTGTTTAAAGAATATATTTATATAACAAAAAACTGCAGAAAAAATGTGTTGTAATTACATTGCATATATAAGTGTATGAAAGAAGTAAAACATCTGAAGTAATCCGTAACTAAATGCCTTTTGAAATATGAATGTCATTGAGAACGCATTTGCGTCATGAGACGTCACGCGTAACGCGGAATTTTAGTTTAAACAAATGGCATTCAACAGTATAAAGTAAAAAAGCAAATATATAGAAGCGCATCCATTACACATGGTCGGTAACACCGGCAGGCGGCACTCATAACGCCTTACACGGCAGGTATCAACCGGCAGAGCTCTTCCACTATATGAGAGCCTGGTACCTGTACTTTGTATTGTATATGTATATGTTTATATACGTATACGTTCATGTATATATTCTTCTCACTTTGGTTACCATGACGATTGCTAAACCATAATGGGGATTCGAGAACGACGTAATCCGATTCATCCATAGTTCCTTAACACTTACTCATCTATACTGTCATAGAAACTCATGATCCCTAGACCTAGGATTTTGGACTGTGCGTAAATATGTCAGTCAGTCAGTCTGACTCTTTTATACTTATGAAAAAAATTAAAATAGCTTGGTGGGTTGTGAAGAATTCTAATTGTAAATTGAGTGGTGGGTGCGACTTCATTCACGTAGCATCGGTATGTGTTATATGAGTGAACGTGATCACACTCAATAGAACTCCTTTGCTCTCTCCGCTTTTGTTGTTATTACTTCTACTTTAATTTTCATTATTAATTAACTTGAGATTAATAACTAACAAATACGTGCTCTTTTATTAGTCGTTATCCTCTCCTTTCGTCAACTAGTCATTACATATACTAATACAGTCAACACAGCAACTATAACAGTCAATACAATAACTATTACTGCCCAAGACGTGTGATCCTTATTGAGGATCAAATGCGTATTTAAAAATTTGTTTTTTATTTTATTTTTAAGATTACTAGCAGTATGGATCACATACTACTAATATTTCTTGGAGGGGCCAAGTGAATTTTGGTGGTAGGGGATCTGTTCCCCGACTGGCTTGCGACCACCAGCATGCGAATCCAACCAGCCAAGCCAAGTGTCATAAACGCGTTCCGGTGGAGCCGCATTTGGACCAGACTTACCCCCTCCCTCTGCCATCCCATTAATGCTGCAGACCCAGTGGACTCTGGGCTCTTGCTCAGGATCCACTGAAACTGCAGCATTTTTTTCTTCTCTCCCCCTCCCCACTCTATCTTCGAGGATGCAACGCATCGACAAAACGGGATAGTATCTATTGTTTTGTCGATGTCCATGGGCGATGGTGGCCACTTGCCATCAGGTGGACCATCTGCTCGTTTGCACCTTATCTATCATAAAAAAAAGTAAGCTAAAATGCTTATGTTAGGAGTGGGACAAGCCAGTAGTCCAATGAGTGGAATTTGAACCCACGACTTATCAATCCTGAATCCAATGCCCGAGCTACTGACGCTTTGCTAGTTTCTGGCTTACTTTATTTTAACTGTTTAAAACTGCTCCTGGGTCGCAATACTCAGGTACTGATCATCTTCTTGCCTAAATTGCATTTTGTTGTCCCCCTACTATGCAATAGGTACTTTACATGCAAGTTAATACATCAACTATTACAATCAATGCAATAACTATTACAACTAATCTAGTAATGATTTTAGAAATTTCCATCAAATCCTCTCCCGAGGGTTTACAAGGAGACATACTATCTAGGAAAAAGGGTTACTTGACCAAAATGTGATAACGTAAAAATGAAATCCAATATGGCAGGTGACTAAATCAGCCAGCACTTTGATTCGATCGATCAATCTTTAGTTATACACGTAGATTGTAACAGGTTTTTTAAGTAACTCCCACTTGAATACCTTACTTAACCACTATCATCATATTATCCCGTATACTCTATATCGTATGCGTATAGTATATTTCAGAGGTTTCCAAACTTAAGCTTATATTGATACTTTCTAATACTATTACCGACTCGCCCTCTCCTTATATGTAAATCATTCACTCACTCCCTAGCACACTCACTGGGTCATCCATTGATTTGCCTATTCTCACTCTCTTGTTAATTCTTTCATACTCTATCTCATTCTTTTACTGATGTATGCATTCATCCAAAAGTTTAAGTTGCAATATCTCTTCATTAAATGAACAAATTAAGATGAAAAACTTACGACAAACAGACAAACCAACCAATAGACAAATTCCTGAATGAATGATTTCTATCGTTTACGCACTCTACTATTTTTTTTAATATCTAATTCTATGCATTAGATATTTAAAAAATCTATAGTTTCTATCTATTGCAGTTAGGAAATGGGTAGCAGAGGAGAGAGTTGTTAACCTATGCTCCGTAACTACACCTTGGTCAACAGCCCAAGCATTGCTTGGCTGGGTATGGTCCCTAATATTTGGGAGCCACTGGTGTATTTTAGTTATTACCCAGGTTTATCACGTTAGGGCGGTGCGGTGGCTACTGTTTACGTCGACTAGTTAGCCGGCCTTCGGAAATAGCCCATGATAGCCGCTCTTAATGTCAACTGAGATGTTATTATGGAATATGCTTACAATGTTATTGTGAAACGTTATTATAGACATTATTACAAAAGAAACTGTATTCTATACCTACTAATATTATGAAGAGGTAGAGTTTGTGAGTTTGTAGGGGGTAATCTCTGGATCTACTGAACCGATTTTGAAAATTCTTTTACTAATAGAAAGCCACATTATTTGTGATTGTCATAAGCTATATATTAAATTAATATTTTTTCGTGGTAGTCGGATTTGCAAAGTAAGTCAGAGACAAAACGGTTGAACGAAAACATTTGTTACGAACGCTACCTTAACGATGAGAGATATATAATTCATAGATGTGTGTGAGTGAGTGAACAGTTTGAACACACCTCAGCGAAGCGACAGCGAGTCGGCTAGTTAAATATAACATGTCACCTAATGTAACGTTCGGCTTCGCACGGATGCTATTTAGGTAGGTTTAAGTAAAAGTAGCATAATATTCAAATTTTTAGCTAAAAAATATTTTACGCCTACATGCCATCACATTTATCCGATTTTATATAAATATTTTTGAGAGCTGGTAACACTGAATGGTAGTCATTCAGACGTGCACTATTATTTTTCCAACCAGAACGTTTCGCGCGTAAACGATCGTATTGTGACAATTTAAAATAGAAAAGTATATTGAAAAAGAGCTCTAATTAGGAACTCTGGCAAAGAAGAGCAAGGAATATAATATAAAAATATCTGCCATGTTGTTACAAACCTTCTTCCAAGAAGGACAAACGAACAAATACACTTTTTGGATTACATAATAATATTTTCTAATAATTAATTGCTGATCCTGGAGTGTTCAATTTCATCATCCCATGTAGTGTTCTTTTATATACTCCCTCTCCTCCTACCTTCTCATAATAAATCTCCGTTATACTTAATTTAATAACCAAAATCAACAATATCGAAGGTCAGTTGAGTTTAGCAAATGGTATTGCAAAATAAATAACAGATAATAGTAATCATGATGGATTGCGACGTGTGGCTAAACTGACACTGGCTAACTAACTCTAACTATGACTAAGATGAATTTGGTTAGTTTTTAGTGCGCTTATTATAAACTAGAGATTTGCTCTTGCTTCACTTTGTTGGCTTTTCTACAATCCAGTTGAAACTGAGATACTGCCATCAATCTCAGCTATTAATTAACTAGTCGATCCGTGCGAGTTCGTCCGCGTATAGCTCCGCTCCTATTGGTCTTAGCGTGATGATATATGTAGTCTTCCTCGATAAATGGGCTATCTGACACTGAAAGAATTTTTCAAATCGGATCGGTATTTCCTGAGATTATCGCGTTCAAGCAAACAAACAAACAAACTCTTCAGCTTATATATTAGTATAAATTTGACTTGATTCAATTTTTTTTCTACTATACTAAAAAATAATTTAATCTTTAATTAAATAATTTTTTTTTGTTGTCTGTTAATCCTTTTAAGTATATCTTCAAAAAACTTATATATGTATAACGAAGTGGCAAAGTTTCATAATAATAAACTCAGCTTTTTTTAAAACTAAAAAACTTGTCCTATAAAAATGAAGATTCATAAAACTAGTATGAGGTTATTGCGTGATACACAGACATACAAGGCACTGTTACAAGTACATAGTAATTAAATGACAATAAGGATATGTAATTGTAAAAGATACATATTTAAGTTCTTCAAAAAAGGATGAAGACTGACTCTTGATGTAAATTATTACTTTTTACAAAGTGAAAAAACTTTTAATCTTGAGACCGTAAAAATTAAATAAAAGGAAATTATGATAAAATGGTTAATATTGTTATTTTTTTCCAAAAAAAAATTGTCAGGGTAAGATCCGAATCAAAGTCGCCTTTAAGAAAAAAGATAAATCTCTATGACAAGGAAATTAGACTTATGGAAAGAAATAAACGAATATAGGACCCTAAGAGTCCCCGTTGAAAACAAAGTATAAGTTAAAAGTGTTGTTTTTTTGGTACTTTTCTTACCAAAAAAAAAATTGTTTACAATTTTCACTAAACACTAGATATATGTTTGTCTGTTCGGTTGCCCTCATTTAATTACTTTGCTATGTTCTCTAACATTTATCTAATGTTACGATAAAAAAGTATTTCAATGTTATCTAGTTATAGTAGTGATAGTCGTGTGATTTACAAAGAAAGCGATATTTCCGCTGATCGATGAGCGATACGACGCTTCAATTATGCTTAATTGCTTATAATATCAGTTATTTTCATTTGCAATTACTTTTGACCTTTCATTGAGGACGCGAACAAACCGTTACTTTATGTTCTTCAACTCAGTATGGATTAATGTTTTTTCTAAATTAATATCCCCATCATTCATCCATCACCTCAAAATCGTCTGATCCACCATCTTTTTTTTATAGATTCCCAATTGATTGACCTTTGTCATGAGACCCTTGACACCTAGTGCAATGTACTAGACTTATCCAAACGAATTCTTTTAATCCACACACTCACACATACATATAGTAAAGTTTTTCTTTATTTGGGATATAGTTAATACAAATAAATTATGTATCCAAAAAAAGAATCATATACCTACACAAAACAATATTACAACAAACTTACATGATTAAATTAAAATGAAAAAAAAAGGGAAAGAGTTATGTACCAAAAAGGTATGCTACTCAGTCTTTGCTGAGCTATATTATATCACGTTGTTATTTATATATATAAACACATATTAACATATAATAAGGTTTCATTTTGATACTACAATTCGGATAAGAATGAATAAAAAATAAAGTTATGACCAAGGTGGAAAGAAAAACATATGGTGGTGTCAGGCAAGTTTGGATTAAGGGAGAAAAAGCTGTGTGACAGTGTTGATTGAAAAAGTAAATAATTCATTGTCTATTACAAGTTTCTTTTTATTTTAAATAACTGTACAAATGAAATGAGGTATAAGGAGTTACTTTTAATATTTACACAATATTATCTAGCTCAAGAATTATGGTGAGTGAGATGACTTAGTAATATGTATTTGAAAGTAGCAAAAATCGTTTCGACCACAACAAACAAACACACTTTCATTTATAACATTAGTGAGTATAAATAAACGATCCAAAACCCAGTAGCCACGAGCTGTCTCTTGAACAGTACTTATCGTTAAAAAACAACTAAAAGATTTATATTGAATCGATCTCCGAGAGCAATCTCTCTCTCACACACTGTACCTCTCACTCTCCATTCATTTTGATCTTATTTTCGATATGAATGAAAGATTTACAATAAGCGGCGACGGATACTTAAATTATTCCTCGTGTCGTGACTTGCACAATCAACTTTATTCTATAACGATTATACTAACGTTATCATATTATATTACATCTGTTTTGTATTTTATGTGTCACGTAAGCTTTTGTTGTTTTTTATATCATTATATTAACACAAAAAGTATTATACAGTAAAAATACACGATATTTGCTGACTATATTATGTTAGAAGGCTCATTTAAGATGATTATATTTATTTAGGAAATATAAAATCCTTAGATTTTCTGTTAAAATCTTAACAAAACTAAATCGTGAGTCTAAATAATGATAAGTAATTAAAAAATAAATTATAAATCAAACGAACTCTTGAATATTGATAAGATTTCTGTCTCAAGTTAGAAATTAGCGGATATTTTTCAAACGCTTAACCAGATCTTCACAAATTACTTAACTGGATCATCTCGATTAAATTACCTTACAAACAAAAAAACCGCATCAAAATCGGTCCGTTATCTTGGACGCTACGATGCCACAAACACACGCGGTAAACTAATATCATCCAGTCCGTGTACCGACAGAGTTGAGAAAGAACTTTATATAGCCTGTGGTTTATAAACAACATTTATCTCTAAAATAGGCAATTTTTAATATTGGAAATATTAATGAGGCCACACGAGGGAAATCTATGTAGGTCCAGAAATACTTGCCGAGACCTTGACAAATAACTTTATAGCTACAACCGATATTCGGCCGTTGACGTTTATTATTTTTTCATACAAAAACTCATGTTTAAAATAAAAATAGAAATATAATAGCGCAGTGTTGAACATCGGCTTTTTTATATAAAAAGCTGAAACGCTTACACTATAATTTCTACAACACTATTTATGACCCACAAAGCGTAAAATACAAGCATCATGTGTGTATTGTTTAAAGTTTTTCTCCCAACTTGGCTCCACGCGAACCTAACATCAAAAGTAGTGTAATTAGTTTATTGAAGCGTGCGTCGGTACAAATATGATGGTGTTTAGTATTTAATCATTTTAATTGTTTGTTTATTCTAGAAGAAAATTGATTTTAAAGTATTGTATACAACTGTGGCTGTTCAATCTCGACTCTAGACTGTTTTTCAAGCTTCATAAGTTACGAGCAACATTAGTAGTCTTACTATTGCTCTATACAATTTCAAATAAGTTACTTAAGCTAGCTACAACATCACCATAATAAGTTGTCTTAAGGTGTAACATGTAGAAGACAATAATAATCACATAAAAGGGAAACCGATTAATCAATATTAAACACTTAATCCAAACCTTAGTAATGGACACACCACACCACTGCACAGACATAATGGTCAAAGAAACCTGCGAATATAAAGTTATCAAAGGTGTTGCTAACTCTTGCATATTCAATTAATCTTCTTCTTACTCCAGGCAATCTCCTCTTATTCCCTTTTTTTATAATAGATAAGGTGCAAACGAGCAGATGGTCCACCTGATGGTAAGTGGCAACCATCGCCCATGGACATCGGAAAAACAAGAAACACTCTCTCGTTTTGTCGATGCGTTGCATCCCCGAAGATAGAGTGAGAAGGGGGAATGAAGAAGAAAAATGATGCGGATTCAGTGGACCCTAGGCAAGAGCCCAGAGTCCACTAGACCCACAGCATTAATGGGATGTGAGAGGGAGGGGGTAAGTCTGGCCCACATGCGGTTTAACCGGAGCGCGTCTATGACACTTGGCGATTGGATTCGCATGCTGGTGGTCGCAAGCCAGTCGGGGAACAGATCCCCTACCACCAAGGGGGTGCTGGGTTACTCGGATCTTACGAGATGCTCTCCCAGCGGCAGAGGGGAATAGTATTCTAACCCGTCCCCTCACGGGTGAAAAAAAAATATTGGAGCCACAATCATCTATGCTAAGGTAAGGGCCTAGGCAACCTTATAATTAACCTGCGAGAGGTGTCCAAATCTATCTGAATAGAAGAACTGTCTACAACTGCTATACAGATAGTGTCTTTGGTGGATATTTTTATGACTGGACCAGCTGCTGCAAACGACGATGTCTGGAGACTTTTTGGTAGAATTTACTGAGCAATTTTTATCATTCAATATTAGAATATCTGTCGATACCTGATCGAAACGTTGGCACGCTATTCGTCATCATAATTAACCCACTAATGGCCTACTGCTGAGCTGGGTACCCTTCTTAGAATGAAAATGGATTAAGGCTAAGAGTCAACCACGCTGCGTATTGGCCCAGTGCGGGTTGGTATACTTCATATACCTTCTATGATATATGACATTATGGAGAACACTTTAAATACTTCGTCATCATTGCTTCTAAGTCTACATTAGTTTTGACAAAATTATTATTTGTTTTTTGCATATTAAATAGTAATAATGTATTTTTTATGTTTTCAAATACAATAAAGTATTTTACGATCGCAATAAAACGTCAAATGTAAATGATAAAATTTTCCAGTTTGTTAGAAATGTGTTCATAAGTTAAACGAAACGAAATCGAGGTCTCACCAAATGTGCCCGGTTCTTCTAGCTAACAGCTATTTACTAGCCATCCACCGAATATAGCGGTATATAGTATATACTTTAATTAATAAAAGAGAGAAGAAGAGAGTTGTAGTCTATAAGCAGATTAACAGTATGACAGCTTGACAATAATATCCCCCTGGGCTTATACTTTAGACTCAGAGTTTCAGCGTTACTCCTAGAATATTCGTGATGTAATCCCTCATTATTCTGTCGTGACGGCGTATTTAGTTTGCAATCCCCACTTCCTTGATTTGTGTTTATCAGTTGGCCAACATTCAAGAAAATAAAAATGCTACTTATATCAGCCCTACCAACCTCAAATAACAGGATGCTACTCAATTGCTGCTTATTTGAGTTGCAGTTCTCAGGAAAATTTGAGTATTGATAATAAAAGTGAATGCTGTAATCTCAGTATATGTTTGTGTATGTGTCCAGAATCCCTTTTAATACGCAGAAATACATATAAGTTTTAATAACTTATTTTTACGAAGAAATAGCCACGATTACAAACAATAAATACATGTTATGTAAATGTAGATGCGTTATTTTAAATAAGAAAATGTTGAGGAAAACAGAATGAAAGTTTGGCTTGTATTTAAAACGCGGCAAATAGACCAAAAAAACCGAATTCTACGAAAACTATGAAAAGTAAATGTTGTCGAAATTACTACTAGGTAATTTTAAGCATTCTTTCGTAAAGTATAAATATTCAAGCCATATAGCGCTATAACATTAGTGGAAGGAGTCATTCAAATCAGAGAAGGTAATATAAACGGCCTCTAAGGCCGTTGAATTGGCATGACATATTTTATATATAAATTGACACTAACGGGTTATTGCGAGCCAACATTTCATTATGGACTTTGATACCTTTGAGACAAACGAGAACTATGGTATTTAAAAATAAAAAAAATACCTTAATAAATTATGTATTCCTAGTGACTAGTGACCCGCCCCGGCTTTGCGCCGCCAGTAGACATGTTATGCGTACATGTATCCCACGATACATTCATCATTCTATCTAATGACGAAAACAGCATGAAAATCCGTTCATTATTTTTTTGTTTCGTGAACAGTTACACATATAGTTGCGGCAAAGGACATTGTTTTATAAATGATATACAGACATTCCATAAGCAACATTTTATTACATATATAGATATGTATCTAAGAGAAGATATAAAATATTTTGTAATTCACTTAATGTTTTAATGATGATGTTAACTAATACTCGTTTATGTACGAATTTATAAATTATTTATTAGATAATTATGTTACATCTGTATACCGTGTTATATCTTAGATTTAGTATATAAATCTTAGGATTTAACAACATACACAGTAGGGTATGCAATGCACACGGGCGCCACAGTTTAAGGACCGAGCGCCTCTCGACGGCGACGCCGACAGCATAGGGATGGTAATTCTTTACGAAAAAGATTGATTTCTAAGGTGAAGACCAAAAATATCGATCATCGATCAATGATGCTTTAGATCGAGAAAAAGCGACATTTTTACTTGCGCCGTCTGTAACAAGGGCGCTAGTGTGATGATTGTACCCGGGCGCTACTTGAGCTAGATACGCCTCTGTTTAAGTAAACAAATCTCTTGGATATAAAAGACGAAATGAATGAAGATCAATTAATATGATAGTAGTAAATATCAGTTGATACTAGACATCTTGGGATTTTCGGTGATATGCCTTTGTCACGCTGATCAATGTTTAATATTTAGATCGGCACAAGATCTATATGTTTGTTAACGAGTGTTGTGTATGACAAAATATGTTGTGTGTGTATGTGGTGATCAAATCGCAGATCAAAGCTGGAGGCGCTTGTCTATCCATGAGAGTCCCTTCCAATCCTCAGTATCCTCCACAGGTAGTTCCTCTCTGAACTGGTTCTGTCGCAATAGTTGCAGACCAGATTGTTTACGTTTCAGATACAGATAGCTAAATGTGCTAAATGCTAAGACTGTTGGAGTTATATATATGTGGATATGCTGTTCTAGCATTATAATTTATTATTACTATTTCAAGCATTTTAATTTATTATTACTTTTAGTCTCATTAGGATCATTTTATTCAAAGTAAAATTTTGCAATTGAATTTGCGTGAATGGAGGCAAATGTTAAGAGCATTGAGAAAAAGCCCCATAAAACTGCATCTGGGTCGCAAGCACGCATTTATTTATGGCTCAGTTAGTAAGTAATAATATAAAATAATATCCAAGTCATATCCACAGAAAATCCTCACAGATAAGTTAAGTTGCCATACTGGTCGTGGCCGCAACAGCATCAGCACCGGACGACCTTCCGCGGCGACAGGTCACTCGGACGCAGACGCCGGCTAATACTCCCGCTTGCGAAACCCGGCTCACTGCCGACTGCTCCTACTAGCTACTTAGATACATGCATAGACAACATACAGATATACAACTTAGCGTTAATGACCATTAAACACTTAGTCCTCCCTCCGCTAAGACGGAATTTTGCTCAAATCAATAGCCAAAGCACATGTGAAATCACATCCAATTCCGTTTATAAAATATTATATTATTTTATAAATAAGTACAGATATTGGTTAGTTACAATATATACTATACTAAACACACAACCCGTCCTGGCTTCGCTCGCGTGCATTGAAGTACCAAGTGTATTTAAATTTTACTTTTTAATCTTTAACATCAACATAATTTATAGGTATAACTTCAACCGCTTCAAGTCTCTTTTCGTGATTTAACGTAGCCACGTCCTTTCCCAAGGCCTAGTCTATCACTGTACCAAATTCCATCAAAATCTTTTCAGTGATTTAAGCGGGAAAGTGGAAACCATTGTGACTATTTGGTTAATCTAATACCGATTAGATTTGTATTAGTCAACTCATAAAGTATCATAATAATTGGTCTTTTTGTTTAGATGTTGTGTCAATGAAGTATACAGTATAGATCACTTTTGACGCGTTCGGGTCGCGCCGCATGTGGACCAAATTTCACAGCCATAGGATTATTTCCTTCTGCAACGTATCAGGAAAACAAAAAGTACTCTTTTGTATTACAAATTTCTAGTTTCAAGCATATGTTCAGTAAAGTTATATTTACACTAAAATATTCACAAAACCCTCAATTATTTTTATACATCGTGATCTTCGTCAGGTAGATAATACTTTTTTAGAGATTATTTTAGCAAGTGAAGTCATAAAATACAGCAAATAGCAGTTTAAGAAGACGATTAGTCGACGTGGCCTCCACAAAGCAATTTGAGAAAGAATTAGACACATGAGCAACGCCTTGGCCTTAATTCAGCCAAAAATATTGTTATACTATAAAACTTATTAACGATATCGAAATCAAATTAAATAAATGATTTTATATGGATTTGGGTATAAGCTGCTATCCATCAAATTATTGTTTAGAAGAAGCTTATGAGTCGGTTACATCAGGTCCTCGTAACTTTAAAAAGAAACCTAAAAAAGCCTTAAAAAGTAGTCTATTAAAGCATTTTTCATATAAAATTACTATTAATTATGATGTTGGCAACACTAACTTTCTAAGTATCCTGTTATTTATGATGTCGGTAGAATTGATTGGAGTATAATTTTCAGTTGCTTGAATGTTGGACAATTGATAGACATCAATCGAAGAAGTAGGGATTGCAAAATAAATACGCCGTCACGACAGAATAATTATTATTACATCGCGAGTATTCTAGCAGTAATGCTGTTGGTCCGAGTCTAAAGTATAACCCCCAAGAGGATATTCTAGTTAAGCCATTTTTAAAAACAAATACACTATTTATCTATTAGATTAAAATGTAAAGTTTACAAACAAACCGACCTGGATGATAATAACATTGAAATATGCAGAAATGTACAAAGTGGGCGATGCGCCTGCGCCTGCGCCTGCGCAGTAATGACGGAGGTGTTAACGCAAGTTAGCGTTCATTATAATGATTTATACTAAAACACACTTATTACTTACTAATTATTGTATTTACTTTTATCTCACCGGTGAATGTAACAGCTCTAATGATTTGCTTTATTATCATTATCACCTGTCGAAGTCGGATGCTGACAGGTTAATACATTTTATTGAGTTATAAAATACTACTAGACGCGCTACGCTGAGACAAAATATAAAAAAAACATAGGTTTAAAGATCTTTACAAACATTTTTAGATATATGTACATATTATACCTTACGCACAGTTACAGTTTGATATATTATTTATTAATAGGTTACACAAAGTAGATTAAGATTTTAAATACACTGCAAAAATAATTATCATTTATTTTTTCGATTAACATTGCGAAGGTAGTTTCGTTAAAACATATTTTTTATATCATTTTAATTTTCTCTTATTTCCACTTCAACAACACTGTAGGTATAACAGTAAACATTGAAAATGACAAAGTTTAATTGAAATAAATAATTTTGAATTTAATCACTGTAATGTATACAAACACGAAGAACATTGAACTTAGTAAGAGGGGACGGGTTAAAATACTATTCCCCTCTACCGCTGGGTGAGCATCTCGCCCTTGGTGGTAGGGGCTCTTTTCCCCCGACTGGCTTGCGACTCTGGTGGTCGCAATGAGAATCCGACCGCCAAGTGTCATAGACACGTTTCGATCGAGCCGCATGTATGCTCCCTCTCCCATCCCATTAATGCTGCGAATCTAGAGGAGTCTGGGCTCAGGGTCCGCTGAAACCGCAGCATTTTTTTACTTCACTCCCCCTATCCACTCTATCTTCAAAGATGCCACGATGCACCTTATCTACCATAAAAAATTTTACTGAAAATGATAAAGCGGGAAAAGCACGATGAAAAGGAGAGTTCTAAGTTAGATAGAGGTAGCATTTCCTACTCTATTAGATACTTAAGACATCAGTAGATTTCGTTGTAGTAAATAATGTATAAACACTTGCATAAACGATGCTACTCATTTCGTAAAAACTGCGAAGGCTGTCCAAGCAAGATTGTTCAAGTTGTTGTGCTGATAAAACGCTATCACCACACATTTACATTACGTATACATTTCATTTGTATAATTAACTGTTTTACATCATGTAATGCAGTATTCTGCCAAAGATTTGCAAAACTCGATTTATGGCCAAATTTATTTTTCTTTTAATTTTTGAAAATATCTTGGTCTAGAGATCAAAAATGTTGGAGTTAAATATTTTTTACTTTTTAACTCCAACATTTTTGATCTCTAGACCAAGATATTTTGTTTGTATTACTAACTACTAATAATCAATCATTTTCAGTTTTCAGAATTTTTCCTTTGTATATGCCTAATAGTCTACCTTAATGCCAAATATCAAGTTTCTGGGATATCTGGAAATGCGAGGTCAAAAGTATTTCGAAAAATATGCCAACGGCAGCTGCGCCGCTTCACTTGGTTTTGACACGCTGTCGCATGTCTTGATAGTTCAGTTTTAAGCGCCTTTAATTAATAAAATTATCGAAAATATTAAGAGGCTTGAAATAGAGGCTGCTAGTAACCTCAAACTGAAAAAACAGCCTTAAATAATGGGAACTGGTATTGTATATCCAGAAGATCCTCATCACCTAGTATTGTTATTTTATAGCAACCATATCTACTACCTTAAAAGCCTTTATTAGAGCAATAAATTGTGTGGATTCTAAGTTTGTTTAAATTGTACTTCTAAAAGTATAAAAGGGAATGGTTAAATCGTTTAATACGTAACTTTCTACAAGGACATGTATATGTATTGTGTACATATAATATTGTTTTAACAAAGAATTACTTAATCGTTTCGATATTCGTGTTGTGAACAATTAGCTCCATCGTTGCTAATCGGTAACCGGCGTATTTATATGCCATAAGGTTTTTTGTTTTTGCGTTTTTTTGAGGATCCAAGGTTAATTAACGCTTTCCGTATTCCGGACTATAAATATAAATTGAGGACTTTTAAATATTATCTTAATCACTATACTAAACTGTACATGAGTTGGCCTTCGATATCAAAACTAGACTAGAAGGTCTGGAACACTAAATTGTTTCAGAACGTAATTATCTATAGGTACAAGGTATGAAACAAAGATGCTTTGTGTATTACTTTACCTACTAAGTACTAAAATCAAAGTTTATTGACAGTTTTTTTTTATAGCTGGGGTTAGTCGCTATATTATAGTTCAATCATCTGTGGGTAACTATGGACATTAGGAAATTTTACCATAAGTAAAAAAAAATGTTTAGGTTAACCTTTCTATACTTGTGTACGGTCTATAAGACCGACCGAGTACTATTACAATATGGTATATAATAAAATAACATATCATTAAAATTAATTTAGTAAATATGTGAGAATTAGTTGCTTATAGTCGAATTTAATTTAGCTAAACAATCACTGCTAGAGTAAGCGTGAAATCCTGAAATACTGACATGATCCTGCTGACTGATGAAAGTTTTAAAAAAAAATCATGTGACGGAACAATTCACGAATATACAAAAGTAACTGAAGAGTAAAGTTTCGAGTTCGATCCCCATTAAATATCACTTGCTTTAATGGTGAATAAAAACATCGTGGTGAAGGAAATCTGCACTCCTGAGAGTTCCCTAAAGTTCTGAAATGTGTGTAAAGTCTGCCAACCCGCACTGGGCCAGTGAGGTGGACTATAGCCTTCCTCATTCTAAGAAGGAGACCCGGCCAAGCGGTGGGCCATTAATTAGTCGTGATGATGGTGATGATGATAAATATGATTATATTAAGTGTAGATTTTTACAATCTTAAAGGACAAAAAACTTACATGCTATTCGATATATTAACTTGTTGCAAATTAAAGTGAATAAATTAAATAAATAATATTCACTTTAATTTGCAACAAATACCTAAATTAAAAAGTAACTGCAACTAATATTAATAATTATTAATGGTGGTTATAACATAAACTTAGATAAAATTATCCGTATAGTTTTGTTTTTCCTTTTTAAACGTCACATTTATCTTAATTTATTCTTTTTAACCTTTACCACAGACATACTCATCTTATGTTATAATGTAGCAATAAAATAGATTCGACAGATAAAAAAAAACAAGTTGAAATATTGACCCATTTAATTTACAAACTCAGATATTTACGCTTAAAATCATTAAATATACAATAATGTACGCTTCTGTATTTATTATCATAAATTATACGTTATATTCCGCTGATGTGCAAGTTTGAAATATATGTTTGTTTTTCAAGTACTGGTCATATCAGGATTGGGGTCATTTGGTCCAGATCGATGGTAGGGGGGTTACGTAAAACCACACAATAGTTATATTATTTTTTTAAAATACATTATATAATACATAAAAAGTGCTCTTTAAGGCCATTTTACACAGTTGGTCACTATCAAACTAACGGTATTTAGTAGAGATAAGGAAGTATTTTTATAATTTACTCCATGAAATTATGATCTCTGAATTAAATAGTAAAATAAAAACAATTTCCTGTTCTTTTTAGACTGCAAAACAATTCTAGCTTTATTTCAGTATTGATTGATTAAACGTCGCGTCGGTCATACTTAAGAATACAAACTAAACAAACAAAAATGCGATTTAATATACTACTTACGCCATCTATGGACGGAAATATGGTCTGTCTTATCCATTGCGCACTGTAGGTACTGGTAACCGAATTTTAATGAAATTTGATATACCTAGAGGTAGATTAGAGCTTGGGAATAGACATGGACTATGTTTTATTGCGACAAAAAAATCTTAAGAATACAAACATAAAATCGAGTCATATATTAATGACATTGATATTGAAAATTAAAATGTAAAATTAGACCTAAATACTCGTACACGTGGGAAGTTAGACCCTGGCAAAGCAGGGACCGGTCGACTAGCCTGTCTATAGTAATGTTAGTGTACATATAAAGATTAATGACAAGTAGTTAAAGTAAGGAAATATTTTACACTCCAATAAAAACAATTTAGTAAGTAATCAGAAAAACAAAATGCGTAACCACATGACGTCCAGCGGCCGGTGATTTATTGAACCAGTTGAACGGTTGAGCTGGATGCATCCTATGGTTCTTCTATCACATTACTAATACAGAAAAAAATGTATGTAAATACAAACATGTTTTCTAATTGTTTCAATTTTATTGATTAATTAGCAATTTTTTGTTCATGAGAACTTGTAAAACTGTTCAAGAGTAAGTCGTGCTTGTCCACCAAGGGTTCTGTAAAAACTTTTAATGACGAACTTACATTGGCCGTTTACCGATATAACTACAGTCAAAAGTATTAAAAACTTTGTTTTTTTTTGAAAATGTTACGGTAGACAGGAGGATTGACACATCTAGACAAAATACGCAATGAATGTTAGAGGCTCGTTAAAAGTATATCCAATCACAGAAAAGCTCAAGTACAGCAAGATCTATTGTTATAGACATATAATGTGAAGGAAAGATACCGAGCCCCCTGGTATCTGCTGGTTCAATTTGAAAAGAGATCAGAGACAATCTCTAACACGACAACTAAGGATAGAATATCCTGGCACAAGAAAGATCCTGTACAAGGAGGTCCGACCCCAAAAAAACTGGGACAAGGGCAGAAGAAAGGAGATTATTTTTTACGAACTCTACTTCTGAAAGAGTAGTCAGCCTTACTAGTCAGACTGTATAATTGAAATAAACCATTAATTTAGAGTTTGATTATTGGATATTGATTCCAACTCTATACTTTTACGCGTTCACAAGAAAATGAGTGTTCTTTGACAGACCGCTTATAATGCTTTTTTTTTGAGGTACGGAACCCTAAAAGACAAGCATCCAACTGAGAGGTTGAAATATTTCTGTAGTAATATTCGTGGTTAAATATATGACAGACAGGTTGCAGGTTTGATCCTTAGTTTTTAGTTGTGTTCAAGTAACACTAGAAAATTGGGAGTATAGTGGGAATTCCATATTATAACTAAGTGATTTACTTATTAATTCCGCTCCCATAGCAATAAAAAGTAAATGCTCATCCAAAGAGTCGTCTTACATTATTACTTCATTAGAAGTGAATCTTTATAAATGAACAAATTACTGTTTAATATAAACATATAAGTATCAATTACCTGTGCCTGACAGGTTTATACATCAGTTTGATTATCGTGAGAACTGATAGCGGAGCATATTAGTATAAGTGAGCTCGTTAATACTCTACACGAGACGCCCTCGGGCTAATTAATAAAAAAATTGTGAACCATGGGTTCCGTAGACGAACAAACTGAAATTCTTAATTTTCCCTAGGAATTTAAACCTTAGAATAGATTTTTTGAAAAGTTGTATGATTTGTATTACCACACATTTGTTAGCAACACCGTTTACACTATCGGCTCGGCTATCTAAAAATCTAAATTATATGTTAATATTGCCGTTTGAGTGTTACTGCCAGTATAGCTCTCATACTCCTAACGTATGTAAAAATGGCTCTCGTGTGTTGCAGCGGCGGAGCTCTGGTTATAATTGCAAACATTTAATTATTTTATTAAAGACGTTAGTAGCGGAAAGTAAATATAAAGCAATAAATCAAAAACATTCTTTTGATGCTCGATTTAATCTAGAATTAATTCACAATTTCGTTCAGAGCTCAAGTGGCTCCCTATTCGCTATCGCCGGGATTTACATGTTCTCTCTCTTCTGTGTGTTATTTCACCCGAATACTCTTTCTCATTTGAAGGAGAAGTTCGAGTATATTGGATCACCTAGTAGATCACGTACGTCAATAAGTTTATTGCTCAAAACGCCAATCCATAACACTAAAATGTATTCAGATTCATTCACAGTTTAGGCAACAACACTTTAGAATGATCTACCCTTAAGTATAAGACTGTCAAAGTCTCTTAGTATTTTTAAGAATTCCGTTAAAGATCATTATCTAGCTGAACGAGGATGATTCAGATCATATTGACATTTATAATCTAATTCGTGTATATATTGTATATCCCTTAATTATACTTAGTTTATTTTTATTTTTAGCAGAATGTTTATTAGTTTATTATTAACATATATATAATATTTATAATATATAAGTAAATGTTTATGTATTAGATTGTAATTATTTGTATGTAGTTTATGGCTGCACCATACCTATACTCATCTCGTAATTTTCCTAACCTAAAGGTAGTCTGGAAGAGAAGGCTAATAAGCCATAAGGCTGCCTTTTTTTACCATTGTTTTAATATTAAATTAATGTTATTGTGTCCCTTTAAAAGGGTATGAATCATCATATCGAATCAAACGAGAAAATATTTTTTTAGAGAATCACTCATACCTAATCCTTGGTTGTATGTTTAGAGTTATCAGCACCGTTGATAACTTATTCCAAGACTGTATGTAACCTCTGTTGAGATACACTTCAGCCAGTTGTCAAACGTAGCTCTCCTCGTGACCATTACGGCTGTCCAGTTGTATGGTGACGTGACGCTGGGTCTCCATTACTAAGGCTTGGAGTAAATGTTTAATATTGATTACTCGGTGTTTCGTTTTAAGTGCAAATTGTAATTGTGTTGTGTATCTTAATGTGCGGTATCGGTAATATGAAGATAACATAAGAGTTTCGTCACTTGCTGACAAATCGTTGATATTCGAAAGAAACGATAATTTAGTGTGTAAATATCGAAAATATTATTTAATTGTTAACACATTTGTTATTTAAGATTGCTAAATAAAATTAACGTTTGTGCAAGATATATTGTTATTGTAGATATATGAAAACACTAAAGTTTATACTTTTACCTAACTTGATATTTGTATTATATTTTGTTCGAAGCAAATAATTTTATGTTACTAATTACTAAATAACGATTTACGGATTTCCCCTTTACTTGTGTTGTCAGACCTTGGTTCTTAAATTTCATGATTCTAGGTCAACGGAAAGTACTTTAAAAATATAGATAACGTAACATATCCGTATCTTTAAATTGCGTTGACTATTGACTTAGATAATTAAATTTAGAGCCTAGTATAGTAGCCGACAGATAACTGAAGGTCTAAATAAAATTTAAACCTATACTTACTTGGTACCAAATATGTTACCCAGCAAAGAATAAGTGAATTAAAAACTTACTGCCAAACTTCTCTAAAGGGAGAGAAACATGAAGAAGAAGAAACTCTACTTATTGTCAAGAAAAGTTCTTACAATTTGACAAACAGTCTATGTAGAGTTTTTTCTTTAGTTATCTACAAAGATAAAAATCTCAAGAAATGTATTAACAAAAATATTGAGCAAGAAAGTTATTTTTAGTGTAGTAACATTAAATTTATTTAGTTCAGTGGTAAGACAGTAATAGTTACTTATAAGACTCATTCACTCAAGTCTTGAAAGAAAAGCAAAGATGGGGGTAAAACTTAAACTCAAAAACTATACCTCCATGAAGTGATAATCACAAGCTTAGCAAAGCTGGTGATGAAGCTGTAGAGCATCTTAAATTCAAATTTGATAACTATTGGTCATCATACCGTAAAGTTTGGAGCTGCTCATTAAGTGTCTGCTGTCTGGTGTCTGCTGCCTACTGCCTGGTTACTAACAAACTTCCGGATACACAAGACCGAGCACTTTGAAACTTATTATGAAGGAACTACAATGAAAATAGAGTTGCTGCCATATTAGTAGGAGTAATTAAATATAACTTCTGTGGGAAAGATTTTAACTAGTTATACAATTAGATTTGTATATAAGCTTTTCCTAAAAAAGGGAATAAATCCGCTACTACCACATGTACTTAAACTAAACTTTTTTAAAGGTTTAGTAAAGAAGGAATATTCTTAAGGAATAGTTTTGTCTAACCCATCCGACCATCTGTCCGCAGTTTACGAGTACATAATTGATTCTTGGTATGTCTCTTCAAAAAGGTTTACTTTGGCATGGATATTGTAAGCACTGATATCTTAGACAGGCAACTGAGCAATGTTTGCGCCTTATGACCAGTGTGCAAGTTACACGCTCCCAAACTAAAACTGTAATAAACGATACTAATAAACAAAATAAATATTATCTTTATAAAATCATTTACATCTTATACTTACTACATACTACATAAAGCTGAAGAGTATGTTTGCTTGTTTGCATGAACGCGCTTAGCTCATGATTTACTGAATCGATTTGAAAAATTCTTTCAGTGTTAGATAGTCCTTTTGTAGAGGAAGGCTACAGGTTATATATCGTCACGCTAATAGGAGCGGGGCTACACGCGGACGAAGTTGCGCGGGTCGACTAGTGTAATATATGATTACTCCGCACAAACCTTCATAATTTTTTTTTATTTCGAGAGCTTATTTATGTATAAGTGAGACTATAGAAATAATGGCTAAACTTATCTCCAAATTATTTTTTTACATAAACAATTGATACAAAATATCCCCTGAGGTTAGTCTTTAATTTTTTCGGTTTAGGTCAATCATTCGCAAATCGTAGTCACGCGATCACTTTGCTCACGAAATACCACTCGTTGCTAACATTCCAGTTAAATATTCAGCATTCCTAACATTTGGGATATTATGTTATTAGTTGAAATATATACTATTCATTTAACAATTTTTCGTAGATTACAAAAGTTATGAATATACATGAAATAGAGAGGTATCTTGACATGATAACTACATTAACTCATCGATGCAATTTTGGACTCTACCAATATTAGAGTTAAATTATTATGACATACAGACATATGGACAAAACGATTGTAAAGAATTTTCATACGTTATTATATATGTGTTTTATATATTATGTCTACTAATTTACAGGTATTTTAACGAAATATGTGTGTGAAAGCCCAGTGGTGAGGACTTGAATGTCTTATAGGAAGGTCCGATATCGCTCCCCCACACAGACGACTGGCATTAAATATCACTTGCTATAACGGCGAAGGAAAACATCGTGAGGAAACCTGCACTCCTGAAAGTTCCTTAAAGTTCTCTGTCGATGTGAGAAGTCTGACAACCCGCACTTGGCCAGCTTGATGGACTCTGGCCCAGTACCTCAATCTGAAGAGGAGAACCGGCTCAGCAGTGGACCATTAATGAATCTGAAAATAATAGGATTTGTTTAGCTATTGGAGAATATACCGTAAAGTTTGGAGCTGCTCATTAAGTGTCTGCTGTCTGGTGTCTGCTGCCTACTGCCTGGTTACTAACAAACTTCCGGATACACAAGACCGAGCACTTTAAAACTTATTATGAAGGAACTACAATGAAAATAGAGTTGCTGCCATATTAGTAGAAGTAATTAAATATAACTTCTGTGGGAATGCTTTGAACTAGTTGAGGAAACCTGCACTCCTGAAAGTTCCCTAAAGTTCTCTGTCGGTGTGTGAAGTCTGACAACCCGCACTTGGCCAGCGTGATGGACTCTGGCCCAATACCTCAATCTGAAGAGGAGAACCGGCTCAGCAGTGGACCATTAATGAATCTGAAAATAATAGGATTTGTTTAGCTATTGGAGAATATACCGTAAAGTTTGGAGCTGCTCATTAAGTGTCTGCTGTCTGGTGTCTGCTGCCTACTGCCTGGTTACTAACAAACTTCCGGATACACAAGACCGAGCACTTTAAAACTTATTATGAAGGAACTACAATGAAAATAGAGTTGCTGCCATATTAGTAGAAGTAATTAAATATAACTTCTGTGGGAATGATTTTTTTTTTTTTTTTTTTTTTTTTTTTCTTAAAGTATGTTTATTCACACTGTCACTAAATGTGTCACTAAATTCAATATGAACTTGAAATATGAAAAGAAAGACATTTAAGAAGAAGGCTCTGTTCTACGGTCTAGCACTTCCACCGCGATTTGATACGGCGAGAAACACTAGCCTCGAGGGGACTTAATTACTTTTTATTTACATCTGATTGTATTGGAAAATATAAAACAGAAAAAGATTAATAAACAGAAATTCAAAGTTTGATTTATATGATATACAAAACACTTAACTAGTAACTATAGAGAAATGGCACAAATGAGAATACATATTTTAATTGAAATATTATTCACCTACTTATGACATTATTAAAATGAATAAAAATCTTAAGACCTAGGTAATTTATTAAAAAGATAGAATACACTATTTACACAGTACACTAAGATTAAAACTATGATTAAATTATTGAACTAGTTGAGGAAACCTGCACTCCTGAAAGTTCCCTAAAGTTCTCTGTCGATGTGAGAAGTCTGACAACCCGCACTTGGCCAGCGTGATGGACTCTGGCCCAATACCTCAATCTGAAGAGGAGAACCGGCTCAGCAGTGGACCATTAATGAATCTGAAAATAATAGGATTTGTTTAGCTATTGGAGAATATACCGTAAAGTTTGGAGCTGCTCATTAAGTGTCTGCTGTCTGGTGTCTGCTGCCTACTGCCTGGTTACTAACAAACTTCCGGATACACAAGACCGAGCACTTTAAAACTTATTATGAAGGAACTACAATGAAAATAGAGTTGCTGCCATATTAGTAGAAGTAATTAAATATAACTTCTGTGGGAATGATTTGAACTAGTTGAGGAAACCTGCACTCCTGAAAGTTCCCTAAAGTTCTCTGTCGATGTGAGAAGTCTGACAACCCGCACTTGGCCAGCGTGATGGACTCTGGCCCAATACCTCAATCTGAAGAGGAGAACCGGCTCAGCAGTGGACCATTAATGAATCTGAAAATAATAGGATTTGTTTAGCTATTGGAGAATATACCGTAAAGTTTGGAGCTGCTCATTAAGTGTCTGCTGTCTGGTGTCTGCTGCCTACTGCCTGGTTACTAACAAACTTCCGGATACACAAGACCGAGCACTTTAAAACTTATTATGAAGGAACTACAATGAAAATAGAGTTGCTGCCATATTAGTAGAAGTAATTAAATATAACTTCTGTGGGAATGATTTGAACTAGTTGAGGAAACCTGCACTCCTGAAAGTTCCCTAAAGTTCTCTGTCGATGTGAGAAGTCTGACAACCCGCACTTGGCCAGCGTGATGGACTCTGGCCCAATACCTCAATCTGAAGAGGAGAACCGGCTCAGCAGTGGACCATTAATGAATCTGAAAATAATAGGATTTGTTTAGCTATTGGAGAATATACCGTAAAGTTTGGAGCTGCTCATTAAGTGTCTGCTGTCTGGTGTCTGCTGCCTACTGCCTGGTTACTAACAAACTTCCGGATACACAAGACCGAGCACTTTAAAACTTATTATGAAGGAACTACAATGAAAATAGAGTTGCTGCCATATTAGTAGAAGTAATTAAATATAACTTCTGTGGGAATGATTTGAACTAGTTGAAGAAACCTGCACTCCTGAAAGTTCCCTAAAGTTCTCTGTCGATGTGAGAAGTCTGACAACCCGCACTTGGCCAGCGTGATGGACTCTGGCCCAATACCTCAATCTGAAGAGGAGAACCGGCTCAGCAGTGGACCATTAATGAATCTGAAAATAATAGGATTTGTTTAGCTATTGGAGAATATACCGTAAAGTTTGGAGCTGCTCATTAAGTGTCTGCTGTCTGGTGTCTGCTGCCTACTGCCTGGTTACTAACAAACTTCCGGATACACAAGACCGAGCACTTTAAAACTTATTATGAAGGAACTACAATGAAAATAGAGTTGCTGCCATATTAGTAGAAGTAATTAAATATAACTTCTGTGGGAATGATTTGAACTAGTTGAGGAAACCTGCACTCCTGAAAGTTCCCTAAAGTTCTCTGTCGGTGTGTGAAGTCTGACAACCCGCACTTGGCCAGCGTGATGATGGACTCTGGCCCAATACCTCAATCTGAAGAGGAGAACCGGCTCAGCAGTGGGCCATTATTGAATCTTGTTTAGCTATTGGAGAATAGAACCTGAACAATATAAATCATACTAATATTACAAATTTGAAGACTTTTTTTGTTTGGTTGAACGCACTAATCTCAGAAATTACTGGTTCTAATTGGTTATATAACATCAGCCCTAGCGTGGGTCCTAGCCCATAGGAACGGAGCATCATTACTATCGTTTCTGACCCTATGTTTGTTAAACTTAAATAACTCATTGTAACCTTTGCTTCTATGATCAAGTTCAAGACCATCAGCAGGTAGCAGAGCCTACTCGTGACCTGCTCGCTGCTCAGATATACCAGTACGATCTCTTCCGTATATAACAGATCACGACTGTGCGTATGAGTTATAATATTTTTTTAAATGTAATCTATAGATCTAGATAAACGCGTTCACGAAGACAGACAGTTTATTCTCTGTCAATGCTTTTGGCCAGCTAATCACTGAATGAGGCTGGCCACGGGTACTAAAGTATTGATTTTGTTGTTAATGCCAGACTCGATAAATCAGCGTCACTGCTAGCTTGATATTAAAATAGCATGAAAATTTTAAGTTCACCAATAGGTTTGAAAAAATTGAACAATTTTGCTTTTCTTTAATTTTTATGCTTCTTGTCAATTAAATTTTTGCATTATATGAGTAGATGGACAGTTCCTGGAACCTTTGACCCTAGTGCTAGTTTAAGGAATCTCTTTACTATGTACACTAACGCTTATCGTTATTATTCAAACTATCTATCTAATGACATGATTAGTGAGTTAATAAACTAGTCGACTGACCCTGGCTGCGCTCGGGTAAATTTTATCACGTATATTTACGATTAATTTATATTTCACTATTTCTATATGATGAACTGTCATCCTATATTTTAATCCATTTGCAAATTTTTTTCAGAATAAATATTAGTCTATGACATTCTCCAAGCTCTAGTCTATATCTGTACCAAATTTCATCTAAATCGGTCGAGCTGTTCTTCAGTAACAAATGATGTAACTAACTCGACGTCACATCTTCATCTAAAAAAGAATAATAAAAGTTTTTTAATGATTTTATTTAACACAATTATCGTATATATATTCACCAATTCATCAAATATTATGTAGCACACTAATAAATAATGGATATGCAGCACGATTAGTATATATTAATGTTTTTACACTTTTAATATAAAGCGTTTATTAATGCTTACTCCATGATGCTCTTATCATCACCTCGTTAAATCAACATACAAACATATAAAATTTTAAAATCATATTCAAAATCAATTAAGCATATAAATATTCAATTTATTGACCACTAATACCTATTTATTTGAATATTATGCTTTACTTGTTGGTTATTATCACTTTAATATGTTTTAGAAACTGTTATGGCGTCATATACTTTAAATTGAATAATTTGGGAACGATTTTCATTAAACATGTATACAAAAAAGTCACAAATGGACCATAAAGACCAAATATTCAAGCTTTAATATACAAGTCAAGTCAACATTTTGATAGCTTTTAAAAAAAGTGAGCGAGAAATTTAGTATATTTTGACGCGTATCATAGTGGTCAAAATCTTATTGAAAATCACATAATTTTGAGGTACTTATATGAAATATATCCCATTATTTAATATTATAAATGAGAAAGTAACTCTGTCTTTCTGTCTGTGAAGATTTTAATCTAACCTTAGGTTTAAACAGAGAACCTGGGCAGTGAAGGTGAGAATCGCAATTTCTTAAAGAAGCTCCTTAAACCTACACCTTGATAATTCTCCTTCTCTTTTTTCCGAGTTTTTTGTTTTTAGCTTATACTTAGGTACACGTAAATTTATAATCTTTATTTTTTTTAATTATTCAATATTTATACTAATAATTGGTAAAACTAATCGAAAGGATGTACTATTTGAAGTTTCATTACCGGAAATATTAACTTTTTTGTCGGAGCGATAAATCTCCCATGGATACCTGAGAGAGGCGTGTTCAGTGTTGCCAGTAATTAACTTATTTACAAAGGCAATCGATTTAAGTGTTAAGTCGATTAAGTGAGATGTGAGTTTCCGAATTAAAGTAATGTATGAAAATTTATTCAAAATAAAACAGTAAAAATTACACGCTGAGTTTACCAGCGCTTGATGCCTTTACAATTGATATTATGTGACCACGCTCTTATATTTATATTATATTTCCATCTTATAATATTCATATGCCTACAACCTGGTTACTGTCTCGGACGACGGTCGTTGCCGAGTCGCAACTACTTGAGTTACCTAAATATAAAGTGACAATTTTAACAAAAACACTCATGCTATGGCTATAATTTTTTTTAATTAATTGCCTACTGCCTACTGGTTCAAAATAAAGCTTAAAAACCAACCTGATTAATGCATGAAACTATACCTAGAATAATAATTATAGTCAAATTGTAATATAATATTTAATAATAATTAACCTATAAATATATAATTAATCTATATTGCCTGCGAATGTATAGTAGAGCAGATTTTAGTTTGAACTGACAAAATGATGTATCACCCACCTTGCAATAAAAAAAAACAATTTAAACAGGATGGGAGTCTTCCAGACATACACGGGAGAAAAGACAAGGTAAGCTATTCTTAGCTATCCTTAAATATTTTCTAAAAAAATACTATGCAGTAGGGATCGGCCTATCTTATTTCCGAACGTGACAGTTTTATGTCCTAAAGCTTTTTTTGGGGACATCGGTACTGACAACCGAATTCAGCTCAAAATGAGACCTAAATGAAGAAATTAAATATTGATATGCTATGATAGTCTTTACAAGTCATACATAATTTTTGAATCACACTTAAATTTTATACTCTATCTTTACACTCTGTCTAATAGCTTGATCGATGACAGCTGATATCGCAAAACACACCTATGAAATACCATACTTTATTGGCAAATAGTGACAACTAATGGTTCGAATAATTTGATCGAGTTGATAAAACAAGAAAAATTATGGAAGAAGATTGGGAACTGATTATAACTGTACAAGACTCCTCCAGCGAGTCCAAATCAGACTTTGATTACGACGAATTGCGCTGTGAACCATTTTAATAAGAATAAAAACATGTTACTTCCTTTTGTTTGAAACATTCAGTAACTTTAGTTGGAATATCGATAATTTATATCGACCTTATCCTCAGGTCTAGTTATGTCAAAGTGACAAGCTCACATCGATCAAGCTATGATGGACAGAGTATAGTTGATTTTCGGTTTATCTAAGATATAGGTATCTATTGCTAAAATATAAGAGCTATAACTTATAATAATACAATAAGGTCAATGTTTTTAGTACAAACTGACAAACAATTATTAATTTTTTATTAGTTTAGTGTAGTATATAATTAATAATGAAACTTAACAACATGTTAATAGTCAATACTCGCACTTTCAGTCACGATTTAGTCATTACTGTGTCAAACATACGTTTAATATGTTATCTTGATATGATTGTGATTAGGAATATTAAAAAAAACATTGTACAAGAACATACTGTAAATAAAGTTTTTGCGAGGATTTTAGGTAACCGATAAGTATCACACGCAGACCTACAGTGTCACGGCTTGATGACAAGAGTATTACTCCCGAGGGTTATACTTTAGAGTTTAGCCACAATGCTCCAGCGTCACTGCTAAATTACTAGCGATGCAATAAAAATGATTTGTGTCAAATCAATGTTGCCATCATCATAACTAACACTATGAAAGATATGTACAAATATTTATTAATCGTATATAGTTTTATATAACTAAATATATAGATGATAGTATCATAGTGCGCAATAGTGTGACCAAGGCCACGCACTGCTAGGATTTCCATGCTTTTAGTTATAATAGGACATAAACAATATTAACAATAGTCACCATACTAAATACTTAAAATAAGGCCACACGAGTTTTATTAATATAAAAATTAATAAAAATTGTGTGGTGCATTTAGTTTGACGTCAAAATCTGTTATAAAATAATAACAATTAACATTACATTAATAGTACTCGGAGAAACGCGAAAGAGAAGGAGACCATACCCCCATGCTGAAAACATTAAGAAGGGTGTGATTTTTTTTTAAAAGATTACTGCCAGTATGGATCACTTACTACTAGTATTCCATTTAGCCCTCGTAATAAGCTGAAATGCTTGTGTCAGGAGTGGGCCACGCCAGTAGTCCAATGTCCGGGATTTGAACCCACGACTTATTGATCGTGAATCCAACGCTCGAAACACTGAGCTACTGACGCCATATTGAATGGACTATTGGGTAAACGCAACGTAGTTACTGCTACTGAATCGATAAATAACTAAACATTATGATCTCTTACAATTACGACAGAAACCTAAGCAGTGCCTTGGACTTGTGACCAATTTGTGGGTTTAATAAAGGACTTATTCAATTGAAATACTCGCCTCCATTACCCAGGTTCTCTGTTTAAAACTAAGGTTAGGTAATATTATAAATCAACACAATATAACCTAATTACACAATACTATTTAAATTTGTAATACATATTGTAACGTCACTCTGTGAAATAATTATCAGAAAAACTACTTTAAACTTCTTCAATATTTTAATCAAACAGATTGTATTCTTTTATATTGTTTTTTTTTTATTTACTAAAAACTATTAATCAACCTCGAGGAAAAATTAATAATAATCTATAACAAAAAAGTAAAGAATGTCTTGTGTAATAATATATTGTTCTTGATAGCTAAAAGTTTTTTTTCCTGGTCACCCTAGTTACAACTCCTGCGCAAACAAGCTTATAAAATACATTTAATATTGATGTTGATACATTTTGTGTTTATTGCCAGTTTCACTCTGATATCATGACTGTAATTCCTGGATTGCCGACAAACACTAAAACAAAACGTATCTATAGATAATATTGAACTAACATTACTAAGTAATACTTCTACTACCTATCTGTAATTACAAGTAAAATGTTCATAAAATACAATCAACCTTTATTCGTCCACTAATGGACACAGATCTCTCCCAATTTTTTTTTTTATTTAACTAGGTCAGCAAACAAGCGTACGGCTCACCTGATGGTAAGCGATTACCGTAGCTTATAGACGTCTGCAACACCAGAAGCATCGCAAGCGCGTTGCCGACCATATCCCCAATTCCCCCAAGGAGCTCTAGTCACCTTACTCACCAACAGGAACACAACACTGCTTTAGAGTAGTGTTATGTAGCTGTGATCTTCTGTAAGGTCGAGGTACTACCCCAGTCGGGCTGCTCCATATTCATGCAGGAAATTTCCTGCTGTGCCTTACCTCAGTTAAAAAATTTGCGCCACATTACTCGACCCTCCGTCTTCCACATTCAGTCTACCCCTACTATCTTCCTCGCTACGTTAGTCGGGAATAGTGGGACTGCCGGGAACTAACGGCAGTTGTATGTTTGTAGCGCTCATGTGAGCTAAGTGGCCGTAGTCACCACGCTGAGCAAGCGGGTTGGTGACCACAAGTGTCTAGCCTCTCAAACCGGTGAAGCTGGCGCCCATCACTGGCTATTTCCTTAGGAAGACACATTTACGATGGTTATACTGTCATCCTTTCGGTTGTCAGAGCCTCGACTAATAACAGCAGGGTGTACCATGTGCAGGTGAGGTTGAAATTGGGAGAGCTAGATGTTGCACGCTCTCCCTTTACACCCCTATAATACGATACGATAAACGCAAAAATACTTGAACAAATTTTTGTAAGGTTTTTACCAATAGACAGAGTGATCCATAGGGAAAGCCTAGGTGTTTATTTTGTTAAGGTTTTGTGTAAATTGGTAGAAATATGACGATAATTGCTGCATGTCGAAAACGCTGCCTAAACCCTTTTGAAATAATATAATAATCTTCCTATTTGTAATAATGATGTCCATTGAGAGTATACAGAGTGAGTGAACGATTACAATATACCTCACCGAAGTGAAGCATACAAGTCTGTTTCAAAAAATATATCCTACTTAAATATTGTAAATCCTCAGTTAGTGTAGTTTTTTTTTTAATCAATAAGGCATTTTACCTCAAAGAAGTATGTTGTATTTTAAAGACTCGTAGATAAGTAAGACATGAAGTATTGATTTGTTACCTCACCGCAGCGAGATCACAGTTCTAGTGCAAAAGGTTCTAGTATTGTGAAAACGAAGGTGATATCTGATTGATATTTCTATTTTAGCAATTTATATAATGCTAAGGTCATCATCGTGTATGCAGATTATATGTTTTATTGCTTTATTTAAATTGTCAGTATGTTCATGTAGTGACTCGGTTATTTTTTTTAAATAATTTGAAATTATATTTTTTTAAACTAATGGGTAGTTAATTTAATGTAAAGCTTTATAGTGAGTTTGCAAGTTTGTGTTTATTGCTATTATATGACATTAACCATCACGATATACGTTGAATATTTGTCAAAAAATTAATAATAGATTTCTTCAACAACTTGTGATTCTAATTACTACTTATTCCTGTGAAGTGCAGAACACTCTTACAATTTTTTTTATAACATTAGATGTATATAATATATTTGACAAATATTTGAAAAAACATTTGGATTAACTGCGTTCCGTTATATAAGAGAGAATTGTCTTTTATAATAATTACTTGCCTTTCATAAGTAAAATGGTGCAAATTATCTAAATATAATAAAATAATAAAAAATAAATTTTCTAATGCGTCGTGTGAACGAGTCATCACCTCGACTGTCACATAATTCTCAAATAAACTATCAAATATGTAAGTGGATCTAGATTATAATATGAATAAAACTATTCTCGTTAAAACTAAAAAGAGTAAGTGGGATATAAAATGGTGATTTATTGTACAGGAAGTGAGATGCACGTGTTAATTTGAATATACAAATAAATTACTACTAAATCTTATCTTATTTTATTTAAATATAGCCCTCGTTTCGCTAAGACTTACTTAAAATACTTCACCCTTACCTGATCAAGATATAACCTATACTGCACAGAAATATGTCATAGATACTTACCTCGAACTTATGCTATTATCACTCTTAATACATCACTGCCTTAGTGTCACGGCAGAAAGTTGAGTAATACCTGGAGCTTATGACATAGATGCTGGTTTTATTTTATCCTTTTACAGTGACGTAACACTTACTTCCACTATGGGAATGTAACAACTTAAATGATCTTCTATAAAGGAACAGTTATTTACACATTAATTTACTTATCAAACTACTTTTTACGCATTGGGAAGTTATTAAGAGGAAATCAGTCGACACTTTTTTCATACAAACGTAGTCCCCTGTTTCCTCCTAGGATAATGAAGTTACAGAAGAAAAAAAATACCATGCGATATATACGTGCCTCTGCCATGACTGTACGTTTTGTTTTTTTTATTATTTGTTTAATATAATAAAAAAAAGAAGTTATAAAATTTTAAAAAATGACTTTTTAATTTACATTTGCAAACATCCAGCAAACTAATTATTACTAACATAAACCAAAAATAAAAACGTACGGGCATAGCTTAGACCCTTTACTGCATTTTATCGAAATAAATATTAAAATCGGTCCAGATTTCGAGGAGGCAACAGGGGATTACGAAAGGACGATTTTCTTAATGTTACGTAGGTGACATCAGTTGGAGCTGTAGTTCTCTCTACCGCACGGTAAGGGGTAAGCTTGGGGCTCAGCGCGACACCAATATTTTTGGTAAAAATCTATTTTTCAAAAGTGTCGTTCGTACGAAGTCCTCCTAATGGTCGAACTAGTGACTTTACTCTTACAATAAACCAATATCAAAAGAGCAAAAGCTATCAAAAGTTGTAATTTAAGTAAGTTTAGAAACTTATTTAAACAGGTGTAAAAAGTAAAGTACCCACAGAGAAAAGAATTCACAGGTTTCACACACGTTAAACCAAATTCCACTTCACCTGTTTACGGTAAGATAATTTTGAAATAACTTTTTGTCATATGATTTATTTTTATAGAGTTTAAAGTTCCTAATTTAAGGTGAAAGATGATTTATATGTTAGCGCAATTTTAGGAAAGAAGAAAAATTCACCCGTGAGGGGACGGGTTAGAATACTATTCCCCTCTGCCGCTGGGAGAGCATCTCGTAAGAGCCGAGTAACCCAGCACCCCCTTGGTGGTAGGGGATCTGTTCACCGACTGGCTTGCGACCAGCAGGTTAAGCCGGATGTGGACCAGACTTACCGCTTCCATCTCCCATCCCATTAATGCTGCGGATCCAGTGGACTCTGGACTCTTGCTCAGGGTCCGCTGAAATCACAGCAGCCTCCCCACTCAGTCTTCGAGGACGCAACCATCGACAAAGCAAGGGAGTATCTCTTATTTGGTGGTGGCCACTTACCATCAGGTGGACCATCGTCACGTTTGCACCTTATCTACCATAAAAAAAACATAGAGCTTAGTAATTTTTAGATACCAAATTATATTAAAATGAATTTCTTTTGAAATATGAAAATGTAATCTAATAGGGTTTACGTTCGCTAACGTACACCCGGGTCTGCCCGTAGTCCGTAGAGACGCATCGATTGACCGAATCGGTATCCTGCGGGATCGACGCGTAATTTCTCTGAGCGGGACGTGCGCAGAATAATGATACGCGCAATCGCTCACGCCATTACGCTAAGATACTTGGGACGCTGGATAAGGAGTAAGATGTAGCGTTAAAACTCAGTATGATGCGTGTGATGAATATTACGGATATGTTATTCTGTATCCTCAATTATATGATCTTTGCCTTTTTAAAAAAAACTTTGTCTAATATATTTTTCATCGGTCAAAATTACCCAAATTTAAGATTTTTTGAAAATATTAACTTTATCGTGAAAAGTCATAGGATTTTTTTTGTTTATATTTCAATAAATACATAATAAAAATTGACCGGTAGAAAAATAACAATTCCATACAATTTTTTAAACAATGTCGGTTCAAACAACATGGGGGTTGCCCCATGGCAACATGCATTTATATCATCTGTAGGGCAATTTAAAGAGGATCGCATAAAAAAATTGAGGTGGAATAGTTTTTCGTACTCATGCACCGATTCCTCCTGTACTAGTTTAACGACAGTAATTGACAACAAATATTTTTTTTATTTTTATACGACACTTTTATTACAAAAATCGTGTAACTTGGACAGGTAAAGAGCACATTACGAGGATCGATGTCAAATCGTAGCGGGTAGTGAGGCGAGTTTCTTACAACTGAAAACAGCTTACTACCGACATATGAGAACAAAATATACCACACAGAATAAACCAATGCAGAAATTTCCCGAATTTAAAAAAAAGTTGTATTGAACAACTCTTTGTGTAATTAAGATTCAGTACCAATGAGATGAGATCATTCTTTATCAACTTTTATTTTTTAATAAAATCAGCGGATACTGATTATAAAACGGTATTGTAAGTAGAAAACTTATAGTATTTGTAGCATCATGTTTGAAATATAAGACTCTTTTTCTGGTTAAGGTACATAGCTCTCATTATCAAAGAATGACAGTCACCAGTTAAACTACACACAGGCATGCTTAATTTTTATTTATTAATCCACCTCATAACGTAAGTTTGGATAGCGTAATTTTGGATAATAGGAAGCTTCCGAACTTTTAATATAAAATGTTGCTAATATACGTAATATAAATTGTTTATTTAAAGGTATATCGAGTGGCTCAGTACAGGGTGCTGGGTGGTATTTCAGTATAGGTATAGATATGAGAGGAGCAGGAGAGTGAGGCCGTGCGTTAAGCGGAGTAGCTGAGGGGTTCCCCGCGAGTACGTGCGTGACAATCACTCTTTATTGCCGCGGACGAAAAATTGAATGAATCCAACTCTACGTGTTTATGCCAAAATATACTATAGTAAAATATGCACGTAAAGAAATAAAATAACATGCATTTAAGACAGGAATTCACGCAGTTCTTGAACCTTGTGACTTAGAAGTAATCCACCTCATAAGGTAAGTTTAAATTCAAATAAAAAAAGATGAAGTCTATAGAACTTCTGATTGTAGTTGTAGGATAAAACCCACCCACATCGCTATACAATGCACATGCTCTTTTTTGGTAATAAATATTGTGACGTAACAAAAACACTTTAAAGTTATTGGAAAAATCATCGCAATGTCCTCGGATTCTTTATATCAAGTTATGACGGAAGGTATAAAATACTATTTTCTTTCTTGCTCCGCTCCACTTGCGACTCTACTATATTAATTATATTTGTAGTAAATACGACCCATAGATACTCGAAGACGCAACCATAGACTAATACCATTAGATGTCTACTTACAAATCTAAATAAAGTTAATATTGATAATGTTTAAATACTAACACTGGCTAGACAATTCGTAGTCTATGTCCCAATCTGCAGTTGAACTAGTAATTTTGAAAGAGGATCCCATATATATTTGATATTGTTAATGGTTTAATTGTATGTTTGGTAACGAGGTTGACTTTGCGTGTAGTAAAAGACCTTGTGAATCTGCTACTTTGTCACAATCCCCAGGCATTACTCAGCTTTCTGTCTTGCTTAAAGTGCAGCTCAAATATAGTTGATGCCTCTCTTAAAGAAGTATAGTAAGTTATTTGAGCAAAGAAAGAAATTAATACTGGGCTTAGTAAGTAAAAAAGGATACTCAAAGTCTTCAATATACAGAGAGGATATTAAATGAACAATAGTATAGACTAATCAGATTGGTACAAAAAGCCGGCGCTAGAGGCCTCCCGGCCCCCTCCCGTAAACAAGAAGCTCGTCAGGCCCCTCGGCTCGCGACAGCACGTACAAGCCTCATTCTTATAATTCTTTTTAAATGTGAAACGTTATTTTTTTGACAGCCAACCGCTTCAGATGGCATCCCCAAATAATTTCACGTAGCTTTATGGCAAGGAAATAAATTCAAGTAGTGCAGATGCGATGATTTACGGGGTTTCTTATATATACAATATTATTATTGTTTTGTTTACTAAAATATTTTATATCTGTCTGCTTTAGTTCCTAAAGTACTGATTCCAAAAGTGTACTGAGGCGATCCGAATTTTAGTACAGAGTTGGAGGGATCAACTTAAGCCAAATTTTTTTCCAGTTGTAATAAATAATTTGCTAAACTTTGATCTAAAAGTGTAAACCATCCGTTTAAGGCTGCATTTCTTCCAGAGAAGTGCAAGTTGTGTTAATGACAACCATTAGAATCGCTACATTTGACACACTATGAGCGAGGTTTGGTAAATGAAGTGATTCTATTGGTTTTAAAAAAATACATCCTCGCACATATCTGGTGCTTAATCTCTAAAAACTGTTCTGACGTGAAAAGTTGACTAAAACTATCGTTATCTTTTCAAGTGGTCTGTTTTTTTTTGTACTTCAGGTTATTTTATTATAGATAGACATACAACAATTTACACAAAAAAGATGAAAGGAAAGTCAGTTGTAAACATTCGTTCATTTTCTATATAATTTTAAGGAGATTGAAAGCCCCTATGATAATGAAATTAAAAAAACCCACCCTTGAGGTAACTAAAAATGATAATCATAAACAAACAAGTTCATTCGGAAAAAATGCCGTAAAAGTTGAGTTAGGATGTGATTACTCTTATTTTTGAAATCGGTAACAGTAAAGTTTTATTTGATATCCTAAACGTTATAACATATCGAGTTTGATTGGTTCATGATTCTCCAATTCATTTCAATATCTAAATACCCATAATATATGGTAGGAACCGCGAAAATGGTTGGCGGTTTTAAATCTATTTTTACGAGGGCGTCGGAAGCCTCTTTTTATGGCGCCAATATATTTGATGCAGTGGAGAAATCCGAATGTATCGGTATAGCGATAACCTAAATAGTGATTCCTGATATCAGTACGCGACCGCGCATAAATACGAATATTTTTATTGTCATACTCTATAAGTGGAGTGCTTTATATTCTAGGATTGCTTATAAAAAAATCCTTTTAGGGTAGAGGCAAAAGAAGAGAACCCTAACTTTTATAAAGTAGGTAACCTCCAATTGATCAAGGCTATCAGGATTCTAGGGTTCTGTACTCAGGAAAAGGTTTAAAACCATCGTTGATATAACCGTGACTCTACTAAAACCTCGTTACTCAACAATATAAATTAAAAAATATACATATATTAATCAATCAAGTTATCCTCGATAAATAAGGCACTATGATCTACGATACTACACTACTTTATAGAATATTTATTTTGTGAAAAACACTTGAAAGACTGGCTTGGTTCTATCAGGATAGAGGCTATATATTATCCTCGAGGATATACCAAGTAGTCTAACAGTGTTGCTAACAAAAGAAATAATTAGTTATTGATGAAAATAATCATGCACATAGCTTGAAATTAGTAAGTTTTTTTATAACAAAATATTCAAGTGTAAATGGTAGAGTATGAAAAGTAGGTAGAGTTCATTTATTCAAATTGAATTATGTATTTTCTATGATTGTATTAGTTCTATTTGTCTATTATTCATGGTTTAGGCTGCGTTTCCAGCAGAGATGTACAACGATGTCTAGCGAGGAATGTGTCTGTTAAGAACCAATAGACCCGCTTCATTTGACACACTGAGGCGAGGCTAGATAAATGATGCACACACATGCTTGCTCTTTCTCTTTCTAAAAGACAATGGATATTAGAAGAAACAAAACCGGGCATTGTGTTGTGTTAATGTTGATCCAGTGTTATGGGCCATTATCCCGTGTCATAACCATCAAGTGGCTCTGAGATGTTGCCTGAATCTATATTGATGGCACTAATACTATTATACCAATACTACTCGATCTTTTGATATTACTTGATGGAAAGGGTCTGTAATAGAGCGCTCTCTTCCCTCTTATAATGTTCGTATTGCTTATAGAAAAACTATACCCGGTAGTTTTGATGTAACTATCAGTTAGGTAGGTTATTATTAATGATCAGTTGCCCTCTCCTATGAGTCTTAACTAGTAACAGTGTATTTTAAACTTTTACTTAACACTATAGAGGTTAAGTTTGTGAGTTCATGAGGTTGTAGGGGGTAATCTCTGGATCTACTTAACCGATTTTGAAAATTCTTTTACCAATAGAAAGCCACATTATTTGTAAGTGTCATAGACTTATATTAACCCGCAAATTGAAAAGCCTTTTTCGTGTTAGTCGGATTTGCTGCATTGAGTCGGAAAACGGAAACGTTTCTAACGAACGCTGCCTTAACGATGAGAGATATGATTTTAAATTGTTTAAGTAATTGAATGAACAGTTTGAATACACCTCAGCGAAGCGAGAGCGGATCGGCTAATGAATAATAAAGCTATTTAAACCGTATATAGGATGTAGTGTAGAGGTAGAGCTAGAGGTAGAGCAACGTTGCAAATCATTAGTATAATACGTACAAGTCGGAACAGGTTAGTTTCGTCGAACAGGCTCGGTGACATTCTCGAGGGCCTTATAATCTCCGAGTATTAGCGTTAGGACAAACTACACGTTTATCTATATCTCGTCACATTGAGGCACATACCACTATCTACTTGATTACATATTTGATCGCTGCTCTTTCGGCCCTTTAATATCGTGGACATTGGACATAAAGTATTTCAGCTTTTTAAAGGGACCTAGCAAGAGCGTCGTCAGGCAAGGTAAGTCGATTGTCTGAGTGTAGGAGGTAGAGGTGAGAGAGTTTCAAGTTGTATAATTATACATTAGGCAGAATATATATTTATATTCAAAACATAGAGTAATACAAATAATATACTATCGTCTCCACAAAATCAGTAATTATTTGAAGGGGCTTGGTGTTGAAAATAAGATTTCGCAGCCTATATTACATACCACTTCAGCGATTTAAAATTTACATTAAAAAGTGTTTAGTAAAGTAAAGCGTACTACTTTATACATGATTACTTGAACGATGACAAAACTTGGAATTAAAGTATCATACTGTTCTGTTACTTTATAACAGGACACAGACAGACTGATGTAAAAAATGGCGTTTTAATGCAAGCCACTGTTGAGTTTCTTGCTAGTACTTTCAACGGAAAACATTGCCAGCTGGGGGTAGCGTCAGACAAACCGACTAACATACCTGTCTAATTATAAAAAATATTTTGAGTTTGAGCTGTTTTCCGATGTAATTATAAACAACATTAATTAAAAAAAATTATCAGAATCATTTTAGATAATTAACGTTAAATTCTCACGTAGGTTGACGCACCTACGTATCACGTATCACGTACACGTAGCAGCTAGCAGCTAGTAAAGATATAAGCCGCAGTAAAAGCATAAAGCTGCACCTGCACTCACCACTCGGTAATTATGTGAACTAATTAAATTATTTCGGCCCACATCGCCCGAAACGCCTGCAGCGATTTCGATAATTGTCACAGATTATATCACTCTCAGAACTGATAAATGGATATTTTGTAAACTACAGAAACTATCAAATATTGACATTGTACTGGTGAATAATGAAGAAGAAATAATAATGAAGAAAGTTTCATGCTATCTATTGTGCTATACGCCATCAGATGGCGCTGCTGTAAAAAACGCTTATTGTTGAAACATTAGTTGGTTCGTTTAAATTCGTATTTATTAATCACTAGCTGCGCACCGCGGTTTCACCTTCTATATTTTGGATAATTGACTGTATATCATTATAAATTATAGCCTATGTGTTATTCTGATGTGTAAGCTATATTATTGTAAATTTTTAGCAAAATCCATTCAGAAGTTTTTGCGTGAAAGAGTAACAAACATACATCCAGACATCCATACATTCTTACAAACTTTCGCGTTTATAATATTAGTAGGATTTGAAAGTTGTTACAATGTAATAAATAACATCGATGTAGTCTCCTTTTCTATACGACAATATTAATAGGTAATTTAGATGGAAACCGAGCAGTGCCTAGGGCTTGAGGCCCAGAAGCAGTTTTAAAGATGTCTTTTATAGCCGTAAACTCTCACCTTCACCGCTGGACCTTGCTACCAAACGGAGGCTTACCTCAACACTACCAAACAACATTACGCTATTAGTCTTAACACTTTAGTAGTTTACACCACTTGACAGACTAACCAGCCGCGAATACTAATTTATAAACGGTGTGGCTAACATATTATTATGTGTACCAAACAGACTGTTATTAACAAATCAAATAAATCGGATATCGGTACTTTTTAGAATACGGTATATATTCATCTTCTGCGCCGGTGTGCGAAATACTATGAGCGCCTGTAGGTACTTGAAGAGCAAAAAAAGGAACTGTCTTCGCTCGCCAACCAACACAAGCATCTGCGCCTACACTTGAAGAGCAGAAAAAGAAGAGTCATATTATATTTTCGGTCTGGCACCTCCAGAAAGCTTCTACCCTGGCGCCGTCGTGCGCCGCACCCTGCACATTCTACAAAATATCAACAATGGCATATCGTCAAATATGATGAACTTCTCTCCTTTAGTCTATCTTTATTACATCAAGAATACTACCTCAACAATTGATAATCTCAGTTCTGAATATATGGATAGATCCTCTTTATTCAGTAACCTACACCTGTCTCACAAGCTCCCGGCACCGCTCGTATCCACCTTTATACAAAGTTACATAACTTGTGCAGTTCTATATATTGTCTAGTCTACCTATATCCAAATAACACAAGCACGTGTAGTTCTTGGATGTGTTTTTATAGCCGGCTCTTAACGGTCAGCATCGGCATTGCGCAACCGTGGCCACTATCTCTTCTATCCTCTCTATCTCCAGTTCAGTAATCATTTTATGTCTCATTTATAGCCTAATCCATACTTGTCGTTTAGATTGTCACCGTTACTTTGTCTCCGTTACGTCATTACGCGACAATCCAAACCTATAACTGTTATACGACTTTAACTTTATATATGTCAACACCGTTAGACTATCATCAATCTCGCGATATTGTGAACTGTCGATAGATGAATCTTTGGTGGAAACTCAGAATTAGAGTTACTTAAAAACACAAATGATATTTAAGTAATATTGTACCTTATATGTTTTACTTAAGAATTTTAAATCAATCTTAGTAATATTATAAATATGAAAGTTTATGTTTGGATGTTTGTTACTCAATCACAGAAAAACGACTGAATAGATTTCGATGAAATTTTACACACAGATACTTTATAACCTGCATTAATACATAGGCTACTTTTTACCTCGAAAAAAAATCGTAGTTCCTGCAAAATAACAAGATTTTTTTTTATTGAACGCCTGAATATTTTAATACAGAAAAATATATTGAAAATGAGATGTATTTTTTCTAAATCTAAATAGGTATTAGTACTAATCTTATATAGTATACATTATATCTGATTCACAAACATTCTGTATAAGAGAAGACATCTTCACACCTGTTTGCATGTTATTTACGAAATCGTTAAATGTTTACTGCTCTTATTACGAGCTAATAACGTTAACGTTAATACGATATAAAATACATTATTCAATTGAGATATAACAAATAATGCTATTATTATATTAATAAAAAATATTAATATTGAGATGAAAATGTCTCTAATCATGGATTTATTTGTCTCACAATTATGACACAAACTATGATACTCCTGTTGACAATCAAAATCACTTATTATACTCCTTCTGATTTGAGAAAACCTATATATGTCTAATGAGTTGAGAATAAGAATATAGTAAAATAAGCAAACGAAATTCGTCGAGTGTTGCTATGTCAAAATACAATGGAAAATATTATTTACTGTGATGAATTTTAAGTTAATTTATATAAAGTGTTGCTTTACCGGTGAAGGAAGACATCGTGAGGAAACCTGCACTCCTAGAGTTCCATGTTCCATGTTCTCAAAGGTGTGTGAAGTCTGCCAACCCGTACTGGGCCAGCGTGGTGGACTATGGTCTAACTCCTCTCCTCATCCTGAGGAAGAGACTCGGTTCAGCAATGGGCCATTGGCGGGTCGTGATGATGATGATTATATAATGTTAAATAGAGTATACAACGCATTGGAATTTCATGAAAATAAAACCACAGTGAAAGTAACATAAGAGCTTTACTGCGCAATGTCTGTTAAGCTTTCACGCTTAAACCAATAAATCGATTTTGATGAAAGTTAGTACAGAGATAGACTAGAGCTTGGTTAAGACGTAGGCTAGACGTTTAAACGTGAAAAAAGTTTTAAACTGGATGAAATAAGGGGTGAAGTGCATGTCAAGCTGTGTGATCGTTTATGTCTTTGGAAATTAGTTATACCTATATATAAATTATAACATTTTGATGACATAAAATTTTACGTTCATTGAGCTTAGATATTTTCTAAAGCCACGATTAAGTAACATTAACTGGTAATAATTCATCGCGTACCCCTGAATCGTTAATTCGAGTTGAAATACTGCATTCGCTAGGGGTCCGACCAACGGCACCAAATTAACTCTTTCTTTGGGGTTCAACTACTCGGCAAAGGGTTTAGTTAATCATCTACGGATTTGTACATTCCGTTTGTAATTAATGTATTCATTTTGATGCACTTCTTCTGAAAAGTATACATTAGATAGAGAGATAGAGATCGTTCACAAAATGTTACAGGATAGTGTTCGTAATAAAAATAGGTATAAGATTTTATCTTGGATATCTCTCCTCAACATATCGCTTCTTTGTACTACACTAACTTAATCATACCTTCTCTTTTTTAAGTAATGAATTAAAAAACAGATTAAATATAATTTTCAGATAAAGAATGTTCGCCAATATGATATCATAGTGTTCATAACAATAATACAAAATGTTATTTTGGATAAAGATCCTTTGAGGCTTTGACCTATCATTGTCTCTGTTTTTCAAAATTTTTTTTGTTAGGAGAAGATATAGATTGAAAACATAAATGACTAAGCATGGACAGTCGCAGACAAGTACCTAGTTATCCTCTAAGCAAATCCCTCAGAGCTTCTCCCGGCTCCTCCATAATTGAGCTCAAGTAAACCAGCCAGACTTACGATGACATGTGTCATGATAAACAATACGATAACGAAGCATAGCGTACAGCGTACACGTAAAGACGCACAAATCCTTCTATGTTCGAGATATCTGAAATAATTGACACTATGCTCTATTGCCTGTTGGAAGGATCGTAAAATAGCATTAAGGTTAAATTAAGGTTAACTAACAAAACATCAAAAAATATATTTTCAAACTATCTTGAATCTTCATCTTTATTTTATAATATATTTCTACTTATATAAAAAAAAATTCAAAAATATATTATTCTAAACTACATGAAAGATAAAAAGGCTTACAAGCCAAGTACTACGCTGACCTTTAATTTCAATTGTTACTACTCTGCCTCAGAAACAATGTTAGCTTCCGAAAAACTAACTCACAACGTATTATATATTTAAGTTATGAATATATAGTTATTTAATAAATTATGCAAATTATTATAAGTTTATATTTACGACCACGCTACATAATTTTCCGTTTGAAAATATTACAGTATATATAATAGCTGTTGTTATTTTAGATTTAGATAACGTTATTTAGATAACACTGATCTACAAAAAAAAAATTTCAAATTGGGTCACTGAATACGAAAATATATATATATAGATATTGAAGGGACTATTGGGCAAACGCAACGTAGATGCTACTGAACCGATAAATAACTAAACGTCACGATCTCTTACAATTACGACAGAAAACTAAGCAGTGCCTTGGATTTCTGACCAAGGTGTAGGTTTAAGGGATCCCGTACCACATATGTGAACCTAAGGTTAGGTTTACCTAAGCCTAACTTACGCGCGACATATATAAATACTTATGTATTGGTAACACGTGTCAGTGTGACAGAGGAATGTAGTGTAGGAATGTAGCGCACCTACAAGTTGTGTACGATTGTTCTTGCATCGCTAATCAAACCTATACATACATACATACACTTGCCACCTACATTGTTGTTCTATATACTTCTTATTTAAAGGAATTCACCTGGAACACCGTAGACATTTAATCATAATAGTGACTCTACATTTAAATCTGTAATTATTTTGTAGGAAGTATGTATGTAAGTTCCCAATTTTTTAACTCAGAAAAGTTATATAATATAAGGATAAGGTGTGACCACTTTGGTACTGTTCCCCCACACAGGGACATACCTCTGACGTCTCTGATCGGTTATAAGAAATTAAATGTCAGGTTTTTTAGTGGTAAAAGAAAACATCGTAAGAAAACCTGCACTTCTAAAGTGTGCACTGGGTCAGCGTGGATGACTATAGCCTAACACCCTCCTCATTACGAGGAAGCGACTAGGCTCAGCAGTGAGCCATTAATGGGTTGTGATGATGATGATTTTATTATTAACTTAACGAACTTTCCCTCATAAAAATACAAAACGTAACAAACTATGTTGTAACTATACTAGTCCGGTCAAAATAGATATTCACCCTTGCATAAACTCCCAAAAACCTGAAAAATTACATGAAAGATTGGGATACCGTTAGGTATAATGAAATTTAAAAAAGTCCCTATGGATCCCTTGTGTAAAATAAAATTTATGCAAAAGCAAAGTAGGCAAAAATATGTTTTAATATACCTCATGCAGAAATTAAGTTTGAACTAAAAGTGTGAAAAATCGAGCAAAAATCAGGATCATAAAACCTGACAAATCAGTTACCTTAACCCAGTTGAGGTGATATAATGTATTTAGTTAGTTTAGTTTAGCATATAAATTGTATTTATATTGTGCATTTGCACTATCAGCGAGTAAAAGATTTATTGTTAATCAATGCAGAACTACGCCGTATATTTTTGATTTGTAAAGCAAATTATGTTTTATTCAAACTAGCGTTGTTACTTCGCTTTAGAATTTATTAAGATACAAGTATATGCTACAAAACTTACCAACACACAAAACTCTAGAAATTGCATAAGTTTTTCTAAGCTTAGATGTTTTCTAAGCTTAAGATATTTTGGCGACTAAAACTTTCCGTAAATCTACCTTAAATAATCCGTGATGTTACAATGTTAGAAGGCGAAGATGGTATTTTTTATATTTTCTTGCAGAATTGCTCAATGCTATAAAATCAATAGCAAGAGGACGCTCTAGCGATAAAGTTTAATTTATTAAGCAACCACAGATAGCATTCGATCGTAAATAACTTACAAAACTGTAAACATCACTATAAAGACTATTTAATATGGTAGAAACTGGTGGCATATGCAATTTATATAGAAAAAAATCTGCTTGTCTGTGACTTTGTTTAGAAATCAGGTACCTATTTAAAAAAGTGAAAGATAAATTGATGATTGAAGAGATGATTGTGATATAATTAATCATGATACTGCTTTCGTATTAAAAGAGATTAAATAATTTTAAATCCACGTAGAAGAAAAATAGATAAGAGAATCCCAGGAGGAGCAACGATAACTAATTAGTCATAAAAACAAACACGATGAAAATTTAATATTATTACACAAGCATATATTTATAACACATATTAAAAGCGGTTCTTTCTTTTTTATATTAATTATGCAAATGCCCACGCTGATAATTTAATGATGTTTCAGTCGTAAATATCATCAATATTGTCATAATCTTCCACTTGACCTCGTGGTTATAGCCCAGGTTCTTATATACCAAATATTTTCTATAAAATACTAATATAAAATTGGAATTAAAAAATTGTTGCTTTTAATGTAGGAACCACTCAAATTAATGATAACAATATAATAATGTACACAAATAAAAATTTGACTCGGGAAGCAATCTCGAACCAAAAATATTAAAATTGTTTTAGTAACATTGTTTAATCCAATTTCAGCACCAATCATCTAAATTAGCTGATGTATCGATAAAACTGAACTACCATGAAATATCTCATTTGCATACAAGAAAAAACATATTTGATCACGCACCCAACGATGCATACAAAAAATATTACGTACAATCAATATAAAACGAGATTTGCTCTAAAATTGCCTCTAAATCTAACCTCCCCTAATTCGCTCTTTTTAAAATGGGGTAGTTTAAAAAATAGCAATTTCAACGACGGTTAGTTCATCTTGAGGGATCTGGAGGAGATTGAGCACGGTTTAGAATTAAAAGATTAGGTAATTACGAAAAAATTAGATCTGGACCATTAGTATGACGACATGACATATAAAAATAAAACATTATTTTTGTTCTGTTCCAACAAAAGTCATGTTACAGATAATAAGCAATGGCAATGTAAGGTATAATAATTCTTCAAGATGATCTATTTAAAATAACGTAGAAATTAACATTTTCTAAGTAAGTTTTACGCTAACAATAAATTTGAAGAACCTTACCAGCATAGTAAAATATGAATTTGATTTACCACTTCGCTACCGGACTTCTAAAGCTATAATTTGTATTTAACTTGTATATTACTTTAAACCGAGAATAATAAAATTAATACCTGAAACTCCTAATTATTATAGTCAGCATACATAATCTTAAGTAGGTGGAACTTATTTACAGTCTTATAGATCCTAAATATAAAATAAATGTAACGAAGAAGAAAATTTACACATCAATCCTAATATTCTTAATTATAAGGTTGCCCAAGAAGGTAAAGTAGAGGAATAAAAAAAAGTTAAAAAAGATGAGACAATTCGGTCTTTACATCGCACTTCCAGATCATTTTGTATGATATCACTGTGTTGTAATTGTCCATAAAGTAGTATAAAACTTGGCCTTGCTATACCGTGTACTCAAATCATTTACACATCCATGCTATTCACATTTGTAACAAATGTGGCTATTTTGACCCTTAAGTTATTTCACTAAGAATCAATTTGGGTTCTACTTTTGTATTTGTCTTGCGGTCTGTCAATAAATCACATGGACCGAAGATAAGGGAGCTTGCGGCTCGAGATTGACTTTTATGGCGAAAATATCTCGATTTCGACATTCATTTCCCATGATCAGAAATTAGGAAACTTATTAATTTTGAATGTGATTAATAAATAATATGGTGTATCGTCTGTCTCGGACATAATTTATTTTACACGTGTAGTTAATTTTGTTTCTGACAGTTGCCGTACACAAATACATTTGTCAACTGGAAAGTAACTGAGAAAATATATAAAACTGACGAATAACGTGGAGCTTTTTTTTTTAATCTCATGTAAGATTTAAATACTTGTTCGACTATAATTGAATACGACAAGAGATTCAGCAAACATGATTATATAAGTGTCTGAATACTGATAAACCTAATAAAGGTGCGAGAAGTTGGACAGAAAATATTCGCCAACTTACTGATCTAATTCATTATTCAACCAATAACTTAATAAGATTTAGACAACCCGTTACTTTTAAAAGTATATTGCGATAGAAAAAAGACACTTGATCTTTAACCCTCTAACACTAACGAGGCAAGAGAGAAATTTTAGGCAAGCTGTCTTAAATAAAGATTTACGATAGAATAATTTGTTATACCAACTTTGTAGAAGATTAATATTTTACAAACTTCATTTACATAAGGTGCTTAAATTAATAGTGATCGCAGCAATAAAGCACAAACTTTTTTTATAGTGGCATCGGAGGATCGGTGATTTACAACTGGTAGATATATCACTTACCCTAGATTCGTGTGCCAAAATTGTTGTTTTTGGCGGAATAGTTTTACTTTAATAAGAAATGCATTAAATACGATTATTGTAGAAAAATTTTGTATTTAGAGTTGATAAAATTATGTTTTAGAGTAAAATATGAATGAAGCTTCAGTACCTAGTGAAAGTTAGGAATTATGTGGATATAGTTCCGACATCAAAATTTTTTTATAGTCAACAAAAGTAAAATCTATTAGCTATTGTGTCCCTACAGTTTTTTTAACAACACCAATACAGATTTCATTAAGCGACCCAAGTTCCAACTAAACTTGCATCTACATTACGACGAACAAATTCTTTCTTTAATTTTATTTCTCCGAACAAATTAATTTACGGATAAATTTTCCTTTATGGACGTTTCTATTTATTCCGCAGGGCGTTCTTTGCAGGGGTCTAGTTTTTTATCGGATGTATTTAAACCGTGGGGTTAACTTGCACGACCTTAATACTTCCTTCTTACCCGCAACGTTTATTGGCAAAGGGATACTTATTAGTTCGTTTTTTAGTTATCTTTTGTATGTATTTTTAAATGTATACCATAAATATAACTATCTTGCAATGTAAGATTTGTATTTGTTAGTTTATTTTTCATCCTTAAGTCCATTTCTGTTTATTCATACTCTTCTGCACTATAATTGTTGATATAGATAAATTTAAATTTCACTTCGTATTTGCAACAAAAAAGAAATCAATATAAATAACTTTGGACATTTAAACATTCAAAATATGAAAATAATAGAAAGCGTAGCGCGGTTTGTAGGGACGCAAGAAACGTTACCCCACATGACCCTGACTCACGTAAAATGTAATGGGAAATTACTCTAAAATAAAAAACGTCTCCCTCCAACGGAACCCTACGTTACGGCAATTTGGATAAGACTCCCCAGGCACGAACACTAAAAATTCCACTTAGAAACAACTCTCAATATGCAGGGAGATATTCCAATTACAATACAAGCTCATAAAACTTGAACGGTTTTAATCTAACATTACCTTAGGCCTGAGATGCACTCCTGCTTCCTCCTGCTGCCTCCAGTTCCTACGAAACATCTAGTCTAAAGTAAAATGAATTAAAGCAAGTTCATTTGTACTGGACACGACATTCTTTTAATATAACAACTTAAATGAGTTGCGACTGAATATTATATCTTATTAAATGACTAATGATCGATGGTACATTGGTTTTTAATTAATCAATTTTAGTTTAAGCTCAGTTTAATTATGCTTAGGTCATTAATAAGTTAGTTGTATTTCATGATACTACTAATCATTGTATACATCATCAAGTAACAGTCTGTCAAAACGTGTAATTTGCATTTTTGCATTAAAGGGAAAAGTAAATTAAAAGTTACGTTTTTCTGTTTACTTGTGCTATCTAAAAGAGGTCCATATCAGATCTAAGCCTATGCTTAATACTTTTTAAAATAATATTTGATGTCATTGTTTTCTCAAAAAGCGAAAGGAGCCTTTATGGCTTTCCCGCTGTTCGTTAATCTAGCACCAAAAAACTCAATAAGCTAAATTGCCATCAGATATATCCGAGTCATTGTAACCCCACCGTGATCTCAGTAAGCGTTTGATAAAGTGTATCACAAAACGTGAAGTAAAATAATGCAACATAAATAAAAGCGGGCCCATAAGAGGTCCTTGCGGTAAGCCGCGTCTCAGCCCCACAATACCGAGAGTGGCTTGCTCTAACCGTGCGAAACGCCTTCCAAGTTGTTATTGTAAAATGTGAATTATGAAAATAATAAAAAATAAAGCGGTGGGTATCGGCAGGGGGCTAACTCGGGGCACGCGCCGCACGTGCGTCTCTATTGCGTCAACCAAAATATTGAAAATTTTAACCGCGGGATTGGACCAACGCCGGCCTTAATGCGACACGCGACTGTCTTAATTTCGCTTTACTAAACCTAACTGAGGGTAGCTCAATTACTTCATTAAGACATCTGTGCTACTTTATTATACTTTTCAGCTTTATTAGTTTTCACGTTTAAATTGCTCGTAACTTGATTTAAAGTGCCTGATTTAATCTATTCTCCTAAAAAGTGTTTTCTGTTATTAAGGTTTGTCATTAGATATATGGAGAGATATGATGCCCATTACTGTACAGCAATACGTATATACATGCAATTTAGACTGAGGCAAGCAGTGCCTGGGGCTTGAGACCCAGGAGCAGGTTTAAAGAGCTCTTTCATAATATATTAACTCTCACCTCCACCACTCGTCCTCGCTAACGACAATAGATGATAAAGTAAACTTACGTGGACCTCGAGAAGGGTGACCTTAATCACGGCACTATAACACTAACTTCCATTCCACGAAAACACCAGAGAGACAAGAAAATATATAACCGTTAGTGCGATAGATTAGTCAGTCTTTCTAGTGTTGTCGCACAGTTAGTATTATATCTATGTATTATATATACGTCCTGGTTAAGGTCACTCTTCTTGAGGTCCACGTTCCAGCTCTTTAAACCTGGTCCCGGATCTCAAGCCCCAAGCACTGCTCGGCTCCGTCTAATTTGTAAGTGTATACGTATTGCTGTACAATAATGGGTATAATTACTCTCTCATACTATGACTCTTATAAAATTTACATTCGTTCATACATGAAATCAAAAATCTGTTTCATCAACTGATTACAGCGCGTTTAATATCCGATCTCAATAAGGATTATCCATCGCTCCCGCTCCATCCCGCTCCATCCCGCTCCTCTCCATCTCATTCATCCAATATTTATTTGCCGCCATTGTATTAATAGTACAAAAATTTAATACTGTTAGTGTGTCGCCGTGCCGCGTAGGCTCAGCGAGCGGATTACGGGCGTAGTTTTTTAAATAGGGTTAGATTCGGTTTTTTCCCTCTATAGGGGTTGTGATAAATGACACATGCACATTTCGAAATACCCAATTTCGGATTTAAGTCACCCTAAAGTGGCCTGGTGGTGGACAATAGGATCGGTCTCTCGCGTAATTTACACCGGCTTTGGATCCGTGCCCCAAAGGGTAGTCCACCTCGATCATAACTGAACGGTTATGGGCTTAATAATGCATTTTTCTATCGACGCTGGACCATTAGCTCAGAATTGCAATACGTGATCACGTTTGTTTAGACTATGTTGTCACATACTGGATATGACTGGAATAAATATTTCGCTTACATCAAAATAATGGCTTTTATGTTGATCCTAAGAATCATTCTAGCTCAGTAGTTATACTTATATTATCGTCAAGTGTGTTGTGTGCTTTAACTTGAAGACGAGACAGCTCTTGCTAAGTAACCTCGTGTTAGATTAGATTAACCCTGAATCCCGCAGAACCACCAGTCTAATCTGTCTGTGAAACTGTTATGATTCAAAAGTCATTTAGACCCTCAGCGAATTGAGAGCTTCTTTATAAATAGCAACAACTAAGTACATCGAGTACTAGTCAAGTTATTAAAAAGCAAAATCGTACTTGCTAATGACTAAATTAAAGTGAGTTGACATTTTGATTACATTATCGTGGAAATATGCAAACGACATCTACAGGCACAGATAAAAGTTCGATAAGTTTGAATTAATTAACCATCAAGTTATCGCAACTTGTTCTAATACTTGTTTAACTAAACAGTTAACTTTTGATTTGTTTACACCTTCGATGGTTATGTCAACGGATTCACGAGCATGGGGCGTAGATTCGACTCTTCGATAAAACATAGATAAGGTTTCAAATTTTAAAATCGCAAGAGACATTAGTTAAACTTAAAAACTTTTAATGTAAGAGGTAAAACTATAATGTCTATTCTTCCTTGCCTTATACCTTTATTTGAGGTCGGCTCTCCACGTTTTTAGGTACCAATTTTTCTATCAGGTTTCAGGTCTCTGGACACGGTTGTCCGCCACGTGATAATTGGACACCCTCTTCCGTATACTATCTATTAACGGCTGAAATATATAATCAAATTCAATCCAAAATTCGGATTATAAATTGAAAATAAATTTCAAATTTAAATTTTACATACACAAAGTAGAATTTGGAATGTATTTTCAATCTATAATCTAAATATTTTGGATTGAGTTTGAATATTAATTTCGGCCGTAAGTGAAACCTATTTACAAAAACATAATTCTTTTTCAAAATTAGTTCCGGAGAGTGGTCACCAACAGACGGATGGCCAGGAATTTCTTGCAATAAAAAAATCGATGAAATACCACGCGAACACGCTGCTCTGACATTTATTAACGGTTAGAAGGGTTTAAGAAATTCAAGGGCTTCGTATTTTGTGTTATTGACACGAGACGTCGATGTCCCCTACTCCAACAAATAGCCTATTACTACCCCCAGGGTTGGAATGCGACTTCCTCTGGTCAGGAAGGAAAGTATAAAACACATTCTTGACGTCTGTTTGTCGACGTTGATGGATTTACGATTCTATTCATTTTACCAGTGTGCTTTTTTAGTATTACATTTTTTTTAGGATTGTGATCTGATTATACTTACCTACGTACCATACATTAAATGTAAAACTTTTTTTTATGATTATTACTCCATCACACAATTAATAATAATGTAAAGGAGAAATTATTTTTTTTTGGTTTTAATTAATCAATTAGTAAGGAAGTCAGGGAAAGGTTGTGTGGATAAATGTATGCTTTATTGAGTTATTGTGTGAGTGAGTGGATGAATGACTTGGCTATTGAGTGACACGGTAGATAGAAGACTAATTAAGCCACACTCACTCACAGCGCTTATAATACATTTGTATGTTAAAGCTGTTCTACGGAAATATAGATTTGTTATATCTTACACATTTTTTTGATTCTACTTTTCCTAATACCTACAAACAAAAATATTCTTATATCAGTTATTAATAATGTAAAATAACACAGTAGTCAGTTTATTATTATCTATAAATTAATTTAAAAATTCAATTTAGTAGAAATAACTTGAGCTAAAACAAAATTCAATTTTACAACGTGCCAATAAATTTAATGAGCGAAAACACCTTTCGTACAAAATAAAAAGTTTTCGTCATTTCAAGCAGCGAGTGTGTCATTACAATGGTAGGGGTGATAAAAAATAACCTGATAAAGCGTTCACTTCATATAATTATGTTGTTACTTACAATTTACTATGAATGAAAATTAATTTAATGGTACTTGAGTTTTGTTTGTGCTTGTTCACGACTCGCTTCGATTATCCCTATGGATATGAATCATCAAGCAATTGATGAGTTATAACGTCGAATCAGTGATAGCCCAGTGGTTAGGATATCGATGTCTTATACTGTGGGAGGTCCCAGTTCGGTCCTCCATACAGACACACACCGACGACTTTTCTAAGTTATGTGTGTGTGAAGAAATAAATTATTAGTAAACATCGTGAGGAAACCTGCACTCCTGAGAGTTCTCCATGTTCTCTGTCGGTGTGTGAAGACTGCCAACCCGCACTGGGCCAGCGTGGTAGACTATGGTTTAACCCTCTCCTCATTCTGAGGAGAAGACCCAACTCAGTAGTGGGACATTAAACGAGGGGAATTAACAGGGTTGTGATGATGATTATGATAAACGTCTTAACGAACTACCTAATAGCGTTGACACGTATCCTTTAAAACGTAGATGTGAAAATTGAAACCAAGTTCAATATTAAGAAGATTCGGTTCGTAGACATCACTGACAAAATACATAAGATTTCAATAGATAGTATTATAGAAAATATTGAATTTATTTATAAGAAAATACGGAGTTACAAACTAAAGTTTAAATACAGTTTCCTAATATAACTTAAGGTAAATTGAAGCTCAAGATTTGTCTTGACTAGTTTTTACTGGAGACTAAATTTCTAAAAAAGCTCTAACAAAATAAAAACAGTAAATTTTGTATGTCATTAAAAAGAAGTCACAGAGTTTGTTATTGAATTCCTCCGAATATAGCTTGCCCGATTTTTATGATTTTTTTTTGTATATAAAGTTAAATCTGAGAATATATAGTAGGCTTTTTTTTATCCGTAGCGAACCCTATAAAGGTAATTAAGTAGAAATAATTTATATGATAGCACAACGTTTGCCGGATCAAGCTAGTTCATATAGATATAAATTTAAATTTTTTTTTAAGTAAAAACATGTTTTTGTACTCGAAATATTCCTTGATTCCAAAGAATAATTGCAGTGTATACGACACAGTACTTAATATTCACGAACAAGTAATAAACCGTTACTGATTGCATTGGCACGCTCAATTTGATATGAACTCATTGCAAAAAAATGATGAATTATTTACTTGTTAAAAAATAGTTTTATCAGGTTAATTATGTTTACATTTAAAATACTAAAGTTGTCATTACCATAGAAAATGCATGCAATTTATAAAAGAAAACAAACAATCCTATGCAATTGAAAAGTGCACAAATTTTCTCTCTTTCTATTTAATTCCTAAATCTGGATATAATATTATAATGACAAGATTTTACTATTTTTTCTTTCTACTACTAGTTAACATTTTGCTTAGATATTTTTTTCAAATGAGGATAACTATATTAAACCTTTTTATCTTATTCTTCTTTAACACACGATGAGACAAATGCTGAGATAATTTTTTAATTTATTTTTTATAAGTTAATAATTTGTCCTCCATGATCTCTCATAAATTAATAAAGGAAGATTGCTACTTCATTATAAAATTTGTCAAACTTTTTACTTTCCAGATACAGTAATTAACAATTATTTTAACGCTAAGTAAAAGTTAAACTATATATTTCTTCTCTTTCATGATGATGGTAATGAAGTTAAAATTAGTCAGGAAAATCTCTTTTAGAATTAGATAGAAAAAGCAAGTCTTAATTCACTGTCACCAAGAAAGTGCTATCACCAAAGTAGACAAAGGATCATTTATAATGGATAACAGAAATAGAAAGTGTAAGTAATACCTCAAAATGGAGGCAAGATGTCGTTCCACTAATCAGTTGTTTCACGGCGCTGTCACGCTGCCCATTACTGAGGCAACGGTCGCCCTGCACCTTGCGCCGGCACACCTTGCGCACAACGTCCTGTACAGATACCACTACAAGATATCGACGATAACATAACTACTATACACCACATACACTAAAACAAACTATAACTACAAGCTAATACAGTTCACAATGAAGTAGGTGAAGATATAAAGCGGAAAGATGCTACCACCCTACCTGTAGATTTTATTAAGCCAGGTTTTTTACTATATTAGTGGATACGGTTGTCTTATAGAATTAGCGGCGTTGGTTTCGGTTAATTTAGAATATAGCCGTTGAGATCTCATTCGATAATAATTATAATAGAAGTCGGTCAATTGGTCTATTTGTGCTTGTCACGGTATTTCTGTCCTGGTTAATGGTAGCTAGATGGTTGAGTGATGTTAAATATTATTGATAGAGTGGTTTTATTATTTAAACAGTATAAATGTCTATTATTTAATATTTGGAGCTCGATTTCGATATCTAAAATTTAATTCTGTAGAGTTTATAAAAACTTTTATCTTCATTGGATATGATTGTTCTTGCTTCTGTTAGACGTACCATAAGTCTTTCCTTTCTTTTCTTCACACTACTGGATTAGTTACGAACACAACTGCTTTTTGGTCTTAGACTAAAGAAATAGTAACACATAGTAAGCAAGGATATGCTTCTTTATTATAAGTATAATTTTAAAAGTGATTGAAAAGTAATATTTTAGCATGATTTAGAATGGTATAAATAACCTGACTAATGGATATTATACAAATATGGTGTGTGTCAATTTACTGGTTTTATAGTTTATACTGGTTGTCACTTTGTTGCACTTAATGCTGTTAGATATCATACTCATAATTATATCAGTGATTTATAATTATTACTTGCTTTAACAAAATACTTGCATATATTCTAGTTTATAAGCGGTTCTGGAAATTACTAACATGCTAAGCAACACATGCAAAAGTAAAAATAAGAAATTGAAATAATTAAAAGAAAAGCTTTTCGAATATATTTAAGAGTGAAACTAATTATATTGCAGCTTCTGCAAAAAAATTTCACCGAAATAAGGGTTACCTATAGTGCTGAGACTGAAATGAAGATCTGACCATCTGAACAACAAACATTCTTGAAAAATTGTTACCTTTAGTTGAGATTAAAGAAAGGAATTTATTATTTTGTTAACATTATTTAACTCTTTCAATATTTACGTATTACTCTTTATTATTAAATCAATATTTATGTTTTTAATGATCTCATGAAGCAACATTCGATTATTTTTTTCAACTTTTGGGAGGGTACGGCAAGACTCCTCTCCCATAAGTAGAGACGGTAAATGAGGTTTTCAGGGGTTTTTATTTTATTTTTAAACAAATGAAATTTCAAAACTGTTAATTGAAACAAATAATACGATAACATTATTAATAACTTTGGTTTCTTTATATCTATTAGTAACAATAAAATAAAACATAACAATAATTTCATGGATATATTTTGTTAATGTTCTTTATATGAGACTCTTTAGTGTCCTTTTTTTCCAACATATTATTATCATGAAAAGTTTATTTTCATTTTAATATATATTTTTAGACTATTATTTAATATATATCTACTTTACAACATATCGTATCGTCGTGTTGAGGCAATTATTTCGCTCAAAATTTATAAGCAATTTTACAAAATTCATATCATAGAACATTCGACTATTATTACAAAAATAAATCAAAGCAAACACTAATTTTATTAAAGCTTTTAAAAGTGTCACCAAAATAAGGCATACTCCATCGAGTAATGAAACTGAAATGACGATTAGCGATCTTCATTTCAGTTTCGTGTGGGCAGACAATGCCAATAAAGAATATTTATCGAATATAGGAATAAAACTTTCCTTGGCTTAATTATTTAACTCTATTCGCGGTATAAATCACTCAAAACATTAATGGCAGTGATTAAGCTTTTGACCCTAAAAACAACAGTCGTCTATTACCATAACAAATTAAAGCATAACCTAGAAATTGCGTGTTTTGACCCATTTCATACAAAATAGTGGCTGAACCAGCATTGTGCTTGTGCGTACACGTAATACTGAAACAAGTGGTATGTAAGCCACTTAATATGGTAATTACAAACGCGCATAATCGCTGTAATTAGCGTGTGATTATATTGTACCTGCTCAATCAATCGAGAGACAGTTTTATATCAAACCGGTATCGATTTACGAGCAGGAATGCTGCGTATTCACGTTTGCTTTTTTATTTCTTAAGATATGCAATAAAGCCTATTCATTACTCCTTACCAAGAACTCCAAGTGGAAGAAGTTATGCTTTAACTACTACTGTCAAACAACAAGAACTGTCTTGTCAATTCGTTCGTGAAAAATCTTTAAATATTTTCGTTTAACCAAGCATGCCGAGTCAGTTTTCTAAACTTTCATCATGATAATCATCATCACGACCCGTCCATGGCCCACTGCTGATCTGGGTCTTCTCCTTAGTATGAGGAGGCTGTTGGGCCATATGCTGACCCAGTGCTGATTGGCAGAATTCACACATCGACAGAGAATATGGAGAGCAGGTTTCTTCAAGATGTTTCCCTCCACCATTATAGCAAGTGATATTTAATTGTTAAAAGCACATATACCTCCTGCATTTCGTCGGCGTGTGCCTGTGTGGGGGATCGAACTCGGACCTCCCGAGTAAGACATTTAAGTCTCAACCACTGGGCCATCACTGCTTTTTAATCTAAACCTCATGGTTTTTAAATTGACTATTAAAATGTGTATCGTCTTTGCAGCATCAGATGAACTATCTCATACTTAGAATTGCTAACATTGTATGAATAGCGATTATTTGCTTTGTTAAGATTTATTTTTTATGACATTTATTTACAGAAAATGGAAAATTGTTGACCACTTATCTTCGAGAATTATGCTAAAACTCATAACGCCATATTGTCGCTTCAACAAATTAGAGTCATCTTCACAATTTAATGATTATTCTATGAATGTGAGTGTGAGCGTATATTTCGCCTCTATTGGTATATAATGTAACTTAATAGTCGATTTTATTAAGGAAGTGTTATCTAAAGATTATGTAAATGTATTTATTTATCTATATTCGTTAAATTACGTATGGCCGATGACCTTCCGATCTTTCCCATCAACAAATCCACTATCGCATCATCTTTATCTACAACGCTTCGATGATTTTTATCAGTTATCTGTTTAATCTGTGGAGTATCTACATTTACAGTGTAAACTATAAATTACTCTTAAATGTGTTGATTACTTACAAAACATGATTTCTCATTTAAGTTATCTATACAAGAATCGGAAAGTGTATATACTTTTTCAAGAAAATTGCGTAGTACACAGGAGAGGTTTCGAGAGTGCAGAAACCTAAAACTAATATATTATGTCGGCGCATAAGCTATACTTAGGTTAACCTAACCTTAGGTTTAATCAGAGAACCTGGGCAGTGGAGGTAATTGTTTCATTTGAATAAAACACGTCTATAAGCCTACATCTTGGTCACAAGTCGAAGGCACTGCTTTTCGGGGTTTCTCTCGTAATTGTATTCAGCTCACACCCCCCTTGTGTGTGAGTGTTTTTCAATATACCCTCTCTCCTCCTCTCTCCTCTTTCTCAAATCTTTGACATCTATATATATAAAAGGAGAAGCTGACTGACTGACATATCAACGCAGGGCCTAATCTATAAGGGTTAGAAACTTGAAATTTTGCACAGGGGTTCCTTTCATAACGTAGGGGAGTACTAAAAAAGGATTTTTAAAAATTCACACCCTAAGGGGATAAAACGGGGGTGCAAAGATAGTATGAAACTTTGCCGTTTTTGAAGTTATTCAAATTAAATTCAGTATGAAGGTTCTTTATTGGAAGTCACGAAACAGGACTAAAATATTTTTTCGAAAATAATCCCTTAAGGGGCTAAAAGGGGGAGCAATAGTATGACTACATCATGAAATTATTAATTATGTCTACAGACGATCTCCTGTTGGCTAATACCCTATACTCGCAAACGAAGTTGCGGGTAAAAGCTAGTATATAATATATGTTAATGATTTAAATAAGACATTTAATACTTTCATTCAAATTTTAGATCCATAGTCATCAAAATTATAGGAGTTTCATTAGGAATCCTATAAAAGAAGGTACGTTTGCAACACCATTTATAAATTAGCATTCGCGGGTAGTTTATTTAATCTTATTTCAAGTAGACAATATATAACTTTCGTTGCGATTTAATTGAGTTAGTCTATCAAGTGATGTCGCGCTGTACATATTAAAGTAGTGAGAATAATAGTGTACCTAGTGTTGTTTGGTGGCGTGGTTTTAGGCCTCCGCTATCGAGGATAGTTATGTACTTTATTATTTTAATATTTGGTAGCCAGATTGGGTGATGAAGGTGAGAGTTTACTGTTATAAAAAACCTAAATAAGTAAATAATTCGTAGATATTGTCGTTTAAGTGTTAGTACGCAGTATAGCTCCCATACTCTTAAAAAATCAAAAGCATTTGAATTTTGACAAGTACAAATATAATTTGTTATCGTCTCTATATATTTAATAGATCTTCTAAATATAAGTATCATAAACTTCTAGATTAGTATGTTAAATAGCCGTCAGTTTACACTGTTAATGAAAAATAACAAATTAACATATTATAGTGCTTCCAATTCTTGTTTACCGAAAAATTACAGTAATTCGAATAAAGTAAAAATAACATGTTTGTTTTAAATGTTATCTTTTGCACCGTGAACATTAAACATACCCACAAATAGCCAAAAGCGTAATGATAATGAGTATGAAATAATAAAATTAGTGTACAAATTTACGATTGCGTGCGAGTCACACAGCAACGGAGCACGGAGCCACGCAGGTGAAACAATTCAGATTAACACGTCGCTCGAAATTAATGGCCTCATAAAAACCCGAAAAACCAACCGCTTCAACATTACCTACGTACCAACGTTAATGTTTCACCAAAAATTGTTAATCTTTCCCGCCAGTGATACGACACTGTTTAAATTATTGGAAATAATTCCCGATTGGCTGAATTTCGGTCAATTCGAAATGTAGGAAGAGTCAATTTTCTTAATTAGGTAACCTTACAATTTTGACACTGAAACGATATCTCAAACGACTGTAACTGTATAGAAAAATATTTCAAGGAAGTCACTGAAAAAAATTAAACATCTTTAACTCGTGTATTTTGTTGTGTTAGTTAGTGTCAGGGCAAAGCAAAAGAAAAGTCGACTAGTAATAGTATGAAACAGTTTTTTCTGTCTAATTGAATACTAAAAAGGATGCTGATGTCGCTACCATGACCTTCGTCTTTAAAAAATGCGTTATCTCTTGTAATTTGTTTTAATAAAAAAAAATCCTATCTAAGCAATAACAATAACTTTTACATTATTATAATGATAGTAGTACACGGAAAGTGCAAAACAATTATTTTAATAAATGCAGTTATATCCTGTGTGGTCGACATCCTCTACACGTGATAATAACATAATGTAAAATGTCAAAGAAATATGAACTACTCACTCTATAATTAAAATCAGGTTACTACAAGATAATAATAATAATGATGTTGATTATTACATTTATTAAGGGTTTGTTAAACGGAGTTTTACATTTTTGCAAGTGACGCTTGTAGAGTCAAATACTCTTGAGGATGCTGCGGTTATGAAGCAAAACGTACCTACTTCGATATATATAGAAAAATATATTAAGAATTTTCCGCGGATTATAACAAAGTAACCTTTTGATTACTTTTAAATCATGAATTTCCGCAAAATAACGCCTGATTTAATTTAATATTTACACAGAAGCAAACAAGTTAAGATAAACATTGAGTTTCATTGTAGGTATACAAGAACCATCCTTATTCATTCCTCTTTCTATTAGTGAAAATCAAGGTCAAAGTCCATTACGTGTTAAAGTAGGAGCTAACGAACAAACAGACTGATATAAAGACAAAAATGAACCTGCCAATGAAGATAGCTTGGAAACTCTATATTTTAGACATGTGATCCACTCTGATCTATGAGCAGTGAATAATAAATTAAGTTTCTATGGAAAATATCAAAAAAAATATATTTTTGGCTGCCATCAGTCCTTGACTTTTATCAGATGAGTTGTCTGGTATGATCTCGTGTGTAGGGAATCTACTCCATTTAGAAGACTACCCATCTGTGTACAGCTAGGTTACATTTTGCAGTTTCAATATGTCGTTTCTTTTGAGGCGATTCTGGTAGAAGACGTATATCAGAATTGTTTTACTTCTAACGCCATTATTCAGATTAATTCTGGAAACTAAACTGCATAACTGATAAGAAGTATAAAGTTGTTTGATATCTCTATCGGTATTACAAACGTAAGATCTGATAAATACTCGTAGTATTCACAATAACCCTCTCAAGTTTTACGAGGCAATAAACACTAGCACAGTGCGTGCGTAATATATAATTCCGTGATAACTCCGGAACGAGTTGAGGGCGCCGGTCATCTGATAGACCCCGGGCCCCGTGCCCCGGCCCCGGCCTCGGGGGTGAAGTGTCAGACCTTCACACTTGAGACTTCTTTAGATTTAATAGTGTGGAACCCCCATGTAAAAACTTATTGAGAGTGTTGGAATAGTCGAATTACACTTTTTGTCTAAAAATAAACCTATTTCTGAGTTAATAGTAGTTTCTGCTAGTGATGAGTAAAATTTAACTTGTTTTGCATTTCCGCAAGACAAAGAAATTTTGTATTTCTTTCCGAAAACATCTCCTAGTTTAGTCTTTATGAATTTCTACGTCTTATTTCTTGGTCTTGCTGATCAACGATGACTGTTTTAGCCTTTTTGCTACTTCTTGTTATACAATTCGATTTACTTATAATTAATTCCTGTTAACAACCAATTTTCTCAAATTTATTTATACTCTTACATAGATCCATTAACGGCTTTCTTGACAGAGATCACATGCAAAAACAGGATTTCATAAATCAAAATTGTCAGATACATTTAAAAATTGTATACTCTTTTGTACTACTATTATACCAACAATCTAACGTCTAAACTGCTCTCCATCTGTCACTAAAACTTTAACCGTCCCAAGTTACCAGCAGCCCAGCACATCATTACTTACGCGGTCTCCCCCAGGGAGTGCCACTTTGCCCACATCTCCATCTGAAGCCACTCCATTTCTTTAAACGTCTCGGACGACCGTTTATCGACACGTCGTTTGGTCCCTCGCTTATAGGTTGACAATTTTACGAAACTCTGAATAAATATTCATATTATACTGATACGATACGAATAATATAATGCTTTCTAAGATTTTGTAATCCATTTAATAAGATACAAATATGAATAAGTAAATATTTTTAAAAAAAAAGTAAATTTACGAGCCTATTAGGAGATAGCAGCAGCAGTAACCATTGCTCATGTACCTAATCTTTGTCTGGAAAAAATGAGCCGGCATATAATAACTGCTTCTATACGTACCAATCGTTAATATCTAGCATCAATTTTAGATTGCCGGATGATCAGCTAGTTCAAATGCAATAAGCAGCTAAGTCATTTGAATCCAGACACTAAAAGGTCTTATGTTATAAACACCCTACTGATACGTATAAATAATAGGTATGGTAACCATCTAACAACTAGAGTTATCTATTACAATATACTATAGACTATTAGTATATAATTATATAGACTAATATCAATATTTGTTTCGAAAAACTAACTTTCTAATGCGAAACACTTAGGCCATTGTAATGGGTTCAAGTTAAACACTAATAATAATTCTGATGATAATTAACAGAAATAAATCTGCAAAACCTCACGAATAGGACCAATGCCTTGTTATCGCTCAATAATCCTTGATTAGGTATCGCAAATACGTATGTAAGACGTCTCAGCAATGTCCGGCAGCGGCTCGGGCTCCGGCTCGGGCTCGGGCTCCGGCTTATTGTGATTGACACGTTCCGCTGACCGATCTCAAGGGGTTGTAATACCTTGGCTATTGGAACGGGATTTAAATACCAGCCAATACAACGTAAATTGTCAGTATTCTCTAAGAAGACTAGAATATACTTCGATTGGATTTTCCTAGAGTTTGAGTTTGAGTTTGAATAATTATAGGCTGAATCGCTCCATGAATAGAGAACTTTTATGAATAATATCTTCTTTATATACTTAGTTAAAATGAATCTAATTTTATTGAAGTTTATATTCAAGAATGCACAATCTTAAACTAAGCTTGAAACTGAATGCTTGGACTTTGTTTATGGAACTTGGAAATAAGGAAGCCTGAGGAAGTATTGGAACCTTGATAAGAGACTTTAGGAACTAGGATAAGAAATTATTTCCCTTTATTAAACAACAGGCTAGAATGTTATATAAATTAGTGGAGATAGGCTTAAGACGTAGGTAGGTAAAATTATTTTTTTTAGTTCATTCTTTCTTGAATCATATTTTAGTACATTCTTTCTTCGAATTGTATTTCCTATGGAGGTGATATGATATCTAGGTGACCAAACACCTTTAAATAAATATAGATTAAAAAAATTTACTAAACGAAATTTTACTTACTCAAAGTTTTTAAAAAAATATGACGAATGTATGGTATATTAAACAACCATTACATGAACAAATCAACCTACAACCTCACAAACGTTACCAATGATACTTCTTCATATATACCAATACATATATATGTCTTAAGCTTATAATAAAAATATATCAATCGGCTACTTATTATTGCTTAAATATTAAAGTAAAAGTAGTAAATCTGTATACTTTTCTGTAATAAGTTCCAAGGCAACCGCAATCAGTGGGTCCCATTTGCAGCTCATTTGACATCCGACGAAGGGACTGTAGTGTTCACCGTCATTTGCGGTCGACCCGGTGTTGGTCGACGACCACCACCATCTTCATTTGCTTATACCATTTCACTAGGGTAAGAACATTAACTGCTCGTTGGTGGAAATTTTGTGTCATTTGAAAACGCTTGGGAGTAATGGATTTTTGTTAGCATTGTATTACCTACAGGTTTTTTTATAGTTTCTATGGATTTGTATTAAGGATTCCTCACTAATTTAATAATATTAAACTTCTGGTCCAAGCAATCCATTCGAATTGCTTGGACCAGAAGTTTAATATTATCCACAAAACTAGACCATACCATTTGCACCCTGCAAATGGTATGGTCTAGTTTTGTGGTACTTGTTCCTTCTTTTTAATGGATCAATAAGTTTATTTTATTATCGCCGTGTGCTAACTTTGAAGACTTCTACAGAACCTGCTCCTTGGTTACATGTTCCAGGCTTCCTATTTCGAAAGTATTATTTTACGTATTACTGTGCAATAGATATAGGTATGATCCTATTACACATGCTTAACACTGTCTATCAATGAGAAAAAATATATCATAGTTTCATAATTAAATGTCTCTTAACAATATTTTACAACTCTATAACAATCCAAAAGCAGCATAAAACAATATATTTAAACTAAAACTCGAAGTACCATAAAGAGAGCTGAAAGTTGGTCGCAGTAGATAAATCATCGAGCGAGAGGAATGTCGGCTAGTTCATCCCGCTATCCCGTCATCCCGAACTGCCCATATGTCATCTGGTCAAGCTGTTATTTGTCTTGCAAAAATTCCGGAAACATCCCAAGAATGCTGGGGGATGGAGAATTTAGGGTTAGGGACTGGAGTCGTGTTGTTTGGGAACTATGACAAGGATACGTTTCCGTAGTGTTTTATGCTTTAAGTTGATAGTGGAGTTTTATATTTTTTTCTGGTATATATATTATATATAATAAATAACATATAATCTTTAATGAAATTTCCACAAGTCTTTCATCCTTGATCATCTTCAATATCAAAATATGTTAGACCATCGGTCAATTTCGCTGCTTCACTGAAGAAGTATTTACTAATAAAAACGCCAACTCTCGCAATGAATTTTGACCATTAAAAGTTGAAAAATCTTGTGTAGAACAAATTCAGTAGATGATCATAACTATAACAATAATCACCAGGTAAGTAATTATAAATAAACACTGATAGACATTAAATTAGAGGTTGATCTTTGAAATTCAGGATCCTATCTTAATCCGTAGCAAGTTACAGACTGTCTAAAATGTCCTGCGCTTTGACTTGACTTGGCGGTATTTGATTCAATTTATAGGTGTTATTACTATACAAATTACTTTAAAATACCCGACCTGCTCTCGCTACGCTGAGGTGTATTCAAACTGTTCACTCACACAACGTTCGTAAGAAACGTTTTCGCTCAACCGTTTTTTCTCCGAACTTTGCAAAACCAACGATTTTTTTTTCATTTTATCGTTTAATATATATCATTATTTTAGCGTAATATAACGCTCTATTACTTCATAATATATCCTCTTTGTATTTTTACATAGTACAAAACAGTGAATACATGACCAATAGAAAATATCTTGAAAAATGTCTAACACAATATAAAATCAAACAAATCAGCGCGATGTAAATAAAATACATTCTGATTGCGGTACTTGGTGTTGTGTACACACTCTCCTCTCTCTTCTCTCTCTCTTCACAAACAGTCCGCGTTTGGTACCCAACGCCTGTGCCTAATGTATGCGAATATATTATCATATTGAGTCTTATCACGGACAAAACTGAATTACTACTTGTTTTACCAATACTATGCTATTATTAATTAAGTTTTAGTATTCGTTGGAAGATTCGTTACAGGAACACACTTTAAAGAGACATGTACTTTTCTTACTATATAGATATATACATATAATTACGAAAAGATAAACGCATCAACCGTTAATGGGATTCAATTTACATCCTCATCCAGTCGATCTTGTAAGAGAATGGAATTACTACACAGGGATACGTGAAAGATTGCATTTTAAATAGGAAACTGAGCAGTGTCTGGGGATTACGACATAAGAAGTCCTTGTTATGATCAAGAACATTCACTGCTCGATCAACATTTACCTAAAAATTAGAAGACTGAAAATTGAATGGGTTTGAATATTATACCACTCAGCCGCTGGGAGAGCATCTTGTAAGAGTAACCAAGCACCCCTTGGTAGGAGCTCTGTTCTTTCCGGTTTCCGGTACTGGCTTGCCACCACCAGCATGTGAATCCGACCGACCAGTGTCTTTGACGTCCACTGAAATCGCAGCATTTTTCTCCTTACTCCTCACTCTATCTTCAAGGTTGCAACGCATCGGAAAAACAAGTATAATATCTCTTGTATTATCGATGTCCATCGACAACACCTACCATCCGATAAGTAAATAAGAGATTGATTATGTATTTTGCTTTTCGTTTATTATATTTACCTGTATACACATAAGAACCCTATAATATAATAATTATTAAAAGTTATATTATATAGCACAGTTCTCGGAGAAACCGCAAACCGCAATGGGCGGGAACTGAGCAAGTGCACTCGCTACTGCTACAACTTACACCAATGTATATATTATTTCCTTTTTATCCCAAAACTATAGTTATATAAGAGATAAAGAGTAATATTATTAGTAGGATAGTCATAGAAGCGAAACAGGGGCGATTAACTAAAGATATAAAGCGTTTTCTAGTATTTACACAGTATATTCGTAACATATGATAAATGCGATCCATTTAATGTTGATTTAAGACGTTCTTATTATCTCTAATGTATCTTAATAGGAATAATATTAATATGCACATAAATATTGTAATAACATAATTATTAATTCTATAAAATAAATATATAGTGTTCGTTATAATTTTACATATATCACAAACTTGATACTTTATTTATATTAAAATGATTATAATACATGGATTATCAGAAAAATATCTCCCAGTAGCCAGCAACACTTAATAACTTTAGGTATATTCGTGGGTAGCCTGTTATTATTTTCCAAGGCTGTATATCACCTCTGTTTCGATACACTTGAGCCAGTTGTCAAACGGAGCTTGCCTGGTGATCACGGCTGTGCAGTGGTGTGGTGTCGTGATGCTGGTCTCCATTACTGAGGTTTGCAGTAAGTGTTTATTACTGTGCGGTATCAGTCCCATGTAGATAATACAATTTAGTTTTTCGAGAATAATGATTTAAGCGTTAAAAATCCTAGAGTTAATAGTATGATAAATATGTATATACTATATAATAAATAAATGAGAAATATATATTTCAATCCTTAAATATAAATGTTCCGGATGATCATCTGTCTTACATTCTGTCTTGTTTTCCATACGAGTGTCCAGGAGTGGTCGCCGGATGTTCTGCACCGCCCTACCGTGAGGCCACCAAACTAGCGTTACACATCTCTGGATATATACTCGATAGGTTATGGAGCTGAACACTCAAACGAAAATATTAACATGTAATCTAGATGGAAGCCGAGAAGTGCCTGGGTCTTGACACCGAGGAGCAGGTTTAAATACGTCTTTGTAACCGTAAACTCTCGAGTTCACCGCTCGATCTCGATAGAGTACTTTACTAACGTGCCCCTCGATCAACGAAATCTAGCACCACACCACCAAACAACAATACACTATCAATCTCCCTACTTTAGTAATAAGTGAAACCAAAAGTGGATAAATTTTTCCTCAAAACCCGACTTTAATAAAATAAAGGCTAGATTTTTAAATAGATGACTAGAAAAAAACAATGCACATACATACAGACAAACAATTTTGAACATAATTTTTTTTTTATTAGAATGTATTTTGGTACAGAAATTGAACAGTGAAAAAATTTTCTTGGTGACTTTTTTAAATCTAGAAAAAATTTAATTACCTAATTTATTAAATTAGAAATTCTACAGTTTCCATTACTAAACTTTGATGTCTTTGAATCATGTAAGATTATATTATGCATGTTTTATAGACAAAGAAAAAAATAAAGTGAAGATATATTGTCAGAGAACCTCTTAGTGGCCCAACCCACAGGGCAGACCGCGGTCAGACCAACATTTTATTCCGTTATCTGATTTATCGTGATTTAGGATCCCACCGCGGGAAACAATTACCCGTTAGCTCCTATCATTGGACATCGATATCCGGATCCGGCCCTTTCAATTATCAAAAACATTACTTTTGTTACTCTAACTGAAACTGAAACGATTATTTACGATAAACATATTTTTTATATCTCTAAAGATAATGTATACTTCTCTTATATACGTATATTGCATTATCCCGTTTAGATAACATAATAAATTTTATATGATAGATAGATTATGATAATTTGTATGCAAATTTTTGAAAAAGGTTAAATTTGTTTGTGAATTTATTTTTGAAATTGTCTGCGAAAATTTTATCGTTTTTAATTTTCCACAACTTCAGACTACTAATTTTTTTATAACGCAATGGTGATAGATTTAACCATAATTGCTTTAGTTTTAGAAAAGCATACTATTCATCTGCTTAAGAAAAAAAATGAGCCAAAATCTCAATAATTAATGTCACTGTGATTAAAAGTATCACACAAGTCAAGGATTAGGTAAAAATTCGAAAAAAATCTATACTCTACCTCTGGACACCGCTTGATGATACTTTATGGGAGACCCTGGTTATGTGACTCAAGACTTTCTATCATAAATATCGTAAGAACATTGAGCTCATGCGGTTATTATATGATGTAAACAACTAATGTTTTTCTCCCCATAGGTGCACTCCTAGTTCCCATATTAATCTTTAATTAACGTTTGACATGGCGGTAGTCGCTCTAATTAACAGCTGCAGTATAAAATATTAATAAATACTACTTAATCTCTAAGATGACTCACTGATTATAAGTTATGACCACGATAACCTTAAAATGAAAACTTTATAAATAATTAACTACTAATTAAATAAAAAAACTAATAGAAAATGTTGTAATTTAGGTAATTAACGAAGTTCATTACTTTTGCAGAGAAAGCTTTCTATTGCTACTTCAGGGACAGTTCAAGTACCAACCCTCCACCCCGTATCAGCACAAGTAAGCGAAGACCTAACCCCTCCCCCCCCCCCCATGCTTACGTAAACATTGATTCATGTATTTTTCTCTCCCATGAGCAGGAATATTCACGTTGCGATGTGCGTGTTTACCTTTTTTATCGCTTACGTATCAATGATGTAGACAACCTCCCCCCCTTGTCATGAAAAATAAGCAAAGCAAGCACATGACTATTCATTTTATTCCCTCTGCTTATTAGTTTTGTATTTGTCGTAAAAACATGAATTTTTGTAAAAGAGAAATTTTTGTTTTATTTTTTTTGAAAATATGTATGTACGTAAATAGATTAGTGGACCTAGACCATAAACCCAGATCTATCGCTCACATAGAAACCCTCCATGTTAACATCGACTCTTGGATCACTTCGGAGATCACAAATCTAGTAAAAGTTTCATTTACGATAATTAGTCAATAATATATCCGTATATAGTATGTTCATAGTCAGTCTCAGAGTATTAGGTAACAGGAAAGCAGGACGTGCGCGTGGGCATCATGACTCATGCGTCAGTCCCCAGCACAATACGTATTGTCAGAAGGTGACGCAGAGTGTATTGTTTTACTACTTTCTATTCGGTAACCTTTACTACTCGTGGAAAACTGCTGTCACATTGTCGCGTACTGAGCTGCGGCTCCATGCTGTGTGCTGCGTGGGCTGGACTATGAGCTGTGTTGTATTGGAGGCGGTCATTTAGTTTATTTATAGTCAGAAACACATATATATATAAAGAATACACATATTTTATATATAACCGTATGACTTATATATAAGTATGATGTAAATTAATTTTATACTTATGTCTTTTTCATTGGTTCAGGTTACTGAGAACTTGGACATTAACTTTAACCATCAATCTTTGCAGGAGGTTGTATTTTCAATGACAAATGTAGTTAAATAAGAATAATATGGTAAAGTATGGTAATTTACCTGACTGTAGTATTTTCCTTTAAGATTTATTTTTGTAAGGAAATTATTTATTATCCTAATACATGCTGATATTTTTAAACTAGCCAACCCAATCTCGCTTTGCTAAGGTGTATTCATACTGTTCACTCACTCACTCGCACAACTATGAATCGTATATCTCTCATCGTTTAGGCAGCGTTTGTAATAAAGGTTTTCGTTAGACCGTATTTTTTCTGACTTACTGCAGCGAATTCGACTACCACGAAAAAGTTTTTTCATTCTTCGGGTTAATATATAGCCTATGATACTCAGAAATAATGTGGCTTTCTATTGGTAGAAGAATTTTCAAAATCGGTAAAGTAGATCCAGAGATTACCCCCTACAAACTCAGAAACTTTACTTCTTCATAAATTTAAAAATATTATCTTAGTCCAAACTCATCTTCGTAGTTCCATGTACGTAGTTTTGAATGACAGACAGTATTACATGCCTACTTGAGGTGTCCCCGTTACGCGATTCAGTAGGAGGACCCCTGTCACTACTATATTAACCACTTACAATATCATTATGTAATTCATCTCTATCACACCTACTTGATAAAGATATTAAAAACATATATTCTTTATCCTACCTATACAAAAACATTACAAACACACCACGACACAGCTATTATGGTCACTAGGAGAGCTCCGTTTGACCACTGGTTCAAGGCTATCGGAACAGAGGTTATGTAGAGTCTCGAAATAAAAGAAACTACTCGCGAATATAAGGTTATCAACGGTGTTGCTTTCGTTAAATAGATCAAATCTGAGAAACTAGTGATAACTAATTCCTACAATTCCAACCTCATCAATAAACCAGCATCGCAGGCAATCCATAGTTGTTTTCGGACGGATCGGAATATTATTATATGTAGGTAAATTCAACTGGTCTCATGAATAGTCATCGTAGTGTTTACAGAATTCAGAGATCTATGAAAATCAATGTGTGTGCTGTTGCAGTTGCAGTCAAGAATAATATAATCTCTGGCACTAAAAAAGTTAAAAATACCGGACCACGTCATGATTGCTCTACCGGCAATCGTCTGTAGGACGGAACGATTAGGTTATTAGTGCTCGCGAGTAGTATACCCACGAGTAAACAATATATAACCTTTAGTGCGATATATTAGTCAGTCCCTCTGGTGTTGTCGTGCAGTGTACATGGAAGTTAGTGTTATAGTGTCGTGGTTAAGGTCACCCTTCTGGAGGTCCATGTAAGTTAGCTTTAAAGTACTATCTTCTGTAGTTAGTGTTCGGGCAGCGAAGGGGGACGTTGTAATTATATCTTATCTCTAAAATAGCTGGACAGATTTTGACGGGACTTTCACTAGCAGATAGCTGATGTAACAAGGAGTAACTTAGGCTATTTAACATTTTGCTACGAGCCATAGGAGCGGAGCAATACGCGAAAGTAGTCGCGCTTTGCTCAACATTGTGCGAAATAGAAAGCAGTTTGTATTATATATGTACAGACACTACATCCCATTCTTTTTACATTATGAATAAAAGAATTACACCTATAGACAGAATGATTTAAGAAGAAGGTTTATATAATAAATGCATATTATGCCGGGGCGGGTCGCTAGTTATTATTTTTCACCTTTAAAATTAATTTAAATCATCATTTCACTATGGTCTGCACATTTAGTGTTCCTTTTCACTTTTCATTTAATTCCCTTTTCCTTTCATTTGATTGCTATGCCATCTGTTATTATCTTACATATATTATCTGTCTTCCTTAATCCATTGAAGGAATATGAGTTAAATGAAATTGAGAAAATTTATCAGAATGTATTTCGGAGAGCGCGTTCAGGAACTGCATGATTTAATACCAGTTTCACCGTTTTACCATTTTGTAGTTGACACCCTACCAATTCGTACGAAGCGTTTTGTACCTCTTTTCTGATGCGGACTCAGGAGTGGACCGCCTTACCGACGTCAGTCTTTCCGAATATGTACAATTTGAATATCAAATGGGCATCAGCTAGAAAAACATCTTAGGCTGCGTCTTCACTTTCCATCAGTCTTGTCTTATCTATTTTTATAAAAAAAATATTAACAGCTTTAGCCGTTCAAGTCTTACGTAAGCAGAATTTCTAATTATCAGCCCCCAACCAGCCTCATGCTGACGTAAACATTTGTAAGTGCTTGTATTTTTAAATCTGTTATTAAGTTAGTCTTAAAGGCCTTACTCTTGTTTGCGTGTTAGTGTTCACTACTTCTTGGTGAAGTAATCACCATACAGACCACCACACACACCATAGCACTTTATTGATTGACTAAAATCTGCTTTAGCATTGGTATATGAACCGTGTCATATATGCGTAGATGATCAACATATACCTACGTAGTATACTCGTATTAGAGGAACTCGGAGTCGGAGCGAAGGCCATCACGATCTAGGAACATGCTCACCTTAGCTAAACTACCTGTCTTAGGTAAACAGAACCAGTCAGTACTTGCGTACTTTGTTCATTATAAACAACCTATCCTACATCGTTATATAACTACTAGCATCTGCCTGCAACTTCGTCCGCGGAAATTATTTCATTTATTAACTCTTAACTCACAGGAACTGCTGCTATTTTTCAAGATAAGTTATAGTGTGCCAAATATCAACAAATTAAAATCATCAATACTAGTCGATCCGCCACGGCTTCGCCTGGGTTTAATTTACCTAAAATAAACATTTTTTATTTTCAAGCGGGGAGTGCACTTCATCCCCTACTTCAATCGCTTCAAGCCTTTTTTTCGCGATTAAACGTATTCTACATCCTTTCTAAAGCTTTAGTCTGTCTCTGTGCAAAATTTCATCAAAATCGGTTCAGTAGTTTAAGTGTAAAAGCGTAACAGACAGACAGAGTAACTTTCATATTTCTAATATTAACTTGGGATAGTAGGATCTATTTTAATAGAAATAAGTTTCGTAACAAAAGATCGTACGTAACCTTTAACCCAAAGTTCTGAATTTTATTTAAATGGCCGTTTTAGAAGATAATATTTGGCCTGCCTTCATAATAATTTATTAGCAGCAGCAAATCTTAAATAATATATAGTAATTCTTAATTTTTATAGATGTTTTCTAATACCAAATCTAATTAGGCATATAGTATTAGGTGATAAATATCTTCTTTCCTCTCTCCTACAACCACTCAGTAAGCTTTTTAGCTGCAGAGGCCATATAGGTATTATAATTGTGATGTATCACCGAAAACCACTAATACAAGCCTATCAATATTCATCAAATCGATCAGCAATAAAAACACTAAACCCAAAACCATGTAACATTATCAATTCAGAGTATGAGCAATCATTGAAAGATCATACGACACGTGACGGTAGAAGGTTTTTCGGGTATATTAATATGCATGATATCCTATTATTGGAGTATTTTAATATTCATTATTATGTGGATATTGTGGTTGACGATATTTGTGTTTTAGTTTCATTGAATCTGTTAAAATATGCAAAATCAAAACTGATGTGACTCAAATAGAAATCGACATTTTAACTAATTGAGAGGTCGTTTACATATTTTTTCTTCTTTTTTTAATAAATGGAATCGTATAAGAAGTCAAATGAAACCAACCAAGGTCGGAAGGAGGGAGGAGGAGTAGAAAAGAGAAGATTTGGATCCAGGAGCAGGTTTAAAGAACACTTTTAATACATGTAAACTCTTGCCTGAACTATTTTATGTGGGGTTCACATTGTCTTACGTGATACTTATTAAGGATAACACTTTACTAGCTTATACTTGTCTATGATTAGTCAATATGTACTTCACGAAATTACTAGTCAAACTGCTGAATATATCAGAACAAGCTTATAAAGTATCGCAATAGTAAGGAATTTTTTAATGATCCAATAGAAACTACCTGCAGTCAAATACTATCAACAGTAAACAACTGAAAATTTTTCTCTAATTTAGATTATTACTTAGGTATAAAAAATAAGTTTAAGACCTTACTTACCTCTATTTTTTAGCCATCTGCGACATGTTAAGGAAGGTAAAGTGGCTCTTATTCAATTTACCGCTATGTCAGTCTCTTGCGCTCTAGCAACCAAACGTTTTGGCCGATTTTGGAGAATAGATTTGTCTTAATCTTGTCAATATCTCTAATCCGATACATTAATACTCACGACATAGTTTCTCAACTATGATATGTATATATTATACATATAAACCTTCCTCTTGAATCACTCTGTCTATTGGTATAAACCGCATTACATTCCGAAGCTACTGATACCTCGTTCTACAAAACTATTCAATTTGAGAGCATTTGTTTGCAAATTATCTTGTTTATTTTTAAAATAATTGTATAGGTAAAGACAGTTCTAATTAAGTAATTGCTAGAAAATAATATTATAAGATTCCACCACCATACACTTGGAATTGTTAAGACCCGTATACGTATAGGGGACATGTGCATATAAACGATTACAACTGCATATAACTTACCTAAGCTTTAATACCCCTATACAGTTTGCAGAAATTATACGTTTACTAATTAACATATTCACTTAATTCAGTGTATAACATCTGTATTATTTGTTTTATAATTTATTTATGCTTTTTAAAGCGTCGTAACATCAATTTTCAATATAAATAACTTCTTTTAAAATAAAAAAAATATGGGTTAAAAAAACTTCACGCTACTATTAGGTAGAACAGAGTTCTGAATATCTAATCGGTCAGATGTAAGTAACAGAATTCTATTTATCTAATCGATCAGATAGAAATAACAGAGTACCGAATATCAAATTGGTCAGATGTAAGTAACAGAGTTCCGAATATCTAATCGATCCGATAGAAGTAACAGAGTTCCGAATATCTAATCGATCCGATAGAAGTAACAGAGTTCCGAATATCTAATCGATCAGATAGAAGTAACAGAGTTCCGAATATCTAATGGATCAGATAGAAGTAACGGAGTACCGAATATCTAATCGATCAGATAGAAGTAACAGAGTTCCGAATATCTAATCGATCAGATAGAAGTAACGGAGTACCGAATATCTAATCGATCAGATAGAAGTAACGGTGTACCGAATATCTAATCGATCACATAGAAGTAACAGAGTACCCAATATCTAATCGATCAGATAGAAGTAACAGAGTTCCGAATATCTAATGGATCAGATAGAAGTAACAGAGTTCCGAATATCTAATCGATCAGATAGAAGTAACAGAGTTCCGAATATCTAATCGATCAGATAGAAGTAACAGAGTTCCGAATATCTAATCGATCCGATAGAAGTAACAGAGTTCCGAATATCTAATCTATCAGATAGAAGTAACAGAGTTCCGAATATCTAATGGATCAGATAGAAGTAACGGAGTACCGAATATCTAATCGATCAGATAGAAGTAACAGAGTTCCGAATATCTAATCGATCAGATAGAAGTAACGGAGTACCGAATATTTAATCGATCAGATAGAATTAACGGTACACCGAAAATCTAATCGATCAGATAGAAGTAACGGAGTACCGAATATCTAATCGATCAGATAGAAGTAACGGTGCACCGAATATCTAATCGATCAGATAGAAGTAACGGTGCACCGAATATCTAATCGATCAGATAGAAGTAACGGTGTACCGAATATCTAATCGATCACATAGAAGTAACAGAGTACCCAATATCTAATCGATCAGATTGAAGTAACAGAGTACCCAATATCTAATCGATCAGATAGAAGTAATGGAGTACCGAATATCTAATCGATCACATAGAAGTAACAGAGTTCTGAATATCTAATCCATCAGATGTAAGTAACAGAGTTCCGAATATCTAATCAATCAGATAGAAGTAACAGAGTACCGAATATCTAATCGATCACATAGAAGTAACAGAGTTCTGAATATCTAATCCATCAGATGTAAGTAACAGAGTTCCGAATATCTAATCAATCAGATAGAAGTAACAGAGTACCGAATATCTAATCGATCACATAGAAGTAACAGAGTTCTATTTATCTAATCGATCAGATAGAAGTAACGGAGTACCGAATATCTAATCGATCACATAGAAGTAACAGAGTTCTATTTATCTAATCGATCAGATAGAAGTAACGGAGTACCGAATATCTAATCGATCACATAGAAGTAACAGAGTTCTATTTATCTAATCGATCAGATAGAAGTAACGGAGTACCGAATATCTAATCGATCACATAGAAGTAACAGAGTTCTATTTATCTAATCGATCAGATAGAAGTAACGGAGTACCGAATATCTAATCGATCAGTTAATTAGAATTCTTATATTACCTAGTTTGTATTGACATTCAGGCTTATAGGCATTTCTTAAATAATAACCATTACAAAGTATAATGACTTACTTACGCCGCGCCCGTAGCTTTAGGTTCAACAGGTTTTTTGTGATCAGCTATTAGGTTTTACCCGTGAGGAGACGGCTTAGAATACAATTCCCGTCTGCTGCTGGAAGAGTATCTCGTATGAGGCGAGTAACCAACCAACCCTCCAACTGACTTGCGACCACCAGCATGCAAATCCGATATCCAAGTGATGTGACGCGTGCCGAACGCACAGTTTTTGAGCCAAATTTACCCTTTCTCTCTCCCATTCCATTAAAGCTGCGTATCTACTCTAGGTCGGTCTGAGTCTTCTCAGGATTCACTGAGATCTTCCCTTCTTTTACCTGCTTAGTTAGCTCAAATGTTATTATTGGTATTATTAAAATGTGCAGAAGTCATTTAAATTTTCATTGGTTTACTCAAAGCGATCAACCAATTTTGATAAGATTTTAAACACTAAAGATAATTGTACCCCGTTTAAAGTGTATTTAAAGTATAGTCACGTTAATAGGCTATATCTTTATTGAGCAAGGAAGGGTTAGGAGTGAGGCGAGAATTGTGCAATAAACGAAATGAAATAGTTAACCCTGCAGCGGTGTTCACACTCAGTTTAATTTAGTTAACTGTTCCGCTGCGCCCGGGGCCTGCGGGGCCTGTGGGGCCGGGGCGGGGGCTGGACGAGCTGCAAGGGTTGTAGCATCAATTAACTGAAGACCAACGCTTTATTTACTGTATTTGTATCTTAGAAAAGCCGTTGTGTTCTACTTTATGATCTGAAACTGAAGAAAGTAAAAGCTGTTTAGATTGTGACAAGTAATTCTCACCAAATTCACACTGTTCACTTACTCACTCACTCATTTATTCATTCATACTCTACCCACAACTTAACGTTAAGGCAAGATTCATAAGAACAATTGAAAGACATTTTCGTGCAACCGTTGTTTCTCTGACTTCCTGCAGCAAATACGACTACCACTAAAAAGTTTATATTATAGCCTGTGACGCTCACAAATAATGTGGCTTTCTATTGGTAAAAGAATTTTCAAAATCGGTTCAGTAGATCCAGAGATTACCCCCTACAAACTCACAAACCTCTTCATAATATTAGCATAGAGTATAGTGAGGTGTACAGGTAACAAAATATGATTTAGTGTAACTACGCCCCTTTTGGTCTAAATTCCATGGAATTATTGGTTTTGGAGCGTTTGAGAAATACCAAATATAATAATAAAACTTTACAATCGAAATACTCCAACACTAAACATTTCATCGCATCGCTAATTTATATCGGAGTGCACCCTCCAGTTAAAGGCTTATAATTGTGATGAAACATTGCCCTTCATTAATACGCTAATAGACTGTCAATGTGCACGTCTCTCTCTCATTCAAATACTTAAATTCAATTTCATCGATAATTGTTAATGGTATTCTCACTTAAACTTTTCTAAGCACACCTTGATAAATTAGCCGACATCTCGATTAATTTCAGCTTAATATAATAAAGATATTTAACTGAATCGTCACTTAACAGTCAAATGTAACGACAATTGAGTCCTAAAGGGATAAACAGAGGTGTCAGGTTCGACACGACACTTCCCAGGTATGTGAAGTTCGTGAAGTTCATCGCCTAAAAGAAGTGGATTATCGTCACGGGCTCCACACCTTAGTTTTAATAAAATCCTGAATCCTGAAGATCTTCTGGCCAGACACTATTGTCATCTCTCTCTCTGGAAGCAATGCCATGAAGATCCTGTAGATTTGCAGGTACCACGTCGTAAATGGGTTGGTATGGTATGGTACTGCGCAGAGACTTGGATCACATTCCGAAACAAGCTATGAACTGGAATCCACAAGGACAGCGTAAGCGTGGTCGCCCTAAACAATCTTGGCGAAGTTCTGTGATTGCTGAAGTCAAATCAATTGGCTTTACTTGGAGCGGGATAAAACATAAAGCCCAGGACAGGGACGAATAGCGTAGTGGGGACATAGGAAATGAAGAGGAGGTTGGGCTTAAGTAGCTTTTAGCATTTGCTTGAGTACTAGCAGTAACGCTGAGTCTAAAGCATAACCCTCAGGAGTAATATTCTAGTCAACAAGACGTCATCTTGTTAGTCAGCGTATAGACTGGAACCGCCTTTTAATTAACGACAGTTTTAACACGTAAGAATTAATTTAGTTCTTTTGGAATTCTATTTTCTATGGAGGTGACATAATCATTACGTGGCCCTTAAATAAATATAGATTAAAAAAATATTATATATTTAGAAATAAAATTTTATTTTTATTCTCACAGTTGAATTACTTTGATTTGGTTTATTTCATTTACTTTACAGGCGTAGATAAATGATTTATTTGATTTGTAAAAGAATATAAACGTTTTTTTAACTAATAAACTTTACATATTATGCAGTACATGTCCTAAATATTTTAAACTTGTGTGGGATGGAATTTTATAACTCATTGAATTCCTATATATACTACCAATAAAAACCTAATCAAAAGCACACCAGCACTGAATTATGAACATATAAACCGAGATCGATTTACTGAGTTTAGTTACAATAGTGATATCGCCTAGAGACAAATGCAGGATTTATCACTTCTACTCTCTGCAGCTCGCTTTATATTCATTGTTTCACTTTATTACGCATTAAACAATACCTTCGAGTGCATACAGATTATTTAATAAACACCAGATATCTCTTTCAATATAAACTATACCTATAGACTTTTATTGGCTAGTAGTTCCTACTAGTACAGTGATAGTCTAGTCACTAGTGGTTAAGACATCGGTGTCTTACTCGGGAGGTCCGAATTCGATCGTCCACACATCGACGGCTTACAGGAGTTATGTGTGTTTTAAGCAATTAAATATCACTTGCTTTAACGGTGAAGGAAAACATCGTGAGGAAACCTGCACTCCTGAGAGTTCCCCAAAGTTCTCAAAGATGTGTGAAGTCTGCCAACCCGCACTGGGCCAGCATTGTGGACTTTTGCCTAACCCTCTCCTCATTCTGAGAAGCAGATCCGGCTTAACAGTGTGCTATTAATGGGTTGTGCTTATGATGATGAGTTTATCTTGTGTTGCGTTGTTGATTGATTAGTGAAAACTTCATCGAAAAGAATTAACACTAAAAACTACGAAAATCTAACTTCTAACCATTTTTTTATTCTCACTTGACTGTAATTGGATCGCCTTTTTTAAACCACAAGAGTTATTTAACATAACAATTATTCAAAAATCAAATAATATAACTTGTAACTCAAAAATGAAGAATAGAACAATTTGTTTACACTAGAAACTAAATATAAATAGCCATTGTTGAAATAAAAATTATTAATTTGCACGACAGAGGGGAGCTGAGACCACAGTATAGAGAATATTAAACAGTATATCGTAGTGTATGTATAATAGTTTTAACCCTAGACGCTTTAATGACGGTTTGTAAAAAAGTATGCCTGTCTGTGTCATAATAACATCTAAGATAATGAACTGATTTTAATGCGGTTTTATGTATTTGAAAGGTAATTTAATGGAGATAGTTCTTAGGTATGTATTGTGAAGATCTGGTCACTCCTTTGAAGACTATCAGCTCATTTCTAACTTGAGAGCTGCGTGACCGTTTAACAGTTATTACTCTGTGTAACGGATAAGCTCGTGGGTAGTTTAGCCGGGGACAAGCGTGACGAAGTCGTGTGGGGTAGTGATGCAACCCTTCTATACTTGCAGTGGAGGGATGCTGGAGCTATGATCAAACGATTTTGATACTTTGCGTTTTTCAGGGAAGTACCAGCGTATTATTCTTTTTCATTTTATAAAATGACTAAACGGTAACTCACGTAAATAAATATGGAAGATCGGACTACAGTTTTACACGCTACACTCAATTGAAGAAGAATCTAAAGAAGAACTTTTATTTAAATACATTTTTATTTTGATCTTATTCTGTGTGATGAAATTTTGTAGTAAAAAAAAAATTTAAAAAAAAAGAGTACCACATTATTCCTTTACAAATATCGTAATCGCTCATATCTTTTGATTGTATTGACTTAAAATTTTTATTCTTTTCCAATCACTATAAATAGCCTGTTAATAGTATCAAAACTCCTCAGTTTGTCTACTCATACCTCTGAGTAACCCCAGCGCGGGTAGAGCGCGGGTAGAACGCGTGAAATTCATACAATAAATGGGTTTGTATTGCGACCGCTGTTGACTTTTGCGCGAAACCGCTAAACAATGCTCTATGTTTGTACATTTTACTTTTTCTCTTTACACACACCACTGCACATATTTTGTATGTATATTTAAACTCTTTGGGTGCTACTATCTCTGGACTATTTATCATCATTGAGTTATTCCTAAGTGACTTGTGGATGTCTATATGGGATCGATACCGCACAGTAATGTAGACCCAGAATCATGACTCCACACCACAGAACGACCGTAATGGTCACCAGGCGAGCTCCATTTGACAACAGGCTCAAGTCTATAGGAACAGAAGTTATATACAGTCTTGGAATAAATAAAAAGTACTACCCGCGAATATAAAGTTGACGATGTTACTGCTAAGTATGTGAGAGAGATATGATATCATGCAATTTAGACTGAGGCGACAGTGCCTGGAGCTTGAGACCCAGGAGCAGGTTTAAAGAGCTCTTTCATAATATATTAACTCTCACCCCCACCACTCGACCTCGCTAACGACAATAGATAATAAAGTAAACTTACGTGGACCTCGAGAAGGGTGACCTTAACCACGACACTATAACACTAACTTCCATGTACACTGCACGAAAACACCAGAGTGACTGAGACTAATTTATCGCACTAAAGGTTATATATTGTCTTCACGTCGGTATACTTGAAATAATATAAAATGATCTACCCGATACTACTAATTTATAAACAGTGTTGCTAACATTACTTACTCTCATATAAGTTAACTGATAAAATATTAACTTGAGTTGTAGATTTCGGAAAACAGAAACGTTTTAGAAAGTTTTAGGAGAGATTTTTGACTAGCAATGTTAACCTGTTAAAAAAAATATTAGAATGAATTACTCTCCAATACTAATAGTTCATATTGGCGACCATATTGTCAGGCTTGTGGAAAGAAGCTAAGATACACGTCATAACAAAACAAAGCCTTTTCTAATAAGAATCATAAAGTCTGGAGGCACGGTAGTGCTCACGCCAAGACGAGCCAAGTGAAATGCTAGGGCACTACTAACTTTTCTCGAAATGTTTTATTTTTTGAAGCTTCATGACTTGGGTTTGGAGCGGACAATTTATTTCTGTTTATTGCTTTTCTGTTATACAACAGTTCACATATATTGACTAACGTGTAAAGTTTGTGAAGTGAAGGCTTGTAGAATATGGTCTGTTCTCGGCAATATTTTACATGAAAATGTTTTTGGTGGAATAAGAAAATGACTAAGATTTTCTTCGATTCATCTATAACTGCATTTCGAGCTGGTGGTGGTAGTTTAAATCAAAACTACATTGTAAAAAAGTCTTACTGGAATAAATCATTTTAAATGTGTCTTAAAAAGGAGTTCATCTCTGTATATTACGGCGTAAATATTATATATTTTATATAATAAAGATTAAAAAGTTAAAAATGAGTAACTGTCATATCCCTTTGTGCCTACAACGCCTCGTCAGCGTAACGTGGTCGGTGGTACTCGAGTGACGTTTTCGAAAATCGCTCGCTTGGCATCGTTACCAACAACATTTTATATACCATCCGCCATTTTAAACTCAACTCTATTGCTATCAAATAAGAGATACTGTGTATGTTTAAATATATTTGCAGTGTAGTGAGGTTTGCACACTTGACGTCGTGTGTCATGACACTGGAATCATCGAATCAGTGGGTGGCTTCTTGTGATGGCAGTGAGATGGATAATATAAATACTACAGGAAAGTATTTTTGTCTTTGAATTTTTAAAAAGTAATATATTTTTTACACAGTGCAATTATTTTACGGCTTATTATTCAAATGACAAACACTATTCATGAGAGTAGTCACATATATTTGGTTAAAAAAATTTATAACCGTCATCTATACACATATCATCGTCATTAAAAAAAGCACCGTTCCACCTCAAAAAAGAACTACCTCAAAGATCACAAGTGTTACCTACCATAGTCCCAAAAACACCCTCAGTTAAGTAAAAAAAATACAATTTAAAACCTAACATTTGTTGCCAATAGTTCAATCAATTTTACAGCACAAAATTGACAGCATTTGATATATTTTACGCGAATCAAGATGAATTATTAATCCAACTATAATTTTGATCCTTGTTGCAACCCCAAAATCAAAACCTACCTACCAACTACAAAAATAATGAAATTAACCTTATATAGGAAGTGATAGAGATTAATTCTCATTGGCATTGGTAAACTTTTGCAGCATTTTGTATTAAATAGTTGGTTTAAAGGTGGGGAAGCTTGGTGGTGCCATATGTGGTCAATTTCCAGTTCTCGTCTCGCCGAATTACCTCTAATCCAAGCCATTATGTCAACACTTTTATATAAATTTAACGAGATTAGCACATTTCAGTATAGGGGAGCTAGTATTGATTGAACCAAATTAATTGGATGTTTAAATTGTCAAGAACTAAGTAATGTTGTCATTTAATCAGATGCACTTAGAGATAAAGTAGGAAATTATCATAAATATCTATAACATTATAGCAATGGATAGAACTAAAAACAGTAGAGAAGAATTCTGACTGAATTTGGGAGCTTTATTAGTAAAAACTAAAGAGGTTTTTAAAGCTACTTTAGACATAATGGATAATAAGGTCTTAAAGTATGCAAAGTGACATCTTGAGCAATAATACATTGAAATTTTTTACAGGCCCAACGAAGACAATTTGAAGGAATCTATAGATTTGAATTATAAATGAAGAAACAGCGTTAGTGAAGTTAAAGAAGACATGATATCAGACGCGAGAGTGGAAAGATATCACAAATATAGTTTGGACGTTATAGTCATCAAGAATGAACATTCTTGGGTGTGTTATATGCTATGTTATTGTAAAATGGAAACTGTTTAAATACAAACGGTATATATCTGACACATTTAATTTGCAATCAAAATATATACAGCTAATCCAATATGCCGCACACCCTATCTAATTGCACCGTTGACAATGCAAGGGTTAGTATTGACAGACCCTTCTGTTTGCGGTTATTGTTTTCTTGATTCCAGACCGACACTAATTAATAAGCTTGGGACGGTTAGATAGCGATATTAATCTCATAACTATATACTCCTTTATTAGTTAAACGGAAATTGTGATGTAAGATATAAGTTGTATTCCGCATGGTATGGATGCGTTTTAGCTTCAAAATTGTTTAAGTTTGTAAAACATTCTTGAAATTTGAATGTGCTATAAATTTATTATCATGATAGAATTTATACGACTAAAATTTAAGGAAACTCATAATGAAAATCAAACAAAATAGTACTTTATAACACAAATCTGGTCAAAAATGGATAATATAAAAGTACAAGAATTTAAATCACTTCAGGGGATCACAATTCGTCATAAAACTAAGAGATACCTACAAATTAAAGTCAAAAGGATATTAAAAGATAACAGCAGAATCTGTAGAAGACAAGATGTTTAATATAGAGCAACAGTTCAAATTCTTCATTAGTGGTAACTGTGGTGAAGTTATAACCCTTCACAATGTAAGTGGTTCAAGTAACATAATTCACATGTGCTGAGGTTCTGAAGATGTAATCGTGGGGTAAGTCATCGTGGTTACCGCAGAAGTTCTCTTCTCGCGGTTTTGAATCCCTTTGCGGTATGTTATGCTGTTTACGTTTTATGTTCCTTGGAGTTGATAATAATATATTTAAAAATTTAGTTGTGGTAAAGATAATAGCATATACATCTCCATCAACACATACAACATACAATATAATCGCACTATATTCGTGTCGAGACACCTTAGTAAATAATCCTCCTTTTATATACGAAGATGAAGATTGATTGTTTCACGTGGATAAGGTGTGGCTTCTGTAATTTCTTTTTTGGCTCTTGATCAAACCAAAAACCCAACATAAAGAAATAGATGCCATACAATAAATAAGACAAACTATTACTGTAATATGTGTAAGTAGACGAGTTGTACAATCCCTCGGTAACTGTGAAATATGACGTATGGTAACATATTTGGCTAATTTTTTATGTGATTGAGTTTTAACTTTTTTTTATTATATTACGTTACCAGCCTTAGTAAAGCTGAATGGTGACGCTGTATTGCTGATGTCTACGCAATAATTTTATACTATGATTGACACCTCATTTTTATCGTCACACCTAGATTTTTAAGTGTGACAAATGTTTTTTTTTAAAGTTATCTGCAAGAATATAAAAGTCACATATAATAGTTTAAATCCCTTATTCCAGTATCAGAACAAAATGTAACAATACATTTCACATATATTTGGGCGATCTATCATCATCAGCTCAACTCCCCTCACTTTATAATTTGATTTCAACAAGCCGTCATGGCGTCAGGGCGTCACTGCGGTCTCTTTATTATTAATATCTTTCCCTTCCATTTCAATTGTTCTCCAACTTTTGTCTTAAATCAAACAAGAATCTTGATATTTTGAATCATTTGGTGATGATTTGACAACATTTACTGTTATATAAATACTTTCAGCATTTTTTCATTTGTTATAACCTCATTATGCAACAATTAAATTGTTCTATACATAATTATAACATTTTACCTACCTCCGCTTCGCTGAGGAAACATTGATTCTGTTATATTTATATCTTAACGTTAATATTAGTTTCAATTTGTCAGTTTTGATTATTTGTCTAACAAATTATATTCCGAATTCTTTACAATGATTCTGACCTGACACTTGCGAACCATGCAGTGGTTTACAACAGCTTTATCACAAAACACATTGAAGTTAAAACTCGATACCAATATTAATAAAGTTTACGAGTCACGTATACCTTGAGATGTAAGGGTAAGGGAGATCTAGCTCCAGTTACACTACACTTACACTATAATAGAAGATATTCAAACTATAAAATAGATAATATAACTATGATTTTCTAGGACATAGCACATAAGTTGTTATAATCGAATGCTATTAAGTATATCTGAAAAAAATGTATTATAAAACCCACAAATTGTGATCCGCTATCTATAATCCCTATCCAACCCTTGTGATACGTAACTAGTGAAGCTTCAATAGTAAATAGTAGAACAAACCACCCCAAGCTGCGGTAACAATATCGTTCGACATCATCACGTCACGTCACTGCCAACTGTCGCTCATATCACTGCACGTTTGTATTTATTTGTATTTCTACTTATTTGCTAAACTTGGGTTTTCACCCATGATTCTGTAATGCACAGATAATAATTAGCAACACCGTTGATAACTTTATATTCGCGGGTAGTACCTTTTATTTCATTCGAAGATTGTATATAACCTCTGTTTTGATGGACTGCCTGGTGACCATTATGGCCGTGCAGTGGTGTGGTGTCTTGATGCTGGTTTTTCATTACTAAGGTTTGGAGTAAGTGTTTAATATTGGTTACTCGGTGTTTCGTTTTAAGTGCATATTATTATTGCTTGTGCGTTTTACTGTGCGGTGTCGGACCAATGAGAGAGAGAGAGAAATATAGATATTTTTCTATATTTCTCTCTCTCTCGACAATTGCAGATTAAAATTTTGTACAGTTAACATCTCCTGGCAACAAAATCGTTTAAAATCATCAGCCACTTTTCGTACTTTTCATGGGAGAGTTGATGATTAAGCTTTCTTTCACGTTGCAACAGTTACAGATCGACTTAACTGCATAGAAAACCATTTTTCATAAATAGACTAGATTAGACGTGTTATTCACTAGACTAACATACAAATTCTGCTATTAGACTGTTTGGAAAGATATGAAAAGACTATCGTAATATGAATTTGAACGTACCTACTTATTTTTGTGTATATTTGGTAGGTTCAAAAGAGTTGCCCTAGCGAGAAATTATTTTATTTCGTTTGCCGGGACAGCTAGTACAGATGATTAAACAAACAGATAACATAAACAACACATAAAGCTATATTAGAAGAGTAATCACAGTGAATCGTTCACCAGAATTAGTCTAAACATTTTGAATTTAGCAAATCGCCTGGTGTCCCCCACCCCCACCCCCACCAGGCACCACAACCGCAATCAGCACGGACTGGTTTTATCGAGTGTGACGACGAGTTTGTGCTCAAAAAAGCACACTTTAATTTTGGATCGACCATCTCGAGGTGGACGTGCGTGACGCCGTGACGTGACGCCAGTGACGTGACGCCACTGCGGCGTCATTTCATTACCTATAAAATGTTTCTGCTAAGGTTTTGCTAAGATCTATTACTTGCTTGGAATAACTTAATAACAATATTCTTTTGAGTTTTCAAATTTTTTTCTACCTAGGACTTGTGATCCTTAAAGGTTACTTTTTACTGTGATAAAATTGCCTCCACTGCTTGAACTCACTATCTTCAAGTAAATCTTACTAATATTTAAAAACGAAAGTTTGTATGTTTGCTACTAAATCACGCGAAAATGGCCGAACGGACTTCAATGAAATTTGGCATACAGATACTTTATTATCATGGATTAACACATTAATAAATGATAACTACTTTATATCCTGGAAAATTCAGTTTCTATGGAATAATAATAAACTACATTTTTTGATAAATCTGAGTATAGGTACGTGGTAAATTGCACCCGTGCGAAACAAGGGTGGGTCGACTAGTCTATACTAATATTATAAAGAAGTAAGATTTGTATTTTTGTATTTTTGTATGTAACGAATAAACATAAAAACTACTAGACCGATTTCAAAAATTCTTTCACCATTAGAAAGCTACATTATCCCTGAGTAACATAGGCTATATTTATTAAAAGAAAAAATTTGAGATCCTCAGGAAATCTCACTAAAACCAACCCAAGGTGCAAAAAAATTAGCCATAAAATATCTTTCATCGCATGCGCTGCAAAAAGTATTGATGATAGAACAAAGAAATGTTTTACAATATTATAGAACGTATCAACATCTACAAAAAACTCCGCGAGACCATATGTCCAACTATTATAGTTACGTCACTATAACTACTTTTTTACATTTTAAAAGTTGATAAAAATGCCATTCAAAATCAGACCATGTTTTCTATAACTTTGTATTAATCCTTATCCAAATAAATTATTTCGTATTCAAGACTGTTTCAATACCTGTAAAATACTTTTTGAATTATTAAAATCGGACATTCCAGTCAAAAGATATTACGAAATAAAAATATCAAGATAAATAAAAAATAATCCCTGACGGGTCGCGGACGCGGTGTGGAGTGCATCGCAGCGCAGCGAGTAACGCGGCGATAGAGGGAGCGACAGAATGCGGGAGCCAAAATGTTAAAAAAAAATTATCCACCCGTGCGAAGCCGGGATGGGCCCCTAGTTAATAATAAAGGTAACGACTCATGTGATTATTAATAAGAGCTACATTACACTACACTTTAATATATTTGATATTCACTGTAGAAATACTAGTCAAACTGAAAATATAAAAGTAAATTTTCATGTGAAATATTTGTAAATATCGATTACTCAGCAACACGAGGTTAGATAGTCGATTTTAAATAAAAGTTTACAATATACGATCGTTTGGTTTCCAGTATCTAAAAAAGGGCATAGTATTATTAAACTGATAAAATACCCTTGTTCAATACGAAGCATCGCAATTCGCAGAACTACCCTACAACTAATGGGCTAGCAATCGATATTGGTGTTTTTTGTGCCCTCAGCGACAGACAAATTGTCTTGCAAGGAGAAATTAATTTGACAAGTCCAGGGCCCCCAGACGCCAGTATTCATTTATTTGGACGAGTAAAAATGTGGTTCCACTCAAGAACTTGGACTGGGGAAGTTTCGATCACTGTTAGCTTATATTAAGCTATTTTTTTTCGTGAAACTTTGAACCCTTCCAAGTTAATTAAAACTGGCTGTATCTCACTGTTGTATCTCAACTTTGTGTGGTGTTATCCCAGATGAATAAAGTTAAAGTTATTTAGTTAATTTCCTCATTTCTAGCCAACTTACAATTAATATCATTATCATACATTAGATTCCAAGTTACAATGTACATAAGTATTGGGTACAATAGCTCCGCTTGGTATCAAGTAATTATATAAATTTTGTTGCATAATAATACGTAAATACAATAATAACATGCACTTAAGATAGTAAGCTGAGCAGTACCACGGGCTAGAGACCCAGAAACAAATTCAAAAAGTTCTTTTTCTATCTAACTTCTATTACTCTATTTTTTTCCTCCGTTGCAAAGAAATGATACTAAAATGAAACTGGGTCGACAATTTCACTCATTTCTCTGGGCTACTCAGGTTTCACCAAAAAAATACTATACCAAAGTTGATTTTACAATGGTTCCAAGAAAGTTTCCCCGTATCTACAACAGCTTAGGATAAAACACTATATTTGTCTTATGCCTTGATTTTTCAAATAAAATATTTACGGATCAACTTTTTCATACGATTTAAGTTAAAAAATAACTATCACAACAAAATAAATACAAGATATCATACTTCGATATCTACAATATCCCCTCATGAAGCCGAAAAGGAAAATAACGCTCTTAATAAGTCGCAGAGCAAACCAACAGTCCGATTCAGTTATCACCTATACGACTATAATAGTTAAGGAAAACTACCGAACTATTATTGTACAAATGTAATAACTGTGTGTTTGTGTGTTGAAGATATTTGTACTAATAATAACGTTTCAAGTTTTCCTCATTCGAAAGTTTTGAAAATGAATTGGGAAAATGTCAGAACCCATCTTAGATACTAACATTATAAAGCTGAAGAGTTTGTTTCACTGAACGTCCTAATCTCAGGAACTACTGTTTCGAATTGAAAAATTCTTTTAGTGATGGATAGCCCATTTATCGAGAAATGCTATAGGCTGTTATATAGCCACGCTCAAAACCTTAAGAGCGCTGCATTATTGAAAATTTAGCAAAAACGGCAATTGTTCCTTTAAGCGCGGGTATCGTCACAAACAATAAAGTGACTATAATGCACCTGACTGACAAACAAAGAGTTCTAGAAACGTTTAATTTAACAATTTATTAGAAAAGAATAATCTCGAAGAAATCACTCTCTTAAAAGATATGAGAAGAGAACTTAATACACGAGCAAAGCCGAGCGAAAGTCAGTGACAGAGTAACATAATGGTATCAGGAAAAACTCGCGGCGTATAGAAAATATCGGCATCGATACCGAGGGGACGTAACAAGTAGGGGAGTGGATTTATGATGTTCTGATGATACAATCGAATCAAATAAAGCACCTATAAATCAATGTCCGATTCGTGAGGTGCGATCCCGTACAGATTTTGGTGGAAATATGGCGACTGTTGGATGTAATGCAATGATTTTAATGAAACATTTCAAAACTGATCAAGTTATTTTCTGAAATGATGGCTACTACAGCATGAAATGTAACTGTAACTATAACATAAAATTTGTTAGGATAATTTTGCTCATATTTTTGTTTTTGGATATATAAGACTACTAAAATAAATGTTTGATTACTTAAGTCGTATGAAACCTATGAAGCTTTATTTAAGCTTAAGCTTGAGATCCGATAAGGCATTTGAGAAAAAAGACCAGTTAAGCCGAAGTTTTTTAGTTCGTCTTGCTAATCATTAAACATCCTAAAAACAAAATATGCTTTAAATTAGAGATCCTGAAACATAGTGCGATATTTATGTCTTTTAAAAATTTGACAATTTTAAAATTAAAATAATTGTCTTCAATATGCATTATCTCTGACTAATATCCCTTAATATGGTGATGACGTCGGTCCAAAAATAAAAGCAAAGTTTCAATTAACAATGATTCGATAACTTCGGTAATGAGAGGTTGTGCGGATTTATCGGCGAATAACCGACAATTAAACGTCTTTGTTCGAGACACGACGACACCGCCCCGCCTGCGCCTGCGCATGAGCAGGCGACCTCACAAAATGTGCATGCATAGAGTTAGGAAGGTTATACAAAATTATAAATTTGATACAGTTTATATTAAATACCGAAACCAAGTCTTACAACAGAATAGATAAGATTGTCATTTTATTATCAATATTATTATAATCAGTATACATTTTCGCGTGTTTCCCCAAATTTTATGGTCTAATTTAAGATTTCAATGGAGCTCTTAAGGTGTCTCAGCATTAACAAAAAGTAATCATCAGTTTATAAACAAAAAATTATAAGCTGGATATTAATAAAATTTATGTACTGTCAAATTTTTTTGATGTTGGTTAAAATTAGCTTGAAATAAATATGAAGAATCTAACATAGACGCAACCTTAGAAGTGACTTAACTCAAAACTGCAATTTGTGGGAAATGACAAAGAATGTCCCTTGAACAACCACTTTACAATCTTTTTATAACCAGTCTAAATTAAAGCAAGTCTTAGTTATACATATTTTCTTGGGGTATCCATCGAATCTAGCTCAAAGGAGGCTTTAAGAAATCAGGACATAACTTTCTTGTTAAATTAATAGAAAATAAAGCTTTCGAACACTTATATTATTATAAGAGATGGAATTTGCAGAAGAATCATGAACTAAAATGGAACTCATGTCACCGAGTATCAATAAAAGAATTACGGCTGGGTTACTTACCTTTCATAAAAGGTATTGGTTATAAAAAATAATATTAGTATGACCTTTAAACCCTTATTCTTTGGTACGTGGAGGACAAAGGGCACGTCCCAGAGCCAGACAAAACGTCCAGCCCCCACAAGACGAGCGAGGGCATTGTCGGCTGTACTTGCTTCACAAAGACCCTAATAAGAATCTTCACGCATTATAATTTATGGTTTAAATTTATTTGATCATTTTGTTCCGTCTTTCCTGTTGTTTTCGAAAAATAATTGTCAATGTACAATGAATCTTAACAATTTTTAATGACAGCGATACTAAAAATATTATTTAATGAAAGGAAAACATCCAACATTATATTAACATCACTTGTGTTAGCAATAGTTTTTAGTATTGATGGATTGGTTACTAGTTCCTATAGATTTATTATAAGAATACTCTCACAATACTCTTTTTTTTTTGTTGTAATAAATTTAATATTAACGTATCATGTAAATAGTAGTAGAAATATATTCTTTAAGGGCATCATGTGAAATTTAATTTAGGGGAGGAAACTGGCTCCTGCAACAGAGTTCTACTAGTGCAGAAGTCAGTGAAATCTTAATAATTTATGTATCATGTTTGTGTCTAATAAAGAATTATTATTATTAATACACTGAACAGTGCCCAGTTACGTGGTTATAATTTTCTTACTGAGTATTTCTGACGAAGTAATTGATACGCATATTATAAGTACTTAGTTAACTTTGATGTTACTGATTGAAAGTCCGAGGTGCTGCCAGGCTTCTTTGTGATAAGCTAACTTACACATAATATAATTAATATTGTAACGCATCTGTAACCAACTTAATACCACTTAGTTATTGTTGCATCGGAATCATATATTTCTTTGAATATGTAGTAACATTACTATCATTGGATGATTTTGCCAGGAGGCGGATAGCAGAAATATTCAGTTGCTTCTAGTAAACCCTTAGTCACATATATACACTTAAATATAATGGTAGAAGTATTATTAGATCGATAAAGCTCCTTTAAATAGATTTCAATGAGATTTAGTTGCTTGTTATGATTTTGTGTAACGCTTAAGTTTATCTGAAATCAATTCATAATAAATCCTTTGTACTTATTTATCGCCTTCGTCTTTATCACTCACTCACTCCCTTCATTTGATCTTTAGATGACTCGACATTTTACTTGTATTTTGGGAATAAAATCATATTCATTCGTTATATTTTACATCTTAAGACTCATTTTTGTTTGTATGGTTTTGTATTGTGTTATGGAAGAAAGTTTCTGTAGCAAAATATTGAGGTACTTTAAAACTACATGAATTTCAATGATTACGTTAACTTGCATGTTATTATTAGCTGTAGTGTTCTCAAAAGTATCAAGAAAGGTACTAAAACAAAGATTTTTTTATTCGTAGTTTTTTATTAGTTAGTGATACAACTACTGCGTCTTAGTGCCTTAGTCACACTTAAGTTAGGCAGCAACATAATCAAAATTTTATTCATTTTCGTCTCACACAAAAACTCCTCGATGTTATGACCATATTTTGAAAACATTAATACTTAAATCCTGCAACAGACAGTTTATATTTCATTACCATAGTACGTTGTTGGTACGTCAATCTCAATAGCATCAGCTTCATTCATAATCATTCAATGTACGTTATGAATTGAACTTTTATCCATTCATAAACTATTACGATTATAAGAATATAAAGATGATGCTTAGATACCATTGATTGTATTAATAAAATTTATATTATTAATGAAATATTCTTCACTTGGGCTCAATTATAAACTAAGTACCTTTCTTTAAACCTAGGAAACGAATAAAACTACTTACTAGTTCACTTGATATTACTAAAATTTCGAAGTGATTTTAAGCAAGTAGCAAGAAGCTATTAAGTTTATAAAACAAGTGATCCTGAGCTTGATAGTCAAAAAAAGGATTGTACAAAATATTTAACAGAAGTATAGGATATTTATAGCCCGTTTATCATGTTTAATGTTTGTAAAATAAAAGGTAAGAGTTAATTGTAGCGTCGAGGCTGAACGTGAACGATAATGTATGTCATCGCTCATAAAACAAAACCATCACTTTGATTTAAGAATATCCCTGATAGAAACACAGCGAGTGACTCGGCTCAACTTTACTCATCAAAGATTAAATTGAAACAGACAACATGCGCATACGCACACTCGCTGGTATATGTTTCGGATAGAAATAAAATCTAGAGAAATCTGTGAGAACTACTAAGATATTTTCAAAGTTTTTACAAGCTTTTATTTAACTTGCAATGTATGTTTGTAACGAATCATGCAACTCAATTTTGAAGCAGATATCTTCAATCAGTTGAGCCGAAATTTTGTCTAGATAAACAAGTTGATAAAATAACTTGATGTAATTGATTTTATCTATTAAAATGTTCAAACTTAGGAAATACGAGTAGGTACTCAAATCTCGCGACAAGCTTCTATATCATATAAACTATGTAATCACCTTACAAGTTATTTTAGCGCATTCAAATAAAAGCTTGTTTTTTAAAAAGGCTTTTTACTTTTAATTTATTAAGAATTAGCTTCTAACTTTAGCCTTAGCATAAATATTAGTACTGATCATAAATACTTTGTTAACTACGAGGCCAATAAGTGAGTGTATATATTTTAGAGTAGGTATTGATAAAAAGCACAATATGCATTATTTGACATGTGTTTTTATGGTTATGTTTTCTTGCATATTACTAAGTCGTGTGGAAGACAAAATCAGGATTTACATTAAAAAAATAAGAGTATTCCCAACATGAACATCAAATAAAGGTGTCTGTTCTAAATTTTCACCTTATAATTATTTAATTTGACATTTCTTTTTCTTCCATTTGTATGAATGTGTCACTGTCACTTCTCCTCTGAGAGAAACCAAACCTTTAGGCAGTAACGTTGTATACAATGACATACTCTCAATATACAAAAGCTCAGTGAATGTACGGGATGTGATTAATACAGGCACACCCCATATGTTAATGCAGGCTTTGTTTCCATGCGTAGGCGCATCCTGCGACGCTAAAAACTGTGACACGATTTGATTTATGGTAGAATTTTAAAGTCATCTTAGAGTCCTTATTACTTACCAAAACTTTATTAATACCCCAATGAGTGAGTAAATTTTGACCTTTTAAAAGCAGGTGTATAATCCAATATTCATTAATAATCCTTGATTGAGATATAAAACGAAAGATATATTTTACAATCAAAATTCAATGACAAATTAAGTATGTTTATTAATGTTTTTACAAAATAAATTCGGCTAAAATAGATATGCTGTCATATAATGCGATGTCACATTTTATCGAACGCCATATTTGTCAATATTTTCATAGAGCACGAGGTGACGTCACTCAGTCTTCTAAGTAATTGTAAATAAGTTTGAAAATTCAAAATTATACCCCCTACTCAACAATTTTGAACAAAAGGCTTAAATCAATGACGTAGCCTAATCAAAGCTCAGAAAGGCTGAAGTAGACATTAGAAACAAGAATAAGACGGTAACTTCCATTGTCAACACAAATACGCCACATTTGCTATAATTATAGGGCGTCACCCACAATCCCCTGTATTAGCTGAGCACCCACCACCCAGGAAACACACAACAAAATATAGTTGGTGCAACTATCTCTGACTTTATAGTACATTGCTGCTTTTATTTACGTTTAAAATAATTTTATGTATGGAACGCGTCAGTGTATCTTAAACAAAGTGAATAGCGGTTTGTAAAGTTTGGTGTTTCGGTGAGGGGGTGTCAAACCTATGATTACAGTATTATTAACAGAGGGGTACATTTGTGGCCAAAAATGTTGCAACCTACGTCAAATTTTAGCTGTTAGCGAATTTAATGGCGCATATGTTGAAATAGTTTGAACTTTTTAAAGTAGAATAAAATGAATTTATTATTAACTAGTATATAATCCGTATTGTAAAGTAACACGTTTGTACCGGTTCCTGGGGATTGTGAACTAGGTTCAGGTGTGCTTAATATCTTATACATAAACACTCGCCTCCATTGCCTAATATCTAACCATACTAAGTACTATGTACTAGGGTAGTGAATTCATCTTATGAAATTACTCATAAAACTGTTGCAGATCCTTCGCGACAGAGCTTATAAGTTGCCGTGGTATTGGCTGAGTTCGAAAAAATTACTAGTAGAAGTGGAAACTCTTTATTAAACTTTAGGAATTTGTATGGGTATATAGGTACAAATATTACAAAGCTGAAGAGTTTGTTCGTTTGGTAAAAGCTCTAATTTCAATAACTACTGGTTCGAATTAAAAAAATGTTTTAGTGTTGGATAGTCCATTTACCGAGGAAGGCTATGGGCTATATAATATCACGTTACGACCCATAGGAGCAGAGCATCATGCAGATCAAAAATCGCTTTCGAGAAAATAAGCGAACTAAAGTACAGTGATTTCAACGGTTTGCAATTTTGAAAAATCTGGTAATGCTACATGATAAACTTAAATTTATAATATCGCTGTTTTCCCAAAATCAGATTTAATAGCCAATTGATCAATCAACAGTGACAGCAATATTAACGGCAATAAGTTGTATCAAAGTGAAAGCATGAGTTATTTCAAGTAATCGCCAACCGCCACCGATTACCCCTTTTGCTTTACCGAAATAAATTACGCTTTATTACCTACAAGCGTTTTTCTTATATTTACTAAATTTATATATGTTACATAACTTAAATAATAATAACCAAACAGATGGACAACACACTATAACTATAACTTTAAATCAAGAAGGAAGATATAAACAAGTTTTTGAGTGAAATTTTACTTCACGCCGATACGAGTATTTACAACAACACGACTTCTCTACTAGAATCCAATAAATCTCGCGACTTACCTGTCTAGTATGTTTATTGGACTACCCCTTCATAGCTAAAGGTCCAACACAATCCAACGGATATTCAACTGTACCGTAAATTTTGAGACTAAAACGAAATCCTGTTGATGCTTTTAAAATAATAACAGACATACAACAACGTATGTAACCAAAAGAACAATCAAATTGAACTTAACTAGATCAATCAAATTGAAAGTTGATGGCTAAACGTTCTCAATAATAAAAGATGTATCAAGATCTGACTCCTTACAAACAAGCATTGTGCCCAAGTCCAAACAAATAGTCTAACTGTCAAATAGGAATAAATGAAACAATACTAATGACTTAGCGAAACAGAGCTCCCAAAATTAAATAAGGTAAAAAAGCGGGCAAGCGATCGATCACCGCTACAAAGAAAACAGAAAGACAGAACCACGTGAATGTATGGAACAAATTAAAAGCTCAGCATGAGGTGTTCCGCAGCCAGCTTAGGGCAAATATTAAAGCTGTCAGTTTTGTGTAATTTGAAAGCTCGTTTTCGTTATAAGTTATGTTATTGAATGTTTTGGGGGCATGGTTAAAGAGTATATAAATTATTAACCCAGAACTAAAAAGAAAGGTACATGAAGTTGAAATGCTATGTATACCTTTATATATTAATGAAGTAGTTGATCCAGCTAATAGAAAGGCAAACAAAATCGTTACTAAAGCTTCTTAGGGTGCTTGTATTAATAGAGTGAATGTAAATTCAGAGACACTAACCTAAATTAACTGAAAGTATTATAAAAAACAGTGAAGACGTTACTTAGAAGCAAAAAAACTATCACTTTTAACAAGTCTATCCAAATGGACATGGCACTGGCAAATTAAGCGCAATTTTGAGACCACTCAATGATGAACGTCAGGTGGTCAGTGATACCACTTTTTCAATACAAAGGCAATAAAAAACCGCAAGTCACGCACTAAATGCCTCAAGCCTCATGCCACAAGCCTCATGCCTCGACCAAAAGAAACAAACAAAAGTGATAAAAGCGCGCAATCACGCACCCACAAAATTATTCTTATAACACGTGTCAAGAATCAATTTGACTAACGTCGAAATTAACTGTGGGCGTACACTTAGATAAAAAAGTAATCGATGATCCATACCTTCAGCTATTGTTAAGTTTTGGAGTTTTTCATGGATGGATAAAAAATTGGAGTTCATCAATCAGGTTATTCGACAATGGATGCGATCGTTCTGATCTCAATTCCACGAACTTACTAATTTTGGACAATGGTAAATGGGATCAATTTGCTAGGTGCTGAGAATTGTTTAGATTGCAATTTTATCGGTCATCTTTAAGGGCTCTTTTATCTAGAAAAAATTGTAGAGCTTTTTTTTTTAAATTTAAGTTATTAAGAAGACTTTTTTGGGTCATCGAAAAAAAATTAACTACTGTTTTTTTTTTGGGTTTGTCATGACGTCTCTCTTCTCAATTTATATAAAACTATGTAATACTCAAAGGAAGTATAAATTCAAAATATTTGGTCAACGTGGTTATGTTGTCTCGCTGAGGATTTACGAGCCAACTTTGGGCAAGTAGCGCAATTATTTTTCGAAGTTAATGTTTGGTGTTTACCGAAAATAAAATAATAAATATCAGGGAAATTGTGAAGAGATAAATTGGAAGACTTTCTTTTTGTTGGAACTAACGTGTATTGACTCTTCATCAAAAATCAACCATCATTAGCTTTTATACATTAACTATAATATCCCCATATTTGGGCATCAAGTCCACGAAGTATAAACTTTAAAAAAAATAAAGATTTAAAGGAGAATAACTGTCTAAAGATATGGAATTTTAATGAAAAACTATGTTTAAAATAATAATAATTAGGATCTTATCTACGATTAGCTAACTTACTTTTTATTTTAACAATTTCCTCGTAACGAGAGCCTTAGGGAATGACACCAGAGTGTCTCCCAACCAAAATAACAGACAAACTTTCACATTTATTATTATGAGGTACGTATACAAAGTCGTAACTTATTCTGAATAGCAGTGTGGAGGTGTGAACAATATTTCACGATACATAAATACTCATAAATACGGACAAACTCAAACGCTGCGGGCTAGCTACAATTTGCTCTGGTGTGCTGATTATAATATAAACACTTCGGAAAAAACCATATAAAATGTAAACCGAAATGGTTTGATTAAATTTCTTATTTCATCTCAAACTCTATCGACGTTCAGCAAAAACTATAATTTTTTATCTAATATCTAAACAATATTTATTACTCAATCACATAAAAACGGCTGAATGGATTCCGATGAAATTTAGAACATAGATACTTTATAACCTCAATTAACACATAGGGTATTTTTTATCCCGGAAAAATTCAGTTCCTGCGGGATAATAATAAAATGTTTATTGAACGCCTGAATATTTTTATAGAGCAATATATTAAGAAATTAAAGTAACAAAAACATTAACTCAATCTTTTCTTCTTACTTTTAATAACTAAAAAAAAATAAAACCTCCAGTTTTCTAAGTAATGATTTCACACAGTTAACAATGGCAAAATATTTTATGTTGAGTAGTTTAGTGTCTATCACCACACGAGTTATTTACTTTCTTTATTTATGCAATACTCTAGTCGACCCGCGTGACTTTGTCTGCATAAAAATATATAGATTAATTATGTGTGTATATGTGAACAAAATGTTTTGTACTACCCTACACTTCTATCCCACGGGAATGGTATTTTTTCGGGATAAAAGTAACATACGTGTTAGTCCACCTTCTAAAGTATCCGTAAACCAAATTTAATTCAAATCGGTTCAGCCGATTTCAAATGAATCGTGCAGCAGTACAAGCAAGCAAGCAATTCATAGATGTCCTTAAACCTGCTCCTGGGTCACAAGCCCCTCATGTCTATACTCGTTTTCGTAGAGTAATAAGTATCATATTGCAGTGCTTGTACCATACTGATGAAACAAATATATGACATACCATTTATAGACACGCAATTCGCGATACACCATCTGATAGTGGAAAGAGTAACACGAGATATTGTCCGCACTACATCATATCCATATCTAGTGATGTGTCATTCATTATATGTAATCGATATCGATTGTATGTTTGAATAAATATATGTATATTACATATTTGTGATGTTCACACACAATTACATAAATACTTTTTCATAAAATAAAAATATGCTGTCTATTTACTTAAAAACCGATAGGATTGATTTAACTGATGTTTTTGATTATATGTATATTTTTAGGTGTAATATTATTGGCAGGATAAAGTTTGTGTCTCTAAAATTCAAACGAAGCCAGAAAATTCGAATATTTATGGAATTTTATTATGAAAATGTTAATAATTATGTATCGCTTATATCTAGCGCATTATTTACATCTTCTCTTGCGCTATTATATTATTATTTTATGGCAGTTAAGGGGTAAACAAGCATGCGGCCCAACTGATGGTAAGTGGGCACTGCTGCCCATGGACATCGGCAATACAAAAGATACCCTATTAAAATCCAATTTGTATATAAATGGTATGTCACAAACTTCATTATCCAATTTTCATTTGTTACCACATCATTGAGATAAATATTCAAAAATCTTTCTTTAAGTGTTAAAGAAAACCACCAACCAAGTTCCAAGAGTCTTTATGCGCTTGTAAGTAAAAAAATATATTTAACCAGAATATTAATACAATAAGATGAAGTAGAATATTCAGTTGAAATACGTTTTGTGCAATATCAAAAGATCTCTCCTTTCTTACGTCACTTACCACTTTACAATAGTTGTGTCGCGTCGCGTGTCGCAGTGAAAGTTACAAGGGATATTGTGCACTTTATTTTACTGTTTATGATAGCGTAAGTACAGTCAGATATCGGCTGTGCTTTGAGTAATAGCTCTGATATTTATATTAAGTGTCTTGTGTCTGAGATTTGTAAAGAAATTTACTGCTGTTGTTTTCTTGTTAACAAAACTATTTCTTTAAGTTGATTATATTTAAACATAGTTATCTGACCTGGTTCCTTAGTTAATAAGGAGAAGACTAAGGGGAATCGCATATAATAGTTTTGTCAATTTGGATTAAACTTTGCATTTAGATACCTATTTAGGTAGCTATTTTGCAGACATTTCCAGGCAGAACAGAAAAATATTTTATACTAAAACCAATTTTACACAAAACACTGTGTTTTTCGCCTTCACTAACTGTCGAAGACCGCCAAATGCGGATGAAACTATAGTACCAAGTTATCATAACAATACGTGAGTGCCACCGTTTTACAAAGCTTTAAAACATTTTTTTTGCTATCAAACTAATATCTAGCAAAATTTTAGATACTTGTAATGGATGAAAAATCAGCGAGCATTATTTAATTTTTTAGATATTTAGTTTTTATATCAAGTTACATTACAATCAGTAAAATGGTGTCAAATAGATAGGAACATACAAATATGAATTTTTCATATTTATTCATAAAAATAGTCATTATCTTATCAATTGTGAGAAATATAAACTAATGCCTAATCATTAAAATCACGTAATAAGTAAGCCTCCTTCTTGACATGATCTGACATCCGACAAACATTGTTCTAAAAAAATATCGAAGGTTTTATCTAAAATTTATGCGTTACAATAGATAATTTTCTTTTTAACTGTTTAATTGGTTATTTAATAATAAAAAAATAGTTTAGTTATGTTATCATTTTGATTATTTGGTTAGCATTGTTATTTTGTAGTAACCCAAGTACATCACTATTCATCCTACACGTCGCGTCGCGGCGAGTGTAGTGTACAGTGTCGACAGCGCGCAACACTAGGGGGCCTCACGCGTAGATACGTCGCGTCGCGTTGCTCGCGGCCCATAATTTAAAACCACAGATTTATATCCCAACAGTAGCATTAAATTTGTAATCATATATTGATTTACAGCATCGATAACGCGAACGATCTTCTCGGAACATTGCTATTGCGGCTGCTATTCGCTTTGCAACGGAATTACTTCGAGGCACGTGGGCAGCACTAGTTCTGTATTGCTCAACACTTATCATTCATACATACAAACTATAAATATATTTCTATATTTTTATATACATTGAGAAAATTAAAAATACAAGGCTAAGGTCAGTGATCCCCAAAATAGTCTATATGGACTACTAAGAGTCGATGATGAGTTTATAATGGGGTTTCGTTCTGATAGGATTGAGTTAGTCTGTCAAGTGATATCGCACAGTACATATTATAGTAGTGAGACTAGTGTAGTGTTGTGTCGTGGTGCTAGGTAATTTTTTATTTCAATATTTGGCAGCGAGGTCGAGCGCTGAAGGTGAGAGTTTACGGTCATAGAAGACGTCTTTAAACCTGCCAGACCAGGAGGTCTCAAGTCCCATGCACTGCTCGACTTCCGTCTAGATTACATGTTAACATTGCTCTCGTCAGTAGTGCAATATGAATGCACTGGGATATGAACCCACGACTTTTCGACCGTGTATGCAACGCTAACCACTGAGCCCCTATTTTTTCAGTTTTAAATAAGTTTAGAACCCTCTTCTTTACTTGATGATAGACTTTTTTCCCTTTTTTAGAATTTCGTACCTTAAAAGGAAAAAAAGGAACTCTTATAGGATCACTTCGTTGTCTGTCTGTCTGTCTGTCCGTCTGTCAAGACCCTTTTTTTTAGGATCGCGTAGAGGTATCAAGGTGAAATTAATATCAAATACTCGCGCCTGCGGTCCCTTGCGGCTGGCAATAAATCAAACTTCTAAGTCCACTCATTGAAAAGATATGACCGTTAATGTGGTCACTCATATAATTATAAGGTACTTACTAATGACCGAACGTCGTGAAATTTAGCACGAAGTAAGGACTCATAGCACAAATAAAGGATAAAATTAAAAAACTGTAAAATTTCTTTCTAAATCACTACAAAATTACCTTTCTTTGACTGTCACGCAAGACCCTAATTCTCAAAAAAACGTGAAGATATCAAGTTGAAATTTATACAAAGTATTCTAATCTCTAGTTCCTCAAATATGTAAAAATATCAAACTGATAAGTCGATTTAATGAAAACCCGCAGCCGGTTTTTTGGCAAGAAGCAAGCTCTTATAGCACTAGTATGGGCGGAAAATCCTAAAAATGGCAAGTTTTTGTTACATCACGAAAAAAATGATCTTTTATATATTTAGGTTTTGAGGCATTATTTGAAGATTACGTGAAGTTATCAAGTTGAAATTAATACTAAACATGTAAGTCTATAATATCTTGAAGCTGTGAAAAAATTAAACTTCTAAATATAAGCAATCAATAAATATAGCTATTTATACTGCAATGATAACAAGTACTTTTTCTGTAGGGCATTCCACAGGATATGCGGACATGAAAAAAGTCGATGTTTGCGATTTTAGTAATATTTGAATATATTATACAATATACTTCCTCTCGATACAGATGTATGTAGACAAAATATTTTTACCGTTTTAACTTTAGTTAACGAGTTTATTTTATGAAATTGATATTTAAAAAATTTAAATAAATTTATTCCATGAAAGAAAGAAATAATTTGTAAAACCATTAAATAATTTTTAAAATTTTTAATTTTTAGACTGGGGAATAAGGTTTAAAGTAAGGCAGCTCTTCCATTTACTAAAATGTTCAAAGCCTCTAGCTTAACGTTTATCAAGGCTTAAATCTATGCCGAAGACGTGTGTATGTATAACATATTCGAATGTTAGTAAAATCGCAAACATGGACGTTTTTATCGTCGTATCGTGTGAAATGGAATCTAAAGCTAATGGGCCGCGAATCTTAGCAACTGCTGTTGACGATATGACATTTTGTTAAATGACAACTTGTCAAATATTTTAATAGACTCAAAAAAAAAAGGTTCTATATTTAACAATTATGTTTTATTGATATATGTCCACTGACTTTAAAATTATTTTAGTGATTTTTTTTATTGTATTTTAATTGAATTTTTTTTGTTAAAAATGTTTTATCATATTTTCTTATATTCTTTTTGTAAGTAATTATAAATATGTCAATTGAAATACGCATTACTAATGTCGGGAATAAATGCCCCCCAATTTTAGTTTTGATAACATTTTAATCCAGACACGAAAATCAAAATTTGATAGTGTTTGTCCCTTTTTGAAGTTGTACGGAACAAAGCGCGAGTTCCAATTATTGGCATGTAAGTATAGTTTTATCATTTTTAATATAACAATAAATGGAGTTTTAACTCAACGATAGAGATTGAAGAAGGGCAAAAAAATATCTTATTTAATTTATTATTCAATTATAATAAGTATTATTTGGCCGAAATTAATAACCAATCTCAATCAAAAATCTTTAGATTCTAAATTCAACTTTGTATACAAAATACAAATTTGGATTCTGTTTACAATTTGTAATGTCTGAATTCTAGACACAAAGTTGGAATATGTCTATAATCCATAATCCAAAGATTTGGGATTGAGATTGATTAATGATTTCGATCGTAATGTGTATAGATATAATATGAGTAAAATGACACGAGTCATGCTGGAAACAATGGTATATTTGTCGAAACGTCCGTCGCCCGCGTCGCGTCGAGTATAATTCGATTTAGTCGACACTTCCTGTGCATTGTCGATCGTCTCCCGCTACGAGGCTGACTGGCGACCAGTGACTTGCGCAGGCGCACTCTCAAAGAGCATCACTCATAAGTCACAGAACTGGAAATTATAATTCAATAAATCGCCCTCGCTTCACTGATGTTAAAAAAATACCTTAAAATGATTTGGATAGCTTTTTCTGAATTCGATTCAAATTTATATATTTGCATGAAGCCCACTGCTGAGTCAGGTCTGCTCCTTAGCATGAGGAGGGTGTTAGACCATAGCTGGCCTAAAGACTGGCAGACTTCACACACCGACAGAGAACATGGAGAGCTCTCGGGAGTGCAGGTTTCCTCACGATGTTTTCCTTCACCGTTACAGCAAGCGATATTCAGGTTTTGTTTTTTTTTTGGGGTTCTAACCCAGACCTCCTGGGTAAGACATTCCCTAGTCTTAACCAGTGGGCTATTACTGCTTCTAAACTGTTATATATTAAAGACTCTTGTATCCATCGTAGTTGAATTGTAATAGTGTAGCGATAGGTAGCGATTTGCGAACCAACCGTGTTTCACAAGCCCCAGTTACAGTTCGATTATTTTCTATTTTTATTTATTAGTTTACATCGGACAACAGTGGATATTTACAATCAACCTTATATATATAAATGTTTATTTTATTTAATTTAATGCGTCATGTACTGACGCATCTCCTGCGGGATCATTGTCCGCACGAAATGCCTCAGCACAGGCGCATGCAAGTCATCAGATATGACTTTGAGGATGCTGTTGTCACTCCCCCGAAGCCTTCTTATCAGCAAAGCTACTTTCTTCCTGACAATGGCATGAAAGTCATCAGTGTGAACTTGAGCAAACATACTGGAGGCACTACAGAATCGGGGGAGTTTCAACATCATCCTGAAAACATTATTGTATTGGATGCGCAGGGCATCTAACGACCTTTGGGAACACGCAAACCACAGGCCTCCCGTGTACAGACCCTGACAGTATGCTTTAAAAAGCGTTATTTTGACCTTGACAGTACATCGGGCAAATCTGCGGGCCAGCATGTTCCCTCGGGCCGCCAGCGCCCTACGTTCCCTCTCCACATCGTCATCATCTTTAAGGTCGTCAACCAGAATATGCCCCAGATATTTAAACCGCGTTACTCGTTTTAAAATCTAAATTATGTATCTTAAGTTTTGGTATAATATTATAGAGGCGATTAACCCAGCCAACTCCTGGTGTTAAGGGATCACTTTCTCGACTGGCTTGCGCTCACCAGCATCGTTGTTGTAGACATATATCAGACTCACCTTCTTCTAGACTCACGTTTTTTTTTAGACAGCAAACTTATATAGACCCTTTTTATAGATAGTTTCATACCTATTTGTATGGTCTGTGTAAAACGTGTATGTGTTGTGCGCAACAACGCAGCGGGATGTAGGTGTCAGTGTGAGGTGCGCGCACTATGATTTGCGCGCTCCGTTGCTCCACTGATTGATAACACCACTGCGTAATAAATGAAAACTTCATTTAACGCTTTTCACACTTCTAAACTATTGTTGTTTCACTAACTGTTGTGTTATGAGTGTAATTTTGATTATATTTAAAATTAAGCAGATGACATATTAGGCAGGGCTCTTTAAGATGTGATTTTATTTAAGATATAGCATTAATTCTCAATGTATACAATATTTTCTGGTTAACAACTTGAAAGACAATTTATCAAAAGGTACTACTTTTTAATATATGCCTAATTCAATATTTACATACGAAATTGACAAAGTTTACTATCATTCTGTTCTTTTGCATGACTGCATATATATATATCTCAAAAAATACTAAACAAATTTGTATGTAGTTCTAACTGCTATAATCAGCATTGGACTTAAAAGATTTGTACATATTTTGAGAACTTAGCATTAACTTATATTCAGAAATAAGAGCCCCAATTCCTAAACCACGTAACGCATTTTGATACAGTTTGAAGTGGAAGAAAGACCAATAAACATGAAAGATTTGTATGTTTATATAGTTTCAAGATATAGTAGGTAATGTCTGAAAAAATATATAAAACTAGATAACCCAGTTAAATAGCAACAGCGGAGATAACCTTCCGAGAACAATATCAGTCGAAAGCCGCTAACGCGTGAAGTCGTAATCTCTAATAATGAAACATTATATATTCGCGCCCACGAGCCGCAAATAATGACGAAATGCCCGACGAAACAAAACAAAACGCATAAGTGCTCACCACAATCACCATACAACAACATAACAACAACACAACACTACAACATTGACAATTGTGTAAGAATTTAATGATGTGTGTAAAATCAATCGTAGAAAATTCAAATTCGAAATCTATTTTTAGATTCATTTTACAAAGATTTTGGAATACAGATTAAAAATAGATTCCACATTTGAATTTTATATACACAAATTTTGAATTTGGAATATATTGTCAATTCAAAGTGTAATGATGTGTGTTAACACTCACTAATGGCTGAAATTAATAATCAAATCAAATTCTCAATTCAAAATATTTGGATTGCGGATAGAAAATAGATTCCAAATTCAAATTTGTGTCTAGAAAATTCAAATTCGAAATCTATTTTAGATTGCTTATACAAAGATTTTTAATTACATAAATGCATAAATTGCATAAATTTGAATTTGGAATCTAGGTATATTCAATCCATTATTTAATGATTCTCAATTCAAAATATTTGGATTGTGGACTGAAAACAGATTCTAAATCAAATTCGAAATCTATTTTCAATTTATTAATGAAACATTTTGGTATACAGATTAAAAAAAGATTCCAAGTTTGAATTTGCGGTCATTTCCAATGTAGTCTCATGATCTGTGTAAACATTAACTAATGCTCGAAATTAATAGATAATAATTCTCAATCTCAAATCTTTGGCTTATGGGTTGAAAACAGATTCCAAATTCAAAGTTGTGTCTAAATAATTCAAATTTGAAATCTATTTCAGAATTTCCATTTTATATTAATTTCGGCCGTAATGGAGAAATATAAATAAATGGCAATAGATCTTTTTGATTTCAATCCTAAATCTTTAGATTAGATTGAAAATAGATTTTTAATTCGAAATATGACACGAGTTATATATGAGTTTGATTATTAATTTCGGTTAAAGAAATGCTTTTGTATTTCAATGAATATATAATACTTTAAAAAAAAGTTATGAAGAGAAAAAAAGTAGTGTTAGCTTATTGTTCATTAATAAGTAAATGGTCACACACTCGTGTTTAACACAAAGTGTGTGAAATGATTGTTAACCGGCGGTAGGAACCGTGACGTCATCGTCAGTTGCCACCTCAGTAATCACGTGATTACTGTAATTACGCTCTAATGTCATTTATTCGCTTTTGATGATGATTGATAAAATTTTAGCTCTGTTTAATCAAATAATTGCATGACGAAGTGCTTCCTGACTCAACGCGAGAATATTTTAATGTGATCTAATTATTGCTTTTTAAACATTAAATGCTAGCGTGACGCCCTCGCTTCCCTTTGGTAGGTAATAATCAAATTTTCTATTACGTAATATTCACGCATTTTCACAGATTTTTTATTCTGAGAAATCTGTTGAAAAATAAGTCCTTAAGAGGAAATCAGTCGACACTTTTTGCATACAAGAGTTGTCCCCTGTTTCCTCCACAGGATAATGAAGTTACAGAAGAAGAAAAAATACCATGCGATATATACGTACCTCTGCCATGATTGTATGTTTTGTTTTTTTTTCTTATTTGATTAATATAATAGAAAAAAAAAACTTTTAAAATTAAAAAAAACGACTTTTTTATTTACATTTGCAAACATCCAACAAACTAATTATTACTAACATAAACCAAAAAATCAAAACGTACGGTCATAGCTTAGACCCTGTACTGCGTTCAAAATCGGTCCAGATTTGGAGGAGGAAACAGGGGATTACGAAAGGACGATTTTCTTAATGTTACGTAGGTACAATCAGTTCGAGCTGTAGTTCTGAATTATGTTTTTCATCTATTTACCTCTCCTTCTTGATTTCGTATCACGCAGCAACGGAGCAGTAGTGTAACATGTTAATAACGAGCTAACCTTCCTTCGCTTCGCTGAGATAGTAAATGTTAAAATTAGTAAAATAGATAGTCTACATAAGAAAATATTTATAAACTTTATTATATCTTTAATGTACTGATACATCGAGTTTAAAGCTTTGCAAAAGGTCAAAGTCTTATTAACTACCCCTAATTGAGTAACAATCCCATGGTGTGAGTGAACACGGTTATTTGTAGTCGAGGGAGGATCTTCTTCACGTAATGTCCTTTTGACTGTCCACACGTTGTTACTACGGAGACAGCTTTATAGCTCATTTCTTTAAGAAATATAATAATTAAGTTTTCAGGCTAAAAATTAATATTAATATCGTAAAACTTTGATTGAATTTAAATGTATATCGCACCCGATCGGAAGAGACAGAATAGCGATCGTCCTCCCATCGCTCCCACTTATTGACAAGTTATGTGATATCTATTAAGCTTTATTTAAAAATGTATTGCTTTATATTTTATGCTTAAAAGTTGTCTTAATACCAACCTATCTATACAATCACTCACTAACTCACTCGTTTAATTTTTCAAACATTCACAGGCTCACTCACTAATGATTTATTATAATTCACCTTTCAATTTTAATGTAAAATTCCCTTCTATCTGGGAACTGTGCCTTTCGGGATAAAATTTATCCTATGTATTAATATTAATAGGTTATATCATCTTTATGATATCTATTAAAATTTATTTATTAAATCCTCCCATAATATTTCAGTACAAACTCGAGACATATGCCATTTTTGTTCTAATAAATTATAATGCTACTAATAATTTAACTTTAGTTATTAGATTTCATTAATCACTATTAAATCCACCTCTTCGAGGAGAAAGCAAAGTGTCTAGTTTTCTATTCTTTCAGCACTTTTTCAGTAGAATAAAGAACATACTGTAATCAGTAATAGGTCTCATAACTCATCCTTATCTAGTGCACTGCGACATTGAATATAGGTTAACTATGGACTCACACTACTAGGTAAGAAACACGCAACTGTTTCTTTTGTTGTTCTACTTTACATTTTTAATAACTAACTATCCCTTCTTCTCTTATTTACATTTAAATTTAATCTCCTAAAAGAAGTACTGTAGTCAAATTATTCTCTTAAAGTTTTAGACATTTTTGATCACGTGATTTGTGATTGGTTCAATCTTTAAAACGATTATATACCGTATAAATTCTATATAGTAACATTTATGTTACTAATCATTTTATGTTTAAATTATATGAAGGGATAAATGCAACAAATAAGAAACAAGAAAATTCCAACCAAACCAACTAAAATCAAGTTATTTCAACATTTTTGAAGACGATAAATCGAGAGGTGGTATTTTATAGTTCTATTACTTTAATAGTAGTCAGTAAAGAATAATATTTCGTATAAAGAAAGCCGTTTCCATGTTACAAAAGGACACGCTTGAAAAAATAGTTAGTGCATTTAGCAGTAGATGGCCCTATCTGTTGACACATCGCCCTCGCCCCCATTCTTATCCTTTACGGCCTTTTAACTGGCTCTTACGGACGAACTGCCTCTGAAAAGGTTATGTGAAAATACTTTTATGTATCATACCATTTATTTTACTTTAGGGAGTATCCTGAAAAGGGCATCGTTATTTAATAAAATATTAAAATTCTGTTACTAGATATACAACAGCCATCATGGCCTAAGTTAACAATGCTAATGTTAAGTGGATTAATATGATTAGTACTTAATGTCCTAAACCTTATTTAAGTACTGTGTATGAAAAAAAATTAATTGCGCCACCTACAGCCTTATAACATGAGGGAAACAAAATTTACAATTTAGATGATATTTCCCAGTAGTGTGACTGTTCTATTGTACGCATAACTAACATCACCGGAGATAGAGATATCTTACAAAATACACACCTTTATTAGAAAATCGGGACAGGTTACTAGAAAAATATCCAGAACATTTACAGATGTCAGCAAATCGAAAAATCAAAGGACAAGTTGATCCTCTAAATTGTTTCGTCACATCACTATCTAAACGTTTGGCACTCGGAAAAACTTTGATCCCCTGATCCTCAAGATCTCCAGATTATATGTCAATAGTCAATATGAGCTGGCCCCTAAGTGTACACTCAGCTTTACTTGATCACGTAAATGATAAGGAGCTAGAGAATCTTGGATTGAACAAAAACTGGGAATTTGAAGTTCACTGATCAAAAGTGTTTTTATTATTTTCTAAGGGAGACACTTGTTCATTTCAAGGGTAAGAAAAGCTATTTTTTAATATGTAAAATATTTTACCACTATTTGAAACTACGACAATAAGGCAAAAAATTTCGCTCTGCTTTTGGTAGCTATACTGCACAGTAACACTCAATATCAACATGTAATCTAGATAAAAACCGAGAAGTGCCTGGGGCATGAGACCCAGAAGAAGGTTTAAAGACGTCTTTTATAGCCGTGAACTCTCACCTTTACCGCTCGACCTCGCTACCAAATATTAAAATAATAAAGTACATTACTCACGTGTTCCTCGATAATCTGGGGCCTAACGCGACACCACTAAATAGCACTATACTATAACACTAATCTATAACTAAAAGTTATATATATATATATATATATATTGTCTACACGTCGGTATATAAACAGTGTTGCTAACATTTTAAATGTTTCTCAATCAACAGTAGCGATATAATATTGAGTATCTGGATTGATTGGCATTAAAATAAAATAATTTTTTATATCATATTTCGTTCTAGAGATAGATTTTTCAATACAAAAACTAAATTCCCCTATACCTAAAGTCCCAATCTTGGAGATGATCCTACACATAAGTTTGAAAGTAAAACATTGGTTGAGTCAAATAATATAAACGCAACAGACGTTAATGTGTGTGGACAAGGAAGGGCTATAAGTGTAAGTCACCGCCCTTCCTTCCGTCTGTCCGACATCTTATGACACTTATGTATATAATAAACTAGCTTTTTTCGTATCATATAAATCCATGTTTATCCTCTTAGGGGTTGAATTAGTGAAAAGCATTCAGCAGTAGTAGCAATTGCTCTGTAACCATATTAGACTTCACCAGTCGTTTAAGGTTTATTTCCCGATCAAGGAAATTAATTACAGAGGATAAAGAAATCCTTAGTAATAAGGGATAAATCTGGTAATCCAAATAGTAACCTCTTATTAAAAATGAGTTTTTCCTTTTCCAGATGTTAGAATACCTAATATTTTACAATTTTATGTCAATATACTAGGCACAGCAGATAAATACAATAAATAAAATGAAACTTTATATGTTATAGATCTTGAAGATTAATACTAATAGTTAGAGAAACAAGGAAAGTAATCATTTAAGAGGAAACATGTGGGAGGGCAAGGAAATGGGGCGTCTGTACAAGTCCGGTTGAAGTCCGCCCTTCCTTCCTGAGAGGATAATAAAACTACTAAGAAATAATTAATTATAGAAATGACTTATTTGTTTATGTAAGAAACCAAATAAGGTAATAATTAACCTGATGAACATAAAGTGGTGATTATAAATCAATAGAAGATGAAGCTGGTACTAATAATACCAATACATGTGCTTTAAATGTCTTACACAAACTAGTGTAAAGTTTGGGAGAGAATTCAAATTTCCTAAGACAATACAAACACTAAACACATAGAGCAGGTATATAACGAATTCATATTTATCACATAGCTCCTACATCGCGTAAGGCGCTCCGAGCTGCACGACTAATCGAATTTTCGGTTCTAAGTTATTCTATTTGAAGTGTAGACTACGTTTATATGCGCCGATTCAATTAAAATTTATATTATTGAACATATTACATTCATTTTGACATGTTACAATTTCTACTCAATCTCAATAGAAACTTTAATTAATAGTTTATCCACTTGATGGTTTTAAAAATCAAAATTCTCCTGTACAAAATCTATGTTTCTAGGCTCATATTTTTCAATTGTGTAATTTGTTTGACAATCATTTAAAATACCTATATACTAACCTAAAAAATCATAAAGGACTTGTATGCTCTTTCAAGAATCGTAATCGTAAAGCCTAAATATCCCAGGTAGGTATAGATCTAGCAAACAGGTGAGTGTAAGCAGAGCGGCAAGTTCTAAGATCCCAATCCCGTAAACCGGGATTTGTATGACCGATCCCACGACAACTTTCACAATTACGGGATCGCAATTTGCAAGTGTTCTACCTTCGAATTATAAGGGATGTTGAATTAATTTACTAATTATACTTTATTTATAACTATCACCTTTACTGTTAGACGTCTATAGTTGGCCAGAGGAGAGAATTTTTCTCCGATTCATCTTTGACCAAGACCATTAAAATCGAAAGGGTTTGATCATAATTACTTGTCCAGCAAAACTTTGACAGGTATTTAGTATTCACCTTAGACATAGCTGCAGGTTTATGAGATAATTCTTCTCAATAATGTAAAAATTTACATGACCCTCATGACCCATAAAGGTTAGTCTTCAATAATTCAGTATTCTAATGGAATCTACTCGTCACACTGAACTAGCTAAGCTTATAAATTGTTATAGAACTGGTGAATGAAAATAATAGAATTGAATACCAGTAGAAGTATTACTAACGGTAGCTACAAAGTATGAAGAACATTGAACAATACCAACCCAGTTAATACAAAATACAGGTCACAGGAACTTAGTGATGCGCGTGACGGCGCGGCGTGACATTTCGATATCGATAGTCCGCTTTGTCCGTCCAACTACCCACTACCGACTGCCAGACACGCCGATAAAAAGATTACACGTTTGCGTATACGAATTGTGCGTGATGTGAATAATAATGCGCTCTCCCCTTTAGTGGTGGCACTAATAGATTTTAATCGTCCCTACCAGTGACAGCGGGAATTTGACTTTTCTCTATATGTAAATGAATGATGGACACTCACTTTTACATTGCCATAATAATACAATTAGTATTGTTTTTTGACCACTAGATAGACTGACCTTATCAAACATGTCGCAGGATTTAAATAGATGCAAGTGACACGAAAATAAATCAATATGTAAATATATATTTAAGCTAGTATCATTAATTTTTTATTCTCACAAAAAAATGCCATATCTTCACATGCATCTATTGAAACATCATCCAAATACCAAAAGATTTTTCAACGTCATTTTCTGTAGATGGGAATTGAAAACAGAATATCATAGAAACTCTTCTTATAAAAGGAAAAAAGCAAAAGATGTTACGAAACCACTTGCCTTAAGAATTTTTTTACCATCAAATGTGTAAATTATAATGTGTAAAGTATATTGATTTATGTACAATGTTCTAAACTTTAGGTAATCATCGTATTTGCCAACCTTTTTCTTGTTTTTTTTTATTGCACATAGACCTTTCTCACATAAACAATTTCCAAACAGCTTATCGTAAGTGGTTCAGATTTGAATATTTTTATCTAGTTGCTTTGAAATATTAATGGCGTTTCAGGCATTAAGAGCATTATGGACACCCTTGTTTTTGTTCGAATTTGCATGATTGGGGGACAGTGGGAATATTCCGTGTTTGCATGCGGACGGATCAAAGAGATGCATTATAGCAATGTATTCGCTAACACGTAAATAAATAAAGATAAACATTGCGAGGCTTTTGTCGTGAGTCGCGGCTGTCGATGTGGTTATATTCACATGCCTAGTGCAACAAAAATATTCTGAATCTACAATCCTTAGCAGTTGCTAAAAAAAGTGTTTCAGGATTTCACAAAATTTCTTTACTCTCTTACCGTTTGTTTTACTGATCTGAACAATCATCACGGAAGAAAAATAAGCAGTGATAGCCTAGTACCTAAGGAGTCTTTATCTAAACTTCCATCTTTCCGCACCTTTTATATTGTCCTTCTCTTATTCAAATAACCGCGAGATTTATTCTAACTTAAATAATTTTATTTAATTAAATTATCATCGTCATTATTTGTTTTAAAAAATACTAAAACTAAGATGTTTGTGGTAAAAATTGGATTTTATTATAAACAGACAACACGTTTCACTAAGTTTGTTTCTCGTATACACTAAATTATCTGTTCAAATATTGTTGTTATAAATGAGCTATGGTTTTATGCTTTTGCTTTCTGAGATACTTACTGACTTTATCCTTGAAATACTTAAAGTTCTGCATTATAAAAATCACGTTTACGAGGTATGTGACCTTGGTTCTTTACATTGAGTTATTTACTGAGAGTAATATGACATCATATTTTACAACAAAAGTATGATAGTCATAATGAAACATCGACGCTCAAATGAAAGCACAAGACGCTCGGTTAAAAGATCAATAAAGTGATATAGGGACAATACTCGTATATCTAGCGATAGTGGATGTCTGCCCATAATATTCTTGGGGTGCATCTCATTTGGCTTAAGAACCTGCCTTTGTCAACAAAGTTGGGGAAGGAAAAATCGATAGCCGCAAACGGCAGGCCTCGATCAGGGCTCGCTTGTTTAACGTAATTCCTCTCTTATTTAAATTTTAACTTTTCAATATCTGCACTGATTAAATTGTTCTGTTACAAATAGCTGTCAACACTAGAAATCCTCCGAAAAACTCCATGGAATCTTTGCTGCTTGACCTTTGGACTCAAAGTACTTTTAGACAACTGAAACTGTTAAAAGGCTGTCAAAACTTCCAAGATTAGGTAAACTACGTCCATGAGAAAATTTAATATTTCTAGAGCAAAGAATATTTTACTTTTTATAATAATTTTTAATTACACGCCATTACTTTTCAATACAACGGACGGTCTACTTGTTAATTATACGTTTATTAAAAACCTAGATAAAGAAGAAGAGGAAACAAGAAAAACAAGTGAAAGAAAAATTGTTGTTAATTCTATGAACATTGAGACAAAAATAATAGAGGAAATTGTTCATGGATCAAAAATATCAAATACTGACTTCCAACAAGGTCAAAGAGGAAGGTTTTATTTTTATCCCCATCAAAATACTATCAGTTACAAATAATACTTATCTTTATATAGCTATGACAATTATTACGATGACAGGAGTAGATATAGCTTGAGGTCTCGAAGCAAGCGGTTCCGTATATGGCAAAGGTCAGGGTTACTTGCACTGAATATAGGTGTACTGGAATTCCGTTGGAGCCGCAGGAAATACCTATCTTTATAAAGACATTGACATATTATGGCGTATTTTTTTATTTGTGTATTTGTGTTTACCTAATGTTAAGAGGTCACCGTTATTTACAGTTATCGGTAACACGTTAACTGTGGTAACCAAATTCACCTACTCTTTCTATGGATCGTAAAAATCTTAAGATATTTATTTATCAATATTGATACGATTGTCTTAAGAGTAGACTTATTTTTTTATATCCCACACAATACCAATGTTTTAGAGCTAATAAATAGAAGGAATACTATCAAGAATTAGCAGATTCAAGCACTTTAATGATTTGAAGTCGTCACTGTTACCAATGTATTGAATGACTGAATCAGATGGCAGATTCACTTCAGTCTACTAGTCACATGTCACCTTGACCAAATAGTATCCTGCTCAGAGTGTACCTATTTAGTTCTACGGTTTGTCAATGTCAACAAATTTGTCCGATGATCAGTAACAGTAGCATCATCATTGTGAAAAGTTCGAACAACTCTTCCCAAAGTATTTCAATCTGGTAAAGCTCAATAAAAGCGATGAATCACTTATTAATACATTATTTAAGCTAAATACTTGAATAATTAAAGCAAAAATACACAATCTCGTAATAACAGCTAAGAATATTAATTGGTTCTCATTAGTATGTGAGGCAGGAGCAATTACACGATTATATAACATTTACATAAACGATTTAATAACAGTCAATCTACAGTAGATCCATAATAAATGACTTTTTTAGAATTCGGTATTTTAAAAGGATCACTTCTCGTAGACCTAAAATCTACTTAAATTATAATTTGGCGAAATAGGGAATGGAATGGCTTGGTAAGTTGGTCAGTATATGGAAACGAGAGTATTCGAACTCCAAAGATAAGTTTGTTCTTCCAATGTGTCTCTAAAGACAACTATAGTAAAATAAAAGATCATATCAAAGGTGACAAATTCTTTTTTCTAATAATTTGTGTTTAATATTTTTTCATAAGTGATAAAATCCTGCAAAGTATTTTAAGCTTCAGGAATTAGTGACTTGTTAATTGAAACGCAGAGTTTAAATCGCTTAAAGTTTTATCAAAATCAAATAAATGGTCTGGAAACCTAAATAGCAGATATAACAGCGATTTAAATCACATCAGTAGTAAGTCAACCTGAGTTAACGCACCCACGTACATAAACGATAACAAAGATTTTTCATTAGTACAAAGTTTTCCGCTGAGAACGAAACGCTCACCGAATTTAAATCGCACTTGCTTTATTACGTCGATATGTAAATTTTGTACAGCGTCACTACCCTTATAAACCCTGTTTGAATTGAAAATTTAGTCGAACGAGAGTAAGCTCCATTCAGCCAGTACGGCTACGTCTTTCAGCCAACTCGCTTGTTGTGCTTGTGAAAAAACCTATATTCTACCTAATAATTGAGCTAAATACCATCAAAATGAGTAGAATAGTTTATGTAGTGGTTATTGTACACGTGAGGTACGGTGATCTGTCAAATGTGACAGAGATAGCGAATAAATAGCGGAGGGTTGGAGGGGGAGGGATCGCGTGTAAGAACGTAAGTAAACAAAGCAGTTGTATTCGTATTGTAGATAAGATTCTTTGATGTAGAGTATGGTAAGGAAATAACTTCAACGTAGTTATTCCCAAAGTGGTCTATATTGACCTCTAAGGGTCGATGACAAGTTATAAGGGTCTATTTAGGGTCGGTAAGATTATAAAAGGCTGTTAATGTGTTTATTGGTCTTGGAGATTGTGTATAAGATTTGGTAATAAAAAATATGAGAAATGTAAAAACATACTAAGTAGTCTATAAGTCACATATGTTTGGGAACCTCTGGATTAATGTCTGTGAATGTTTGGTATTAATAAACTACACGACATAGGAATAACTTAACGTAAAGCGACACAGTGACGTGTTTCAAACCTATCGTGCTAATCTAGGGTCATTTATGTATTTTGAAATCAAAATCGGACACCTTAATTAACTATTTACTGACTAGTAATACCGCCCTCGCTTCGCTGTAGTAAAAGTAAGGTAGTGATCTTGAAGTTTTGCAGATAGATAATCAAAGCATATTTAAGTATAATCCTACTAATATTATAAACGCGAAAGTTTGTAAGAGTGTATGGATGTTTGTTACTCTATTACAAAAACTACTGAATGGATTTTGATGAAACTTTAGAATAATAAGCTTACACATCAGAATAACACATAGGCTATAATTTATAATGATATAGTTTGAATTATCCAAAATATAGCGGGTGAAACCGCGGGGCGCAGACATGTCCTTGCTTCGTCTAAATAATCCCGTTTGTAATTAAATAAAACTTACATTTTAAGTTACATTTGCAACAAATGGATGTAGATGTGGAGGATATTTATTTTCTTGCGACATAGTGTATGATGTCATAGTGATTTTGCATCATAGTTGGCATGAAACTATTGACAATGGCTTTACTACAAACCACTATTAAGATACCGCACCTGATTGAATTTTTAAATTGAATCCTTTATTTTTTTAATAGACCTATTCAAATATACGAATCTAATTTATCTCTGGTGCAGGTTGTATGGTCTTATTGCAATAATCACAACGCTCGTCTCTACTGCTCTATCTCGCTTTCAATAAACTGAGTAATAAAGTTAGTAAGTTACATGATGATCAACAAGGTAAAACTACCACCAGTTTTACTCCACTACACTTCATTGCAGTTTCACTACAAGAGAAAATATTTAATCTGTGATTTGTTTTATTACCTACCCTCTCGACAATATAACCTCTATAAATCTGAGGGATCAGGTAGTGTAGTTCAGTATATCGAGAAAAGCCTACATTGTGAGTGTAGTGATCATGTCAAAGACGTCCTTGATCGTGTACCTAGGTCACAACCCTCAGGCACTTCTCGGCTTATTTCTTTCGTAAGTATCATGCTGGCATCATATTGTTTTTGCAAACAATTTGACTGAATGAGTTTTACTGTTTTGTAATACCTAATCTACCGATCTCAGTTTTCCCGCCAGAGATGATAAATGGAAGTTCTACTTACTCATGACATTTATGCAGCGCTAAGTCAATGCAACTTTAATAATACATAACTATTATTTGAAATCTAAAAAAAGTTACAGTATGTACTTAAAGTAAACCGTTACATTTCAATTCACAAAACCTATAAAAGTATTATTGTATCGAAACTTCAATCGATGACCACTCCATCTTAGCTGCATGCCCTCTGAGCCTCAGGCTACGATTACCATAACAAGGCACCATTACGCACCTCAGGCATATACTGTACTACCCTCAAATACCAAAAAACCCTACCAAAACTGTATGGACCTTAAACAAATAGGGATATGGTCGAAAATTGGATTTGTTTATGTTTTTAAAGCATATATGAGGGTAGTCGTGTCTTTTGTTATAGAAAACTAGAATTTGACAGTAGAACGCTTCGTTTGTCAATTGCCATCGATTATGTATGGTAAAGTTGGCAGCCCGGGGCTAATGGGGTCCCTAGTTAGGTATTTTTCATCAGTAACTAGATAACAAGTGGTTTTAAATTGGAATCTACATAATAATGCGGAGGGTGTCTAATAAAGTTTAGGGGTTGCTGCAGTCACACCTTACTTTGTTCATACGCAATTACTTTTTAAAGTACCCACTTTTAAGTAGTGCCTGAGGCTTGTGACTCTGATGCAAGTTTAAACAGCTCTTTCACTGCAAAAACTTCTACCTCGACTCTTTCGATTTATCTAAACAGAGCTCATAAGTAGTCCAGCCGGTGGAAGTATTTTTTAAATAAGCTAATACACTACTAACCAATTAAATGGGAAATAAGTAAATGGCGACTGAAATAAACTATTGTGCACATAAGATAAATAAGCTAGCAGCAATCTATATTAAGGCCAATGAGGGCAAGAAAAAGCAAACATGGAGAAGTCTCTCAAAAGAGAACAATATAGAGAAATGAATAAAATTTTATATTATATTTTTATTTCATTTTTAAAGCTTATTAATGTTTTAGTGCAATGGAAGGAGAATACTTCGAAAATGTTTGTCGTTGCTTAAAATTATAGAAAAAAAAATATTTTAAATGCTCTACTCATGTCTGGAAAACATAGATAAAATTTCTTCAATAGAAAGTAGCAATGTTCAAAAAAAGGCCTCTTATTATACAGAAAAACTTGTTTATTTATTATTTATTAAATAAAAAAACACAGTACAAAAATACCCTCGTAAACTAATAACAATTCAAAATTTTGCCGACGCATCGCATTTTCCTTGTTAAAATAAAGCCACGGGTGGACGTTTAAAAAAACACCGCTCGGAGCCGCCACGTGTTATAAATTATCAATATCCCATGATAAAACAAACCTTTCTGTTTGTTTGTCGGTTGTTTTTATACACAACCGGGTAGAGGTAGAGGCTTCACACTCGGCTACTCTTTAGGGTGCCTTAATTTAGCCAGCAGCTTGGAGTCAATACTGTACTGTGGGTATAGTAATGGCTATGGTTTTTAGGGTTCCGTACCTAAAAAGTAAAAAAGGACCCTATTACTAAGGCTCCGCTGTCCGTCGGTCCTTCTTCAAAGTCAAAGTCAAAGTCAAAATTTTTTATTCAATGTTGGAATTTACATTCTCTTATTGAACGTCGGAATCTACCACCCTTTCGGAAACGACCTAACCCAGACCTGAGAAGAATGGGCGCAAGAACAGCGGGACTGTTTCTTTTGGATATTTTTTATCTTTGATTTTTTAAACGCCAATTTTTATAACAAGTATATTGATACATTGAGAAAGCCTGGAGCGAACGCATCATTCCCAAGGCGTGACATCTTCCAAAAAATCTTTAATGTTATAATAGCCTTTGTCACACAAACGTTTTTTAACTAACTTTTTAAATTTTCCTATAGAACAATTTTGAACGTTTTCTGGGATCCTGTTGTAAAAGCATACACATCGCCCAACAAAAGAATTACTAATTCTACTCAATCGAGTTGTAGGAGTAACAAGTTTGTGTTTGTTCCTAGTATTGATGTCATGCAAGTCACTATTTCTAATAAAATCATTAATATTTTTACGCACATACATAACATTTTCAAAAATATATTGTGAAGCAACAGTCAATATATTAATATCTTTGAATTTATCTCTTAAAGATATTTTAGGGCCGAGACCATAGATTGCGCGAATAGCCCTCTTCTGCAGTATGAAAATCGTGTTTATGTCGGCTGCGTTACCCCAAAGTAGAATGCCGTAAGACATTATACTATGGAAGTAGCTAAAGTAAACTAAACGAGCCGTGTCTATATCAGTTAATTGGCGTATTTTCTTAACCGCGTATGCTGCAGAGCTGAGTCTATTGGCCAACCTCTCAATATGGGGGCCCCATTGCAATTTAGAATCGACAGTGATGCCCAAAAATACGGTAGATTCCACCGGTTCCAACTCCTCTCCATTTATAAATACACCAGTCTCTTTTTTCTTAACATTGGGTGTCGTAAATTTTATATATTTAGTTTTCTTACTATTTAACATTAGATTATTAGCACTGAACCAATGTACAATATCAGAGAGAGCATTGTTTACATCGTCATATTCAGTTTGATAGCGTTTCACTTTAAATATTAGTGAAGTGTCATCAGCAAACAATACTATCTTGTTCTTTTTTTCTACAAGGTTTGGCAGGTCGTTTATATAAATGAGGAAGAGAAATGGTCCAAGAATAGAACCCTGGGGGACCCCCATATCCAGACGAGCCCCAGGAGATCTCTTGCCACTCACGTCAACCCTTTGAACCCTATTGTTTAGATAGGAGTTCATAAGGTCGAGCGCAGTTCCTTTGATGCCATAGTGGCGCAGCTTTCTGACCAGAGTCGCATGTTGTACACAATCGAAGGCCTTAGATAAGTCACAGAATATTCCAAGTGCATTCTGCGATTCCTCCCAGGCCTCGAAGATATTCTTAATTAATTCGACACCGGCATCCGTTGTTGAACAACCCTTAGTAAAACCAAATTGTTTCACATGGAGAAGTCTCTGTGAATTAAAATGAATCAACATTTGGTTTAAAATTAGTTTTTCAAAAATTTTACTAAGCGTTGGCAATACTTCGGTCTGTCACCAGGCAGTATCTCATAAACTGTGATAGCTAGACAATTCAAATGTTCACAAATGATGTATTTCTGTTGCCTCTATAACAACAAATACTAAAAACAGAATCAAAACTTGTTTTCGGGAATTGTGTACATAAAACTAGACATCGGATTATATGTACATATTTATTAATAGTGCTTATTTCAGTAGTTAAATTTGAATAAAATCTGTCCAGTATTGAATAATCAATGGAGTTGGCAAGTCAACAATAAAGGTTTGGAGCCAAATAGGTTAGCGTTAGGTGCTAATTGTGAAGTCAAAACGATTTACAATCTATTTCATATTTAATATGTTACTAAAGAAAAGTAAAACGATGGAAAATTCTGGAGATGATTGATTGATGATGTAAACCTCGTCTCGCTGAGAGAAAACTGGTTTTATTCGTGAGTTAATAACTGGAAAAAGATTATTTTGTCTCACTCAAATTGAGAATTTCCTCCTTTTTGGAGTGGGTTAAAAAGAGTTGAAGCAAATTATAATGAAAAAAATATAATTTCATTAAAAAATTTTGCTAAGTAAATATTATGTTTAAAAAAAGCTAAAAAACATAGTAAATAAATTAATATTGTTGAAAAAAAATGTAAAACATAATTTTACTATTTTTTTAGAAAAATAAAAAAGTTTGTACTAGCAGAGCGTAGTTTCGATCTACGGACCTCTGGGTTATGGGCCCAGCACGCTTCCACTGCGCCACTCTGCTCTGTACTGCAATGGCGAAATAGTCCAACATAATCTTTAACGCCAATCGGTTTGTGGTGACGTAAGCAGCTAATAGTGTTGCATAATTTCTAAATATTACTATAGTATATTTCTTTTAAGGTAATTATAATTTTTTAATGTACTTATTTAATTGCCAGCTGACCTGCCCTCACTTCGCGTAGGCAAAAGGTTTTTGTATAAAGTTACTTTCTTGTTGAATATTATTTGATTTAATCAACCGATTAATTCAAATAATATTCAACAAGATTTAATCAATCCTACCGACTAATTTATATAAGTTATAATGTTATAAAATTTGAAATATTCACTTAATAAGCTCTACACTATTTTTTTAATATATTCTATATAAGGTTTTTAAGACCTATTCATTTCTATATTAAATTGATTTGAATTTGAAATAAACGCAAAACACAGTTTGACTAATTAACTGGTTAAATAATTTTATAAGCGTCAAAGCATTTTTTGCAAAACTTTTACATTTAATTAAATTTTTAAAAAAGGTGAACGTGCGTTTGACGTAATACTTTCCATTGATCAGCAAGGACTCAATAAGTTTCCGTTAAAAATTTAAAAATAATACTAGATAGCGAACTAAATAAAAAAGCAGTGAAAGTTTGCCACTTTACTTTTAAACTGCAGTTTGAACTTGTACAATAGAACTACAGCCCTTTAAACTATACTCGTAACAGAAGTGAAGAGCATATTTAGTCAAACAACTTGAATTTTACAAGTACCTTCAAGTGAATAAAATTTAAAGTCGTTCTGAACGTATGTGGGAATTACAATATCAGTAGCCGAGGGCTATACTTGTTTATAGTCGACTGGTTCACGTATATGGATGTGAGTTAACGCATCATTTAATCGAGTAGTTATATTGTTGAATTGCTTACATTGCCAGTTATAATTGCATATTACTCGTTATAATTTTATGATATTTCATGTAATTTGTGTAACTGAGCTTTTTACTGGCCTGTTCTCTTAAATGTGTCGTCGTCAGTGCATTGTCGTCTTGTGTACTCGGCGTACTATCTTGTATTATCAGTAGTGAATAGCAAGATAAATCAACTAATTCTGACAATTTTGTCGTCTCTAAAATCTGTAAAACTTTTAGGCCAAGGCTAATTAAAAGGGAATCTTTTAATTGATCTCAGGCAAGCTAGGTAATGATATCTTTTATCATCCGTTATTCTCAGGCAGAGTTGTTATTAGACCCATGATGAATGTCTTTACTTTTAAAATAATAATATAATATATATTTAGTACTAAGTTAATTACTAATGCATTTCTTATAACCTAATCATATTCATAAATTATGATTTTACTATCTTTATTTATCATATCAGGTTCAGTCATTTTTATTAGTTTATAATAACCTCCAGTATATCTAATCAGTTAAATAATATAAATTGATAAGAAAGTCTTATAAAATAAGAAAAATAGCTCGGCGATTACTGTTTAAAGTGAAATAGGTTTTTTTTATTCAACCATCATTTATCGTCACCTAATAAGACAATTAGCAAATATGGCATATCATTTTCGAGCAATAGGGTAGAGGGCCCAACCATCACCTCAGGGAGTCCGTGGACACCAATAAAATGGTACAAAGACCCCCTGCAGTGACCCTGTGCCGTTCTTTATAGAGCTAGAATGGTTAATCTTGCTAGTGGGGGTGTCGCTTTATTGCCTTTTACTAATACTTATTTGGATATAAGGAAAGCCGATTTGTACTGATCGGCGTGCATTAGCCTTAATGAAAACTGGGAAAAGAATGTTTGATAAAATGTATTAAATTTTTATTTCATTTGTGTTTGTAAACAGATTTTGGCCATAAAATCAAGTGTACAGCAGTACATTTCGGACTTAATAATGTTTTAAGAATACTATTCAAAATATAAATCAAAGGTCAGTGAGTATTTTAAAAGTTCCTTACCTCAAAATGGAACAAAAGGAACTTTTATACCTTTATACCTTTTTTTAGAAACACGTAAAGGAATCAAATTAATTAATTTAATGTCAATTATAGCTGTGAAAAATTGCATGACAACTTTTAACCAAGGGTAAAGTTGAGTTTGAATCCATTTAGTGGAATTTTCGGTTTACTGAATTCAGTTAGTAAAATCTTCGGCCTACTGGTTCAATACACAATTGACTGATTTTTTATGTAATACTTTTATTTACATAAAGAGGAATGTGAAATAGAAAAAGGATCTGAATAAGTAGCATCATGAAGCAAACAAATAAAAAGAACAAAGAACTTTGCAATAAAATGTCAAAAATATTATAACAAAGCGTAAGGGGCATAACACCCGCGTCATAAACCAGAATTAAAACTATTCGATACATTACTCCAGCACAATAAAACCATTCCGCCATACTAAATACTGTACATTAAGGTATCGTTAGTCAAATGACGTAGCTATAGAGATTCGCATCACTAGTCGCCGATGCTGTTCATACAAATATAGACTTTATTGCGTATGCAATTAGGTCTAATTTGGGTTGCAAATTACAATAGATGTGACGTTTCAACTCGTGCTATCGACAATAAAAATCTTTATGAATGGGGTTGTCGTGTGACGATGCTGCCCTACTTTAATAAATTATTTTGGCAATTTCGCGAATTGTTTTATGAACATCTTTTGTCCATATTAGAAATAATAAAACTTAGAACATTCTCTGTATCTTAGTTAAGCCTACCCTGTCTATAAAAGTCTGTGTTATTGATAAACCTACTATGAATTGCGATAAAAAGATGATATTGGGGTCACACATTTGCCACCGTTGGCAACACTTTTGCCTTTGTTGATCTTGATTGGTTTACTGCAACAATACTTTCGACTCATCAAATCATAACTTCTGTCCTGCACATGTTTCACTAGCCCCAAGCACTTGTATGTATTACTTTGCTCGTTAAAAATGGAAAAGAATTTTGAAGAGAAAGGTAATATATACTAGAAAAGATATCAAGTCAGATTCTGAGCATTTGCATTGCATTAAAATTGTAAAAACCGCATAATCAGAATTAATGTATCTTCTATAACTTAGTTATTACAGTTACAATAGTAACAATGATATAAAACATTTTATTTCAAGTCATCATTCATAAAATAATAGTAGTCATCATCAAAAGGGACGTTTAACAAATGACACGACGCACTTCTATTGTTGAACCGTTTGTTGTTTTGCTTTTACTTGCTATAGCAAAAAGACTCTTTATCCTCTTTATTGAAGTTTATCCCTTATCACAAAGGTATAAAGTACATTTTTGTGTACTGCATAGAAAACGGCTAATAAGTCACATGTGTATAATTATTTTATTGCGCTTCGTATGCAACTCATGTACGTTTATGTTTTGGTCCACCTTTTTGCTTGCATTTCTGTTTTGTTTACAATTTTGATATATAAAATATTTGTCTCTGCAATGTATTCCATTATGAAAAATTTCTACGAAAGCAAATACTTTGAAATAGCTGTGTTATAGCAATAAAAATATTTAATTATTGTAAAATAATGTATTTATTTATGTATGTATGATGAAAGACTCAGTCTTCTACTTTGACAACTCAAAACTGACTGAGCTAAAACTGAAAACACGATATATATGTATAGTCGGGATGTCCTTTAGTACTGAAATATTGTTATCGTCGGTTTAATAAATATTAACATCAAATTTTTCAATAACTTAACTTCTACGAGTGCTTGTTTAGAACAAGACAAGTTCTACAAATTTGTCTCTATCTCGGTTTCCCTGGTAACCTAGTTACGACAATTTTTGTTTTTGAATTAGACCAGGTTAAGTTACTAAAATCGTTTAAATTAATTACAAGCAACATTTTTGAAAAAATACTTCTTTCACTTTTTACCAAAAATCACTCTGAAAAAGCGTATCATTTAAACCAACCGGAAGACTCCCGCCGATAAAGTAATAAGCTATAATGACGACAAATTTTATTCATGTAGATAAAAATTAATAAAACTATTAATTAAAAAAATGAGCTGCCATCAAACACCAGCGCTATACAACACGACAGATTAATAGCTTTTCTACAGCTTCCATTTATCTTATGTTTTAGTGTCCGCGTGCTCCGCGTTTTGTTCACGTTGCCAATCGCCTCATTGATAGTGATCTGCCACGCGACCCATTATACTACCGGTCGGTATACCAAGGGTGGCTACTGGGACTGGCTGTATCCCAGGCCAGACACGTGCACTTCATTATTTTCGCGCCAAAATGTTCCAACATCGTTTTGTTACGAGATTAGGCGTGAGGGCGACGTATTTAATGGAGCTTTTATTTTTATTATTAACGTAATACACCTAAATGAAAGACAAAGTTTCATTAGGTCTCTTACTAAAAAATAACACTAGTTGTCGCACTTCGGGGATTTTAAAACGATGTGAAAGGAAATGGAAGGTGGGGTGGGGAATATTGGGGAACACTACAAGGGGGTGATGGTAACGAATGGAATATTGGGTAAACGCGACGCAGATACTTCTACTGAACCGATAAATTATCAAATATGATCTCTAACAATTACGAGAGAAACCTAAGCAGTGCCTTGGACTTGTGACCAAGGTGTAGGCTTAAGGAATTTCTTTAAATAATTACGACACTCACCTCCACTGCTCAAACCCCCAACACCCAATACGGCGGCGGTACCGGTGGGTTTTAGTGAGTATTCGGCGCTTCTCGCTGTGAGTCCCACATACCCCTCCAACTCAGAGGGGATGCGTAAAAAGCATTTCCCATCGAAAAAAAAAAAAACTCTTGATTGAATACTGACCGAACTATAACCGAAAACACAATCTTTTAAGATTTAAGATTACTCAAAGTACAAATTTTAATTTTAAATACATAAATAAAAATATATGTATATGATTAACTTACTAAAACCGTTAATTAAACTGTAATCAATTTTGCATTACTGTTCAATGTTATTTCTGGTATTGGTGCTTTTTGTAGCGTCTGAATAAAATTAGTCCTTAAATTATAACTCCATCTTTAAGTCTATCTATACTAAAATGTATGAAGCGCAAACAGACTCGTTTTTGCATCTGTAACAAAAGCACGAATATAAAACTACAATCAATAAGTAACACCAAACTATACCGTTGTCATATCAATGGCTGGTTTGTTTTATTCCGATCTTTTCCCCAATATTAATCACCCCTATACAAAAATATTGAAACACAGACGGCATGGCCATTGTACCGGTAGGCGTTACCGGCCATATTTATTATTTTTGTCACCATTGTATGCGAGTGGATTATAGCGGGTATTTAGATGAAATTGGGGATAAGGCCCGCTAATCTCCCGCGCGCTCTTTTGTATCGATATCGATTTTTTTACTACGCGCAACACTATGCGGCGTGGGCGCACTTTACGACTGTCTTATCGATTCAAGACAAATCTTTTAAAATGAAATGTTAACTTATTGTGTTATAAATGTTATAATAAAATTCTCACACGTAGTAAAAGTAAAATTGTCTTTGCGTATACGCGCTCGAAATACTCGTTCATACTTCTTATGTCGATAACAATAACTTCGTTTAATATGTCAAAAAATAATATTTTATTTAAAAAAAAATAATCTTTAACTAATATTCTTTCGTATTTATATATATGTAATATGTACTTTATATCCCTGGTATCCCGTTTTAAGCTTTAGATAATCTATGTCATACATTCAGCTGGAACTGTATATTTATTTAACAAGGAGAGTCTAAAGATAAGACTAGTTGTATGATTTATCTCGCCACGTGGTATGATGCAATATTGCATCATAATATTCATATTATAATGAACATAAACAAGTTATTTATAGAAGAATTATAGCCTACCTACAGCTGTACTTCGCTTTATACTAATAAATGCTGAATTGAATGTCTGTATGTCACACAAATAATATATGGTTATATTCAGTCAGGTAATATTTGAAGTTGTCAGTATAAATATCCATGTTAATCAATATAACACATAGTTTAGCAAAAGTTCTCCAAGCAACAGCACATTAGCACTATACTATGTAGTGGATAACCCTTGAAACTCTGCCTCGGGTCACAACGACCCTTCACCATATCTGATCGAAGCAAATCTAGGGAAATATATTTGCTGATTTTGCTTAATTCAACATTTTCCTAAACAACTCATCTATGCAAATTCTAAGATTTTATATTAAATTTTGAATCCAAAAAGGAAGCATAAAAAATTGATTTGTAACTAAAATTTCTCCTTAAAACTTTCTTCTTGTTAATTTTAAAACGGAAAAAAGCACAACAACAACTACATAATAAGCTTAATAACTTTGTGTGCTGTTCTTGAACTTGTGTGTTAAGCAGAACAACTAAGTCTTGAAATTACTGCAAAACAAAATTAAATACTCGGATTCTTTGTCTATTGTGTTGCTTTAATGTTTATATACACTACATTACACAATAAAGAATTTTCGTACTAGGCATTGGTAGGCGCGTTTATGATATATATTGGAAACTAATTGTTTGTGATTATATCCGTATTTGGAAATGAAGACGACTGAACCTACTGAATAAATTTTAGGACAATCTCCTATACAAAAACTAAAAAAAATATGCGGAATTCCGCATCAAACTACAGAAGAATCAAGTAAATCGGATCATAATTTTCAGCGTAATCGGTGTACATAAACAACACAGATCCCAAGAAATGGGAACGGAAAAAATGTTCATAAAATAAAAACTACTGGGCCAAACTATGTTAAATTTGTATGAGACCACATGGCAACTATTCCGCATCAAAGAAAAGAAAAATCACGTAAATCGTATCATAAATCTCAGCGTAATCGATATACATACATAAAAAAATATACCAACCGAATTGAAGTTGATTGCAAAGCGTGTACATGCCCTTTTTTAAATTGGAAATAAAAAGTTAAATTTTTAATCTTAAATTTATCTAACTTTAACACCACCGAGGAAGTATTCTTCAATAGCAAAAAATCATTATTCCCTAGATTGTTTTGAAAAAGGCCGCCCTACGAGGGCCGCATCGGGCGAACGCAATCAATACGGGCAGCGCTCGCTCAGAATACTAAGCAGGTGCCGTCCGTCGCGACTCCCTGCACTATCTTTGGGCTCTATGTTGTAATTATATTTTTTTACAATATTGTAAATACATTTCCATTCAAATTACAAAACGGTATTTATTTCGGAATTCAATGTTGTTTAAAAATTAAATTATATGTCATTAATATTAATGTTAATAATATGATTTTTCCTTAAAAAATAATTTGCTTGCTTATTCTCAATTATTATTTACATAGTTATTGTTTTAGCAAAAACTAAAGAATATTCCTTATATTTACTCGCAGAAGTTAGGGAACGAAACGGATATTGAAACCTTTATCAGCTAGTCGCGATCTTCAATGTCAACAGATAACCCGTTTTCGGCAACACAAACATAGAGGCAAACAATGAAGCACTCATCGTGAGAGCCAATCCAATCATCTCAAACAGTAACTATCTGAGATAACAATACTCGAACAACCCTTGAGAATACGGCCAAATCAACTTAACGTTTCATTCCGAAAACGCCCTTGTTGACTTTTGACGTTACTACATTGGCAATGTTATCTTAGTTTACTTAATCAGCAGTAGAACGCAACCGATTCGTTGTGTGGTCTCAGGGGCCCCTTAACCGGTTAACTGGCCCCAAAACGAGACTCCCCATCCGGGGGTCAAAAGGGGTTTTCCTTCATAATCTCGATGCGAAAGGAAAATATTCCTTATCTTTTTAATTATAGCCCAGTGACGGTTCCGCTACGTCATCTGTTTTAATTTTCGCTTCGCCTCTTGGGAATCCGATAGCAAATATGATATTATGAGAACGTTAGGATTCATTACCTTACATAATACTACCATTGAAAAGTTATTATATCTAAACGATAGCCAGCAATATTCATGTTTCCTTATGTTTTATTTTTTCTTTTAAGATCATCTACTATTTGAGTTAGAAATTCGAGAAGTTCAAACTCTAGTACTCTTCCTTGTTCACGTAGACTGAGATGATAAACCGTGACTATAGGCGTGAATCTAATTTACTACCTATCGAGCTACTGCCGCTGCATATATATGTCGTCACGTAAGTCAGGCTTAGGTTAGCCTAACCTAAGATTAGGTTAGGCTAGATTAGTTTAAACAGAGAACCTGCAGAGGATAATATTGCAATTGTGTTGAAGAGCTCATTAAACCTACACACCCTGGTTATAAGTCCAAGGCATTGCTTAGGTTCTTGCCGTAATTATAAAAGATGTTTAATTATTTATCGGTTCAGTAGCAGTATCTACGTTGCTTTTACCCAATAGTCCTTTCAACATCACAACCTTTTAGTGTTTTCAATACCCTCTTCTCCTTCTCTTTTATCCGAGTCATATAACCTTGTAACATAATCATTTTTATACGTAATATATAGTAATCGAAGAAAGTACTCGTAAAAGTAAAATATATAGTATTAATTTATTTCGCATCATCGTACTGTACCCCTGTCGTTGACACGACCACTGATATGACGGGCCAGGGTACCCTCAAATCTGGTGTCAAACTACAGCCCATCTGTCACTCCTTGTACAACTCTAAAAACTTAATAAGCGATCCGTCACCATAAAATAACCATTAAAAAGCCGTCGGACGCTTTTAAAAATACATCAAGAAATGAAATCGGTAGTTAATTACCAAGAGACTTCGCGGATCCGATTTCAATGGGGCGGTTAGTGGGGTGAGTGCGAGTTATCTCGCGAAAACGTCAAAAGAGCCCCACGTCCGCACTTAAATAAATAGTGATACGAAAAGCTCATCAAAAACACAAAGTAAACATTCTAAAACTGTTTAGTTCTTTAAAATCCCTGACATATAGCCCCTAAAATACTTGAAGTTTGATGTGTATGCAAATATTTACTATAGCACATAACAGGTAGCTGGTACTGGTAGGCATATAGCCGACCCCATTCACGAGTGAACGCTTGACTGACTCCTAACGAATCATTCGGTCGCCCCCCTCCCCGAGCCCCGAGCGCGCCCGTCTGCTAGATCGCAGCACCTCCACCCACGCAGGTATTATACGTAGAAGCATTCACTATTTACCTACGACCTATGCACGGATCCCAATTTCAAATTTGCGCGTCGGGTCGGTGAGGCTCTTGTACGTCCAATCGGAGCGAGCGAGGGGTTGAATTTGATTGTTAATTACGTTCTTGTCTACACTGTATGGACTGATGAATTACATTTCGGGTATTCGGATTTGTTAACGTGGCTTTTGTGTCCAAATAATACTTTAAATTTCAAACAATTATAACGGAATTACAAACCCTTATTGTATCTTTTAATATTATGTCACTGAGATGAGTGTTAATTTAAATTGAATTTTAATTCATCTCATCATTATATTTGCTTATAATAAAACTTCTTTCCATTGAAATTCAACTAAGAAGTGAGAACATATTTTTTTACAATCATAATTTATGGTTCTAAGCGTAACAATAATCAAAAGCTGTATCTGCGCATTTAAATATTTCGCATTTATAAGTCCCACGTCGCTGACGAACGAGAATGGCCCCCGAGAGACCACACGGTTAAAAGCTCGCTCACTCACCGCCGCCGGTTCAAATATAATATAGAGGTACATTCCAGAGTATTTTAAATCCTATCTGCAAATATTTGTATTTTGTAGGAAAAATACCCACGTATTAAAATTAAAAATGCGTATTTATCCGGTATTTCTAACTTAAATTTATTTCTATGTAGACTTTTAGAGAGCTTGTTTTTTTGTAAAATGCTATTATATTACCTTTTTTATTTAAAAATTACGAGATAACAACGAAGAAAACATATATAGTTAGCTAATTTTATAAATTTAATGAAATGTGAGACCAAGAATTAGGCATATGACAAACAAACCAGGGCATAAATTAAGCTAAGCTATTCGACGAGTTTTAAGCAATTAAATATCACTAGCTTTAAAAAGGAAAACATCGTGAGGAAACCTGCACTCCTGAGAGTTCCCTGAAGTTCTCAAAGATGTGTGAAGTCTGCCAACCCGCACTCGCCAGCGAGGTGGACTATGGCCTAATACCCTCCTCATTCTGAGGCACCCGGCTCAGCAGTGGGCCCTTGACGGGTCGTGATGATGATGATGATTCGACGAACTACGATTACTATATGTTTAAATTAAAAATGCTTTATTAATTTATTATAGTACTTACTTAAATTCTTATTAACCAGGTCATCAATAAGAAATAAACCAAGTAAAATTTCCCTTTCAGTCAGAATAATTGAGTGACACTCACATTCGCAGTACAGACAAAAAGTCTCGAACCGTCGTTACTTTAAATGAGAAATAACCAACAAACCGAAGCAAAGACGAAACAACACAACAAAAATAGAAAGATAATCGAATTATGCATCTCATTATCGCCCGTTTTAAATTAAGGGACGGAATCATCCCTTTGCATTGGCGAGTAACAACTTCCTTGTTACCAAACCCGTGTACGGGACACAGATTTCTACTTGGACATGGTTCCAACACCTTCCGAAACACAAACTGAATAGAACCCTAACTAATAACAATAAGGTTTATATTACTATATTATTTTAAGGGTATTTACACCGTAACGTAGGTGGATGTTGCGGTGAACCAAAATGTAGCCTGTTTTTAGTAAAAGGCGTCAGCTTGTATGATAGGATTTGTGTATAGAAGTATGAACTAATCTCCCTTCGTTTGATAACTCAATAACGTCGCATAATGATGCCTTTGATGCCTCCCCACGAGGTGTCGAAATCCTAATTGTAGATAAAAAGATAACTTTGATGCTGGGGATGGAATATTGATTGGCGTTATGCATTCGTGGAGGCGGAAAATAACCAAAAATAACTAGATGACTTTCAGTTACATCAATATTTATTCTGTATTTTAATGACATTTATATATTAGGGAAGCAAACAATACTGCGGACTCATTTAAAATGAAATTAACTACTGTTCTTTTAAAATTATAATAATGTAAGACTACAGGGACTTTTTAAGACGATATAAAATTTTCAAAGTTAATTTTTAGTCTTGATGGGTCTTATTGGCCCCAAAAGACTTTTTAAGGGTTAGCATAGACATATATTATTTTTTAAAAAAACAGATTTTAATTCTTCCAATAGAGATAGAGGGAGAGCTATAAATTATAATTATCTTCACACCATCCTATCCGACATCTAAGCACATTATCTCTTCATCTGTCCGTCACACGCAACGCACGGACAAATTGCAAAATTAAAACTCCCAGAGCGATTTAAAATCAGCGGGCATTGAACATTTTAATATGGGGACGTGTCGGTGCGGTCACCCCTTCCAATGTAAATAATTTATAAAAAATATACGTATACAAAAATATATTTATTCGAGATAAAAGTTTTCTCTGTTAGGAGAGTTCAGAACTTATGCAATCTTTTTCATAATCTACATTCATATAATAAAAGATGAATTAATGTTTTTTTACATTTCTCAGTCATAACACATTTAGTTATAACTAGGGGAGCTCTGGTCATCATCGTCATAATCATCATCATCACAACCCATTAATGGCCCACTGCTGAGCTGGGTTTCCTTAGAATGAGGAGGGGGTTAAACCATAGTCCACCACGCTGATCCAGTTAGGAGTGGACAACTGCACATACCTTTGCGAACTTTTAGGAAACTCTAAAGAGTGCAGATTTCCTCACGATGTTTTCCTTCAACGTTAACGCAAGTGATATTTAATTGCTTAAAACACACATCACTCAGAAAAGTCAGATGTGTAGGCAAAGGATCCACCTCGGAACTACTGAGTAAGACACCGATGCTTTAACTCTTTATTTCCGCAACGTTATTTCCATCATTCTTTACTATTGTAATGACCATTGTCAATGGCGCGGGTTCTACTTATATTTATTTTGGGTCTAGCTTAAAACGGCACATGAGTAAACGAATCTATAGAGTATAGACCTATTAGGAGTACTTCAATGTCTTTAATGGGAAAAGTAACAGTAATACCAAACATAATACTCAAATCGTAAGAAAGTGAAGTATCTATTAATTAATCGAAATATTATACGTTACTTGCATAACTTCTTAAGCCCTTATAGAGCAAAGACAGTCAAGTGCTGAAGCTAGTACCTAATTTCCATTTCCAAGTAGTTCTGATAGTGACATCGTCAGTCGAGATAGGGAGTCATTGATTGGTCGCGGTCATAAAACGCAGAGTAAAAAACTTGAGCTACGACCGGAACTGATCTATTCGTTTTGGTTGATGACTGTCTATTTATTTAAGTCTAGCCGACCTGCCCTTCGCTGAGGTCCGGAACGCGTTTCGGAATTTTCTGTGCCGTCGTGCACTATACTCATGAGCGCCTATATTAGTCAGTGCGGCTCCTGAGATGAAGAACAAAAAAAATCGTTCTCTCTCTCGTTCGCTAACTCTCTCGCCCACCCACTTGCTCGCATAGCCATGCCTTTTCTCGTTCATTCGTTTATAATCTAAGTCATTATTTGTTTTACTCACTCTTAAATATTTTACCGTAATTTTCCGTTGTATTTCCATCCTAAAATAGGTAATATCATATTATGTCACTAATTTGCAATGGATATTTTCACCAAGTGTCTTCTACCTTACTCACTCACTATTCCATCACTTTTGAAGTGAAACTTCTTTAGAATCGTTGTGATTTCAAACCGGATGCAACGGAAAAAACGACAGGTAAGAGACAAAAATACATAAATGTGTATGAAAGAATGAGACAGAAATATACAAAACGACAGGTAAGAGACACAAATACAAAAATGTGTAGGAAAGAATGAGAAAGAAATATACATACTATTTTATATTATTATATATATTCATCTCATTCTTTTGTCTATTTACTGAAGTTTCACTTCTATCGTGTGTGAATCGCACACACATTTTTTTTATTTTAAAACATATCACATAACAATTTTTATAGTTTCTTAAATAAGTTTTTGTAAGGGACTTTAACAGCATGTAACGAAACTCGCCCTAAGTGTAAATTCTAACTAATATCATAATTTTGAAAGTCACTACTAAGAAAGATAAATAATGCTTAAGAATACAAACTAAATAAACGAAAATGCGATTTAATGTACTACTTACGCCATCTATTGACGGTTACATGAGCTGCCTTGTCTATTATGCAATCACGATTAAATCACTGATCCAATTTTGATGTAATTTAGTACAGAAATAGAATAGAGCCTGGGGAAGGACAGGAACAAGGAAAATGTAAAATTAAACCTAAAGACACGTGGTAAATTGCATCCGGGCGAAGCCAGGACGGGTCGAATAGTATCATTATATATATGACAGAAATAATTTCAAAATATATTTATTTTTAATATCGCATATAGGTTTGTTTGTTTGGTATTGGAATCTCAGGATCGTTATCCGTTTATTTACCTTAATAATTACACAGTGCGTAAATTACAAATATAATTCACCCCACACAGCTGTACGTGACGTTATCTAGACTAACTAGATAAATGGTCTAAGATCTAAAATAAGGTTGATCTTCCATACATAATAAATAATCTATACATATAATATAATGCAATTTTTCAAATGTCTGTACATAGACCGTCGTGAGTAGGGAGGGGGAGTGAAGAAAAAAATGATGCGGTTTCAGCGGACCCTGAGCAAAGCCGAGTCTATTAGATCCGCAGCATTAATGGGATGGGAGAGGGAGGGGATAAGTCTGGCCGACATGCGGCTTGATCGCTTTTTAAGGTAACTCTATAAGTATACATTTTTTACAGTTTGCTTCACTAAGTTTAATTGGTAAATTAGTCCAAAGAATGTCGACCTTATTGGGGATCTCGTACTAACAGTAATTACTTGGGGATAATATTACACAAGCTTCTATCACAATATATTAATTGTTTTATGTTTATATCTCCAAAAAAACGTAAATGTTAGTTAGGACCGTAATATATTTTTTTGGTAAATTATATCAAACTAAATACAGTATATTTAGTAGAACTAATTTACATAAATATGTGCGACAATTAACAACAATTACATAAATAATATACGCTGTAAATTATGTTATTACAAACCGAAAGCTTTTCACGGAAATTTTATGATTTCGTGAAAATATTTCCTTAATGGATTCCAAAACATATTTCAATTAATATTATAAACAGAAAGTAAAATATATAAGGTCTATCTGTTTATCATGTTTTCACGATAGTTCAACGTAGTTTATTGGAAATCTGATTTAGATTAAAATTAAAAAACTGAAAACTATCAGCTCTAGCGAAGGGTCAGCGGCCATTTTTGCTATGTCGATCGGGCACAAGACATTGTATTAATTACTATAATTTGTATATAGATTAAACAGTGAACTTGATTAGTGGACGTTAAGAAAACCATCACAAGTCCTGTCTCACTATCTTACTAATGTTATAAATGTGAAAGTTTGGATGTTTGTCACTCAATTATGCCAAAACGATTGAACAGGTTTGAATGACACACAGTACTTTATAACCTGGATAAACACATAGGCTACTTTTTATCCCGAAAAATACATGATTCCTGTGGGGTAATAGTAAAATATGTTTAATGTCGTAAGCCTAACTTTACCAATAAACACAACCCCTAAAGTATACAGCCTTAAAAAAATAAAGTTGTCGAACTAAATAACGACTGTAACGAAATTAGTGATATTTTTAATAACGCGTGAACGTGTACGAGATTTTATCGGATACCTTGAATAATTAAGTATATATGGACGGTATTATTCGTCACAATGGTGTTATTTCACGAACCCTGGACTAATAGTAACGGTCTGTTACTTTGATAACATCTAATTATTTAATTTATATTAAGGAAATTGTTCTTTTGTTGTGTTAGGTTAAATTGAAACTGACGTACATCTTCTATAGTACGTATGCTAGTTGTGATGTTGGCAACATTGATTTGAGTGCAATTTGACTTTTGAAGTGCGCATATGCTGCCAACGTAAGGCTACTAAGCGTGCTTTAAATATGCTTATTATGAGCATGCTTCTGAACTGTTTAGATTTGCTAGCAATAACCATGATAGTTTTAAATATGATCCTGAATTAGCATGCTCAAAGCAAATACTCCAATACCCATGCCATTTGATAGCAGGCTCTCTTCCAATTCAAACAAAAATCAAACAGCCATCCGCATGGATCTGAATAAAATCATACTTTTACTGAGCATGCAATGCACCCAAAAACTTCTCTCAGCTAGGAAGAGGAAAAAAAGGAATAGGGAGCGCGTGCACCTTGCAAATAAGATCGATACTAGCATGCTCATTAAGCAAACGCGTCCACACTTGCTATTACCTTCCCCCTTCCACCCCCGCATCAACTAGCATGCTTAAAGATAGCACGGCGTGCCATTATCCAGCATGCCACTAATAAGCATGCTTAACAGTAGCATGTCCTGTACACACACGCTAGTAGGTAGCATGCTTTCGTGCTGGTAATAAGCATGTGTAACAGTAGCCTAAGATAACCAAATAAATATGCCGCTACGGCAGAAATCATGATTATTATCGCGAGTGATCTAGCTGTAACGCTGTAGCTGTGTCTAAAGTATAACCGCCAGGAATAATATTCTAGTCATCAAGCGGTGAGAAGAGTATAACCCATATTTAACAGTACAAGTCTTATTTCTTGCTTCAAGCACATGTCTTACGAAAGATTACCTGTGAATTTTAAAAAACTGAAACAAAATAAAAATTAATATTTTGGATATCGTAAATTACGATAGTTGTTGATAGATATTTGTAGTTTTTCATTTTAGAAATAGCTTAATTTTCCAAACATTTGTGACGTCTGGATAACCTTTTGACTACCTCAAGGACAAAAGCGTCCCAAGCATAAAACTAAATATTTAACCAAATTTTGAAACTTCAATTAACTTTGTTTTAAATATATACAATTATTAGGGTTTATAAGGAATAATTTATTGTTCTTGTAACTAAAAATACTAAACTGTACGGTACCAGTTTTTTTATATCCATCCGCAAATGTAGATCGTACTTCAAGTTCTGAATGATAATCGTTATCTAGTAAATAAGTATTTAATATCTAGTTTAAAAAATGCAAATAAAATATAAAGAATGTAATTAGGGCATTATATATTTATTTTCCAAAAAAAATATACAATAATGTTTGACAACCCTTCTCATTCTGAGGAGAAGACCCGGCTCAGTTGACTGGTCGTGATGATGATTTGACAAGAAGTTTTATTTTGCTAATCAAACAATGTCAACGAATTAAAGTAAAGAAAAACATTAAATAAAAAAAAGGTTGACTCTGAATAAGTAACATCGAGTATCTAATATGTATTATATATATATGAAGCGATTTTTTTAAAGCAAAGGGACGTCAGTGTACCAATCTAGGTTGTATAGGTTTAACCTATAAACCAACCATTTTAAGGCTGAAAAATGAATGCTAATTCGGCTTAGTGACATTAATAACTAGGTGAAGCGAGGGCTGATTGATTAGTGCTATAATAAATACAGAATCATAAGCAAAACGGAATATATAGTAAAACATAAATCAGCAGAGTTATCGAGTCTGTTGGATCACATCATGTGCAATATGAACTCCGAGAGAAAGTGTAGGGTGCATCTGATGAATATGTATGAGCGTGTGGGGGTTTGGGAGTGCGGGTGGGGGGTATGGGGATGGCGTGTAAATGGAAATTTCAAATAAAAACGGTTCAAATATTAACATGAGCTGGATTCGTGTTTTTCCGCGTTTTGTGTCGGGTGACACGAGTGATAACAATATAAACGGTGAATTATGCTTGTAATTGTAAAAGTTAGTGGAAGCGGAATTTTTATATGTACCCTACACTTTTATATGTTTACAATTCATACAATGTTAAGTAAATATCATGTAGTAGTAATAACTAGCGACCCGAACCGGCTTCTCTCGGTTTCTGTATCTATTAAAAACAACCGCATCAAAATACGTGGCGTAGTTTTGAAGATGTAAGCATACATAGAGACAGACAGACGGGAAACAATTTTGTTTTATACTATGTAGTAAAGGTGTCAAAGGTTTTCTTCTATACTATAGATATAAAGTCTATCGTGCCTGATCACTAAAACTAAAGAGGTTGTTGACTTTCTATCGTTCACTTATAGGTACAATATGTCATCTATGCCAGTCTTGATACTAGAGCTTCCTATAGTGTACAGTAAATGTAAAAGTACCTGGGGATTGAGACCCAAGAACAGTTTTATCAGGCCTTTTTAGTTTATAAAGACTCTTGCAAATAATCCTTAATAAGGGTAACTGTACTTTAACGCTTTACTATGATAGTTAATATTAACTTTATAATAATACTCGTCAAACTGCCGAGGAACAATCTGTACAGAGTATAGATATACGTAATAATTTTTTTGTTTACGTTTTTTACAATCATGATATTCATAATATTCTGAAACAAACCGTAATTACAGCTGTGGCTGTGGCGGAGCTGCGGAAGTGCGTCATGCGGTGACGTCACGGGGCGGAAGTGGCCGGCCCGGAACCGGAAGCCATGGCCGACATCTTATCCGAGGTAAATGACCTATGTGCCAACTGCCAACTGCTGCGGCCCTTGTTTGTATGGTTAAAGGATAAATGTCATATGAATATAAATAAACTAGTTATTATGTGATAAACTTTCTGGAGAAGTAACAGCGTTGTATGTAAGCCAGACTTTCCTGTTTAATAGAGAATGATACCTATTTAATATATAAACATGCACTCTAGACAAGAAGACGAGTAGTGCCAGGGGATGAGACCCTCTTTTACTATGCATAAATTCCCGCCTCAACTGCTTGACCTCATTGCCTTAAAGTAAGTCAGCACGAATATAAAAAAAATTATGTACCAAATCTTCAATATTCAATACACTTCATAAAGTTACTTGTCAAACTACCGAGGATTGTAATAAAACAAATATATTGTTGAGCCTATGAGAATATTTTTGTAATTAAAATTATTATTACGAAAGAGCTATTTAAACCTGCTTATGGGTCTCAAGCCCCAGTGCAGCTCCGTCCGAGTGCTACTGCGCAGTAAAGCTTCCATATAGATCAAAATTTCCTGGGTTCCTTACTCAAAGGGTTGTAAAAAAGGGACCCTATTATTAAGACTCCGTTATCCTTTCGTCCGTCTGTCTATAGGCTGTATCTCATGACCCCTGATAGCTAGACAGTTGAAATGTTCACAAAAGATGTATTTCTGTTGCCCCTATAACAACAAATACTAATAACAGAATAAAATAAATATTTAAGGGGGGCTCCCATACAAGAAACGTGGTACCCTTTTTTTCACTTGTAAATACCGCTCAAACTTCCTATCTAGAACTGTATAACTACAAGCTCTTAACAAGTCACAGATAAAGTCCACAGAAACAGGAAACTTATTCCAAATAAAGGCATAAAACGAAATATTCAACCCCTAATGTAAGATTGAGAATTATTACAGTTTACAGCTTATCTCACTTCTGTACTGAGTTGACAATTCCGCTGCTTCCTCACTAAACCCTTCAAATTGTTACTAAAGTTGATTTTACTTTAAATCTACCATGGATGTATGATTATGGGAAAATAGGGTTGTCGATCATCACAAAGCTTAAGTGTAAATTGTCATGTTGTACACGTGACAGACAAACAGACAAGAGAAAGATCTTATACGTATCTAAAGAGTATTCGGAGTTAATGCTATTAACTATTATTGAGATTAAATTCTCGACTCGAATTAATGGCCAACTGTTATGCTGGGTCTCCTACTCAGATTGAGGAGGGTGTTAGTCCATAGTACACAACGCTGACCCAGTGGGGGTTGGCAGACTTCAGACACCTATTAGGATATTAGAGAACTCTCAGAAGTGCAGGTTTCCTCACGATGTTTACCTTCACCGTTGGAGCAAGTGATATTTCATTGCTTAATTTGACAAATTGAAGATTAAAAAAGTAAATTGAAAAAGAATATGAGATACTAATGCTTCTTTACTTTGAAGATATAAAACAAAGAAGGATGTTTAGTGATAGCTAGGAATAGAAGAAGACAAATAATGATACTTATTTTTTTGTACATATGACTGTATTTGCTCTCACACATCTCGAAAATTACTGAACGTATTTTCATATGGTTTTCACTGAAACATAGAGCTTGATTTGATGCATAATCTAGACTTCATTTTATTTAAATCTGATACCAGAACAATTGTTGTGGAAACAATTATGAAATCCTGATTTTGACGTTGATAAATTAATATAAAATCCTTGACATTGATAATAATCGTAATATAGAGTATAAAATTATCGTACACTCCTCAACCCTACATAGATTATAGAACCATTCACGATTAGACAGAGACGAGTAATACCGTCCATCGTGTGCGACAGAGACAACAACAAAATCAGGCTTCAACAAAATTTATTTGAAGTGAAAATTTATTAGAAAGCGTTGAGGTGCTTATAATTAATTACGCTAAGTTTGGATGTAATTTCTCCCCATTGTGAGGGATGATTTTGAGATGTCTTCGGATCGGTTTTTATTGCGGGGATCAAATTTATTGTAAGGACTTCATTTTATTTATAAGAGCAAAGAATTTGTGAATATTGTCTTTTCTATATGAGAGTTATTCTGCACAGTAAAAGACACTACTAATATAGGTACACTTTAGACGGAAATCAAGCAAATACTGTCAAAATCACGGAATGCTTTACAATTGAGTCCCAGCATTACGACATCACACCATTATACAGCCATGATGGTCACCAGGCTAACTCCGTTTGAAAACTTGCTCAAAAGTATAGAAACAGAGTTTATACATTGTCTTGTTATAAATCGTTACGTGAGTATAATTGAAATAAAATAAAAGGAACTACTCGGGATAATAATTTTCATCTTAAAGACTATCCTCCCCTCCCCAGGTCTACTTCTACTGGTCTTTTTTAATTCTAAAGAGGTAGACAACTCTTGGAATGGAGACATGATAAAGGAATTTCAGACGAACTAAAAGGCTTCTAATGTCAGCCCCCTAAAATACAAAAAGAGGGTCACAATATCCCTAGATATAGTAACCCCCCTTTAAATATACATTATATATACAAAAAATATACTATAGACAATACTTTTTTTATGCAAACTTTATAAAGGAATTGTGACGGAATCGCACTAAAAAGGGTTAAAATTTCAGCCCTCTAGAATACAAAAAGGGGGTCACAATATCTAGGCATATAAAGTAAATGGCGGAAGCTCGTAAAATGTATGCAAATGAGCAAAAAGCAGTTAATAATGAGTAAACAACCGAACGTCTTATAAAACGTCTTCGCGATAGGATTAAGGGCTTGCGTAAGGGACGCAACCCTTTAAAATAGTGTCGTTATGGGGAGGGACTAAACACCATTTAGTATCTGTGAAACTACGGATTGTTTTCACGATGACTATAAAGTATGGGTTATCTATACTAATATTATAAAGAGGTAAAGTTTGTAAAGTTGTAGGGGGTAATCTCTGGATCTACTGAACCGATTTTGAAAATTCTTTTACTAATAGAAAGCCACATTATTTGTGAGTGTCATAAGATATATATTAACCCGAAAAGTGAAAAGATTTTTTTGTGGTAGTGGGATTTGCTGCAGTAGGTCGGAGAAAAAACGGTCGAACGAAAATATTTCTTACTACTGCTGTCTTAACAATGAGAGATATATGATTCATAGTTGTTGGTGGACTAGGAATGATTAAATGAGTGAGTGAGTTAGTGAGTGAGTGAACATTTAATACCTATAGTTTTAATACCCTTCGTACGTCTAGTCTCAAATAACCCTAAAGCAGTAAGAGGTTGAGTATAAGACTGTGTCTTCGCGTCAGGTAAATGAAGCGATTCCTTTGGTTCTTATGTTTTAGAGTTTGTCGTTAAATCAGTGACGTTAAATGAAGTTGTGTGACCTTTGAAGGCCTGACTGGTTCCTGGTTCTTTTATATCTAGATCCGTTATGTGGTTTGAAATGAACGAAATGGTGGTGGTCGTAAAACTTTGGTTTACAGACATCTCGAAGGAAGTGGAAATGGGCGGGCCACATAAATGACATTCGTGACAAAAATGGCACTAGATGGGGCAGAGGTGCCAGAGTGGAGACCTAGAACGAGGGGAGGCCACCAGTGCGATGGCTAATGACGTTGTGAATGTAGGGAAAGGCTGGATGCTGAAAGCTCAAGACCGTAAAGAACGGGGTGCAAAAAAAAATTTGATGTTAAAATTAGCATCACGTAACAAATATATAATAACAGTTCTGTCATCTCTGTGGGAACAAGCAGTAATTTAGAGCGATAGGCTACAGCTACAGTTACAGTTACAGTCTACCGTCACGTTTCAGATATAAGGAATAGATCGCAGTTTGTCTTAAATAGATTAAGTTACAGTGACAGCTCATTTATGTACAAAGGGAATGTAATTAAGGGTTTAGAGTTGGACCCACCATCCTACAACTCCACTGCAACAGGAAGGTTTCTTCCGACATTTACAATGATTGCTAATTCTATAAATATACTTGTCTTGCCAATTTTGTGATAGGTTCATAATAGTAATCTGAAACTCGCAAGTAACTTATTATCCATATAAATAAATATAATTGTAGTGTCTGTTTGTAATATTAAAATAATCGCTTTTTACTAAGTGCATATGGATGTATACACGCACACACCACATATACCAACAACTACATTTTTTAAAATTTTTGTTGTCTGTCTGTCCGTCTGCCTGTCTGTTTGTTCCGGCTAATCTCGGAATTGGCTGGACCGATTTTGACAGGATTTTCACTGGCAGATAGCTGATATAACAAGGAGTAACTTAGGCTATTTAACATCTCGCTACGACCCATAGGAGCGGAGAAACACGTGAACGAAGTCGCGCGGGTCGGCTAGTTAAGTATAAAATTCAGCATCAATTAAAGCAGTAATAGCCCAGTGGTCAAGACATCGGTGTCTTACTCGGGAGGTTCGGGTTCGATCCCCCACACACCTCTGATTTTTCTGAGTTATGTGTGTTTTAAGCAATTAAATATCACTTGCTTTAACGGTGAAGGATAATATCGTGAGGAAACCTGCACTCCTGATAGTTCCCTAAAAGTTTGGCCAGCATGGTGGACTATGGCCAAACCCCTCTTCTTCTGAGGAGACCCGGCTCAGCAATAGGCCATTCATGAGTTGTGATGATAAAGTATAAAATTCTAGTTAAACCAGCAAATCAACTAATACTTTAACTTGATAGAGATGGGTGAATACTTGCCATTTTCATCAGTCATGAGTACGAAGGTTTTAACCACTAATTTTTGCTATAGAATAGATTAAGCAGCAATTTTTCTGATGTTGGATGAATTGTAAAAAAACCTACCATCATCCTGTTTTACTTATGTACTGCTAGATTTTCGAGATGCAATAATAATAACTCTATGACAGCGTATTCATTTTACAATCCCTACTCCTTCGATTGATGTCTATCAGCTAATATTTAAGAAAGTAAAAAGGATTCTAAAATTAATTCTACCAACATTATAAATAACATTATGCTACATACCTTATCATTAAACTTGAGGGTCAATGTCGCTTTGAGTTTTCATTGGCATAGACACATTAGCTTGTCTGTTGGTAAATAAGTGAAACAGATATAGATTTAGCTGCACGGTAACAGATATATAAAACAAACAAGCCTAAAAAACATCTTTACAGCTCTCTGCGGAGTAGAGTGCGGGCTTCAAACAGGCCCGTCCTAAAATATTCCATTTGACACCCGCTCTTTGATCTCTCCAGCCAATCACCGCCCGGTTCAAGTTTGATTGCTTCAGGGACTCTTAATTACCCGATGACCTTCTCCAAAGGACCCTTAACACCACCATTGGGGATATAGGACACGTATTTGCTATCTGCTATATACTGATGCTATGTTTGTTTAACGGTGTCACTCGCATCACTTAGAGAGAAGTTTACTTATGTTTGTAGGAGGTTTTCTCTTAAACTACTGTTGCGATTTTGATAAATCTTTCACTGGTAGAAGGATACATTACCCTATAGTTACATACACTATCTAAAATAATTCCGTTTCATATGAATTGTGTTACAAGAATTAGAAACAATGAAAAGCGTCAGACGTAGGTCATGATAAAGAATCAAAGAGTTTAAGAGGATTCTAATTAATATACGGTAATAAATAAAAATATCCATTTAAGATATGAAACCTAAATATTGTGGTCCAGTAGCAGGTTTAAAGACTGTCTTGACGTGATAATTTTTTTAAAAAGAAGATACACAACCTATCGATCGTGAATCGCCTGAACCACTGAGCTACTGGCATTAATGACCGAATAAACGAAATATAATATTGATAGCTCCGCAATCCCAAAGTAATATTTTGTTAATACAAATTCGAACTTAACCTTTTTGTTATACTTACGATGACTATTATTATTTTAATATATGTTATATTATCTATAATAAAAGAAATAGTAAAAAAGCATCCAGCATCAGCAGCAGTAAGAACACGAAATATTCAACATATTATATGAAAGTTTGCCAGCTATGCGTCGAATGAGACGCGTAAGCTTGCCCGGTGACATACACTACTCATACTTGATGGACCTTACATTTATTATAAATCGCACCCCAAGCATTAAAGGGGTTAACATAAAACCTATTTGAAAAAATACCTAACTCTAAAACTCAATGGCAATGAGAGAGAATTATGAGCAAGATAGGACAACTATTGCTATTAAACATCGCAGGAATATTAACTGAACATAATGCTTTTTATATCTTACTATTTTTCTTTACTTCTTCATTACATAAGGTCTTGCAGGTCTTGAAACGCTTTGATAGCTTCATTGACGAGCAGCTTCCATCTCGCTCAATCTTCGGCTTATCTGTATGGAAAACTTTCATTCTAAGAGCTTGGGAAATTCTTTTAAATTTCATAACCTCTTAGAGAAATGATAATATAAAATTGTTGAGGGAATTTTACCTGTCAGAGAAGCCTCTTTAGTGGACTAAAAACAATTGCAAAGTCACATTGTAACCGAAAATAAAAAAAATATTAACGCTATACAATACTTACATACATATTATATAATAGCTGCTTGCCCTCGCTTCGCTCCGGGTATTTAAAGCAATATTGTAATTGATGTTCTTAAATTGTCACTCTGTAATTGTGTAGTTTTTCATTATTTTAAAAAAGAGAGAGAGTAAGAAAAAGTTATAAAAAGAATAATAGAAAGAAAAAAAAAGCAACAGATAATAAAAGAGCGAGGACAGAGCAAAAATAATATTGAATAGGTAAAGGAGAGAGCGAAAGAGAGAAATTGCAAGGACACTGATCATTCTAGACAGATAAAGATAAAAATTTATGAAAGAAAAATGAGAGTGATAGTATTATAAGAGGAAGAGAGAATATACTATAGACTTCTCTCAGTGAAAGAATTTTTTAAATCGGATTAGTAACAACAAAATGGCCATATTCTATTAGTTAAAAAATGTATATGGCAACACTATATGACCTTTATCACTCACGCAAAGTGTAGTTTTCTCTCAATGAAAGAATTTTTAAAATCGGATTAGTAACAACAAAATGGCCATATTCTATTAAATAAAAAATGTATATGGCAACATTAAATCACCTTAGTCACTCACGAATAGTGTAGTTTTCTCTCAGTGAAAGAATTTTTAAAATCGGATTAGTAACAACAAAATGGCCATATTCTATTAGTTAAAAAATGTATATGGCAACATTATATCACCTTTATTACTCACGAAAAGTGTAGTTTTCTATTGGTGGAAGAATTTTTAAAATCGGATTAGTAACAACAAAATGGCCATATTCTATTAATTAAAAAATGTATATGGCAACACTAAATCACCTTTATCACTCACGAAAAGTGTAGTTTTCTTTCAGAGAAAGAATTTGTAAAATCGAATTAGTAACAACAAAATAGCTATTATCTATTAATTAAAATATGTATATGGCAACACTAATTCACTTTTATCACTCACGAATAGTGTAGTTTTCTATCAGTGAAAAAAATCTTTAAATCGGATTTTTAGTTTCTGAAAAACTCTTCAATTTACAAAATGACCACGTTATGGCACTTAAATGGCCATATCTTTTTAATTAGAGTATTTATGGCAACACCACATAGCCTATGTTATCCGGAAAGGATATAGCTTCCTATCGGTGAAAGGAGTTTTGAAATCGGTTCATAACTTACCGAGCCTATTCGCAACAAACAAACAATCAAAGCTTTCCTCTTTATATAATAGTATAGATATAGATTACAAAAGTATTCAAATCTCAATATAAATAGATATATATATAACAATACAACAGAAAAATGATTAATATTTAGTGGAAGAAATATGCTCTGCAGTTAATTGTAAGAAAAGACAAGGATACAAAACTTATTAATATAAATGAAAAGGGATTTTAAAAGTAGGGTATTTATGTATCTGTGCGAATCACTAAAGCAATTCATAGGCATGTAGTGTGATTTTTATAGAAATAAAAATAATGGTTCCAGTCACTATGCGACATCCCTCAAAGGATCCTTTACGACAGGATGTGTTAGTTGGTATCCGCTAGCTATAGCTGCCTCCATATATGCTGCTCTATATTCCTTTGTTGCACTCCATTTTATAAAAAATAAACTAAACTACCACAAACCTATCAATATCTATTCAACTACACATTTACTATTTATTTTCAAAAATATAAGGTTAGAAGAGCTTTAAAATCTTCATCGTTTAGGTATTCTTTCCAAAATAACTGTAAAAGTTTTGTATGTTTGGATGTTTGATAGGTGTGGTATAGAAATGTATTTTCCATATAGTACTTGAGAGAGTGAGTTGTGAGCATTTAACTACGTGAGTCTCTTTCAGGACTATGGATCTAATTAAATCCCTCTCCTAGGTACTATGCTTTTTTCAGGATAAAAAATATTCTCATTTACTATACAGAAGTTAACTAAAAAACAACATTTCTCATTTATAATATATTTAAGGTTTATCTCAAAAAATTAAAATATTGCTAAATCCAGTTAAGCAACTTACAAATCAACGTTATCAAAACGAGATTAAAACGTTAATTAACTGAACTAAAAATAACTAAAGATACATATTAAACCGATACAGTATCAGTCAGTCAGTCAGCTCGTATGAGACGTTGGATGGACAACTGATGTAAAAGATCAATCCGGGAGCTACCGGCGCGACGAGTTCGTGTCGCCTCTACACAATACACAGGGACGGAATCAGTACAATAAGTACTGAGTAGCTAAAACTGTTATTGTAATTTTAACTGTTGGCAGTTTCTACAGATTTATACTAAGGATATAATCGGCCTCAATCGATCTGTAGCAGACGTCCAAGTTATTTCATACAGTAACATTACATCCACGTAACAATTTATAACAAGACATATACAACCTGTTTCCGATAGATTTGTGCCAGTTATGAAACAAATAGTTTGGAATCAAATGCTGGGAGTGCGAAAGTGTATATTATTATTATCTTTTACGTGTTACTGTGCAGTATAACTCCCATATAGATGTGATGCTAAATCCCAATTCCTAAGGTTCACGTGAGTTTAGATCAATAACGTCTAATCTAAAGGATGGGCCGGAGAGACGCGTTGTTAACGTAATAACTTTTGAGTTCCTAAACCCTGCACTTTGGTCACAAGTTCAAGGCTCTGATCAGCTTATTGTTTAAAACGTGTGTGTGGAAATTGCACATAGTCGGTATTCAAATGTTAAATACTAATAATGTGTGTCTCATAACATTATAAATATGTAATTTAAAATTTATTATAAAATCAATTAGTAAACATGTAATAAAAGAAAGCAACGTCCTTTAATTTGCAATTAAGCAAGTTATAGTCATTTGAGTATAGAAAAAAAAATTAGCATCTATCCATATTTTTTTGTAAAATATTGAAATATAAATATTTACTTATTGGCTAATCCGTCCCAGTATACATCACTATGGACTACATTAGCAAATGCATCAAAACTCGACTCTATACCTTAATAATAAAGTTAATTTTAAATCAGCAAACGATATTCTTGTTTATTTTGAGTACGACTCAATAAATTCCTAACTCAGGAGCGAATGTTGGACGCATTAAAAAATCTGCAGACATTGTCTCGTGGACGCGAACTGTTTTTTGCTTTATCGACTGTCATGCGAAATAAAACGTATTATAACGACTGATACTTTAGTCTTTTTGTGTGTCCTTAAATGGACATTAAATGACCAAATCCATATATATTAGGGTGTGCCATTTTTAACCTACAAACAGGTTGAAAACTTTCAGAAAGGTTTGAAAATAGTTCATGTCAAAATGAACATTGTCAATATTAGGGTTTCATCGTGAATTTCTGTTTTCCAAAAATCTTAGGGAAGTTCCAGGAGACGATTCAGAAAGATATATAACCTATGAAAATGGCTGTCTACAAATCATTCAACAAGATAACTATTTGGATTTATTTTACACACGACTCTTAAACGAAATTTTACGTATATTTTGTCCGAAATTTAACTGAAAATCAAGACATACTATCAATTATCTTTTAAAATTTTTATACCAGCAAAACGAGAAGAACTGGACGAGTTGACGGAATATATATATGTCGGAAAGTAAAAGGATATACAATCAATAATAAGCATCGTATATGCACAATAGATATCTTATCATGAAAGCGCATCACGGTCACAGTATAACTAGTCGTTACGATGTCTTTCTGTTCAAACAGGAACCCAAGCAGTGTCTTGGACTTGTGGCCAAGTGTAGGCTTAAGGAATTCCTTTATTCGATCGACACACTTGCCTCCACTGCTCAGGTCCTGTTTAAACCGAAGGTTAAACTCACATTGACGTGGCTACTACATTGTAAGGTACTCACGTGACCTTAATCGGACTCCCAGCACCAACACGGCAGAGAGACCACGCAAGAGTAAGACTACAGTCAGACTATTGAAAGAATATAAAGGGTCGAGATTTTTAAAACGACGAAAGGGACTACTACCCTACTCCAACGCCCTAGATGGCTAGATAGGTAATCGTTTACTCGTTCCTGACATATATAAAAATATAATATTAAGCTTTCAATTAAAAAAAAGGATTTAGTTAAGAGCGATAATTAAGAGAATGTCTAACAAAGCATTCCCGTTATAAAGTAAAGTTTATACAAATTCTTTAAAACCCAACGATCTAATTAACGCAATACAATCGGAATTCCTTAACATCTTACACTAAAAGCAACTTAGTGTTCCTGGGGGGTGAAGGGGGCGAGGTGGGGGGCGAAGGGGCGCCATAGCCGGGATTAAACTCGCATGTTTCACTTAATTAGCCCAAAGACAAGCGTTCACACTTCGACCACCTTAAAAGGAGCGCCATAGCCTAAGTGCTGGTGTTCGAGTTTTGCTCTGATTTTATATAGATTATCCTATTTGGGTGGACATCCCTTAATTGGGACTGCAAGAGACAATCCAATATTATAGAATATTCTATGTTTCAGTTATTTAAGTAATAAAAATCTTTGAATTTTCTAGTATAAGTATTCAGAACTTCCATAATCTGATGACTCACGCTTGTAAATTCCCATGACTGGTAAATCTAAAAATCGTTTGTTTTTGGCTTAGGTAATCCTATCCTATCCTATCTGCCAGAAAAAAATCCTGTAACTTATGAACTGGAAGATGTTTTTTTGTCCATTAAGTATATTAAATTAAAATAATTTATTAAATATTTTACAGTTAAATAATTAAAAAGACATGAGATTGTAAATGAGAATGGCTGAATTTGAAAATGACGAAAAAATTATATTTTGAATACGAAAAACGATCAAATAATCAGATTTTTTGCATACCTATATTTTTTTTCAGTATTTCACTTGAGTTACAACATCAAATTTAAAAAATAAAATGTTTATATAAAATCATATAATATGTATAATATTGGTAAGGAAATCAGAAATCAAAAAATATCTTATTACAAAAACAATGAACTTGGATTCTGGTCAAGCTGACAATCTATGTACCTACATATTATATAATTCACAATGTTTCGCCTCCGACTTCGCACGCTTAAATTTGACTGAGGGTTAATGTAGTCTACAGTCCCGATTTTCTGAGGCAGTAGTCCAAATGATTTCATGTCATCATCGTCTAAAGTAGTGCAAGTCGTGTTTTTTAGAATCGTTGTACTAAGTATCCCTTATCTAGGATCAGGTGAGTTATGTCTGTTTTATTTATGGGTATCGTTAGTGTCTTGATAATGTCCAGGAAGAAACATATTTAAAAGACATTAAAATTATCATTGCAGTTCTTGAGTACATGCCGCATTTGTCTGTTTGTTCGCGATAAACTCAAAAACGGCTGAACGGAGTATTATGCTGTTTTCAGCCACAGTCAAAGTGATTCATCAGGAAGGCTACACACAAGCCTTCCTGATGAATCATGATTTGTTATTTTTTTGTGGGAATTAGTTTAAATATGACGATAGTTATTGAATATCTCAGACATTTTTATGTTGCCAGGAAGATTTCATCTGTTTCATCCATGTTTGAGATATAGCAACTCTACTATCTATTTGAAGCCGAGTCAGATGACTAGTATAGCTTATATTTTTTTTAAATAAGTAGGCTAAACATTGCAAAAAGAATTATTAAAATCAGAATTGCATTTCCTCAGATTAAAGCGTTGAAACACAATATAAGATAAAACTCCGATTGCGCGATCTGCCCTAAGCATATTTCGATGAAAGTTTTGTCATGCTCTTATTAAAAAAGGCATGCTCGATAGTAAAAAAGGAATACAGAAGTTGTATTACTCCATTCCGAGTCTCAGTGCAAAAACGAGGAACGAGGAACGTTGCAATGCCAGCGCGAACGCGAACGGTAGCATAATAAGATAAAACTTCAAACAAAAGGAACGTACTGAAATAAGGCGAAAAGGTTTAAGGAGTGACGCCGTGTGGCCTGCTCATTGTCTTTTAAGATCGATGATCGGGAAGGATGGACGTGGTATATAATAATATAATATTTATTGAAAAAATGGTGGTATGGTAGGGGATCTGTTCCCCGACTGGCTTGCAACCACTTTTCCATCACGTTAAACCTGCGGTTCTAGTAAACTCTGGGTCAGGGTCCACTAAAACCGTAGCATTCTTCTCTTCATTCCCCTCCCTCACTCTATGTTCGAGGTGGCAATCGGCAAAAGAAGAGTCACGACAAATGTTGTTGAATTTCTTGTCTATTTTTGATTGGATCTGGATGCTTGGAAAACCTAATAATTTCAATAATACCCACGTAATAGTGACCAGTATGGTTGTACAAGTGGTGTGGTTTCGTATTGCTGGGACTCCATTGTGAAGGATTTCTTTAGTGGTTAACAGTATAGGTATGGACGACTAAGTTCAGGTAACGTAAGCGAAGGGCAAGGGCTTGTGATTAGTCCGTAATAAGTGAGTAAGTGAATGACAGTCAGAAAGTAGTCAGCAGGTTAGGTGCTCACAAGTAATTGTAACCTAAGCAACCCTTTAAGACGCCGACACGTCAACTGCGCATGTCAATGAAGTCGTCGCCTTTGATGTACTACTGTAGAATAAATACATGTGATTTATTATCCTACTAGTCACTGTTAGCTAATAATATATTGTTGCTATTCGCATTTAATATTCATGAAAGTTAATCTATAAATAAATATAGTTATATAATTCACTGCAATACCGTTTATTTTGAATTTTTTTTATCTTAAAATCTTACAATATGTTTGCAACACCGTTTATTAATTAGATTTTGCGGGTAGTTCATTTTATCTTATTTGGAGAAGAATATTGAGTTAGTCTGGCAAGTGATATCGCGCAGTACATATTAAAGTATTGAGACTAATGGTGTTGAGTTGTTTGGTGGCGTGGTGCTAGACCTCCGTTATCGAGGAGCACGTGAATAATGTACTATATTATTTTAAGATTTGTTTACAGTTGTGAGAGTTCACGTTTATAAAATACGTCTTTAAGCTTGCTCCTGGTTCTCCCCCACCTGCCCCATGCACTGCTCGGCTTCCATCTAACTTACTTGATAGTACATTAAAACTCTACGAGATGGCGTTACATTTTCACCTGGTGACCATCGTGGATGTACCTTTGGTTAGTTGTCGTAATCCTGGGACTCCATTGTATAGGATGTCGTAAGAATGACATTATTTGCTCGGTTTCCATCTAAAATGTATAATTTTTTTTCAGCAATTCCTGTTTTAAATATACCGCATCCAACATTACCACGTCCACGTCAAGGATACTGATAAAAAAAATCATTCGCAATGAAACTGGCCGTGTACATCATTGTAGCTTCCGATACGTGCTACCATTCCTGGCACGTCTCCTCGTCACCACAACCGCCCTTATGCTCGGGTCGCAAGGACCAGTTTCCCTCAGCCACCGCTAATTAATGCCAACGAATCATATGGGAGACCATTGATAAAGTGACAACCACAAAAACTTATGGCGTCTTGCTTTGCGTTTGTATTCATTTTTTAAACGGATTTCTAAAGTTTATTCTTAGTTTCAATTTTATAGATTTTAGTTCATTCAGAATTAGCGACATCTCCCTCAGGCGTCTCACTTCCCTCAGGCAATAATAATAAATAAAATTAAATCAATGAGAACTTAAAGAAACTTTTAATTTACTTAAAGTCAGCGAGATTGTTGATAACGTTGATAGAAGAGCAGATCCTTTTTACTTTTTAAAATTACTGGCACGCCGATATTTTAGCAGCAGTTTGACGAGTGATTTCCTGTAATGAATAATGATTATCTACAAAATACGTATAATTTTTGCACGAACATTGCCTGAGGTTTGTGACCCAGGTGGATATTTACAATGCATTTATAAACTCGTCATGTCTGTGTGTGTCTGTCATGATGTCTGTAAACGCTATAATAAAGTACACTACTGGCAATGTTCACTTTATGAAATCACTTAACCTCAATTATATAGAGCTACCAAGAGTATTGAGTCAATAATTTCGCGTTAAATAGAGTTTAGAAAAATATCAAAATTTTCAACAATTGAAGACAAATTTTCAATACGCAGTAATAGAAGCGAGCTACCTCGTTAGTGCCGTGTGTGGTGCAGTTTGGTGCGGTGTGGTGTGATTTGGTGCGATGTGGTGCAATTTGGTGTGGAGCTCCGTCACGTGTATTTGGTTCAAAGTCGGTTTTACATTACAATTGTCGCTCTCATACCTGGTATGAATCAACTACTACTAGCTAGTAGCTAGGGTTGTCACCAGTCCGAATTTCTCCGAATTTTGCTGGAAATTTCTGAAAAAGCTAAATTAATATAATTATTGTTTTATATTAATAAATATATTTTAAGACGGATTTCAATTTGTATCTTAAATGATGAGGTTTTATTTAGTAAAGATTTTTGAAGTGAAACTTCTTTAGAATCGTTGTGATTTCAAACCGGATGCAACGGAAAAAACGACAGGTAAGAGACACAAATACAAAAATGTGTAGGAAAGAATGAGACAGAAATATACAAAACGACAGGTAAGAGACACAAATACAAAAATGTGTAGGAAAGAATGAGACAGAAATATACATACTATTTTATATTATTATATATATTCATCTCATTCTTTTGTCGATTTACTGAAGTTTCACTTCTATCGTGTGTGAATCGCACACACACCTTTTTTTTTTTTCTACTAGCAAAACACTTTCTTCTTGTGAAGTCGAGCGGTAAAGGAGAGCTTACACTACTGTAGCCTTTAAAGTAAATAATAATATCTGGTTTAAATTGTTCTACCATATTATATCGTAAATATCATCTGTTTACAAAAAAAGAGTTAAAAATTAATAATAACTAAAGAGATTAATCACAAATAATACGCAAGCAAACGCAAACTATTATGATTATGTTTTAGATAAAGCAAATATATTAAATTCATTTCTATACTAAATGTAGAATATTTAAAAATTCCTCTAAAGGAATTTTCTCATGAGTGTACATAGAGACAGCGCTACCGCTCTACTTAGACGCTACTTGTTCACACAACGAAACATAAGGATATGGATATTATATATTATTTATCTTATATATAAAATTCTCGTGTCACAATGTTAGTTACCATACTCCTCTGAAACGGCTCGACCGATTTTTTGAAATTTTATATGCATATGCTGTAGGTCTGAGAATCGGTCAACATCTATTTTTATACCCCTAAGTGATAAGCCCACGGTGGTAAAACAAAGTTTGCTGGGTCAGCTAGTAATGTATAAGTTCATGGCACTGCTTAGGTGTTTCTCGTAGTTGTAAGAGATCATAATGTTTAGTTATTTATCGATTCAGTAGCAGTATCGTTGCGTTTATCTACCCAATAGTCCATTCAATATGGGTGATTTTCAATATCCGAGTAGTAGTAGCGTGTTAATACTTTTATATTATTTCAAGTATACCGACGCGAAGACAATATATAACCATTAGTGCGATAGATAAGTCAGTCTAGTCTCAGTCTTTCTAGTGTTTTCGTGCAGTGAACATGGAAGTTAGTGGTATAGTGTCGTGATTAAGGTCACCCTTCTCGAGATCCATGTAAGTTTACGTTATTATCTATTGTCGTTAGCGAGGTCGAGTGGTGGAGGTGAGAGTTAATATATTATGAAAGAGCTCTTTAAACCTGCTCCTGGGTCTCAAGCCCTAGTATACGTATTGCTGTACAGTAATGGGTATCATATATCTTTCGTCTGATAGGACTTCTAATATGAAAATTTCTCATCGGTGTAACTCTTACATAAAGTACTCGTAGGTAGTTATATCTAAAATTGTAATTAATAACTGAGTGTGTTAGACTTAAAACCTAGGAGTATATAAACGAAGCTTCGCATGAACATGCCGGTACATAGAGAGTACTACTAACTAGACATACAGTGTACACACTGTTTCGCACTTATTGCTATGTATCTAGAGTCCATATTAGATCATTGTATTACCCAGGGTTCATGTTTGTCGTGAACCCGTCTGTATGGTTCGGACTCTAACCTATAACTAAAGATAAGTAATGGATTTATATAGATATATTTTGTCTGGATGAAATTTTGAATGTTGGTATGCATGTAAAATATACCATTTTATCCAGTTTTTACTTCAAACATCAAAATTTTATCATATTACCAATACCTGAGGATAGTGATATCCCAGTGGTTAAAACTCTGATGTCTACTCGGGAAGTCCGAGTTCGATCCTGGGCACACACCTCTGACTCTGAGTTATGTGTGTGTTTATGCAACTAAATATCACTTGCTATAACGGTGAAGGAAATCATCGTGAGGAAACCTGCACCTCTGAGAGTTCTCCATGTTCTTAAAGCTGTGTGAAGTCTGCCAACCCGCACTTGGCAAGCATGGTGGACTAAGGCCTAATCCCTCCTCATTCTGAGGAGGAGACTCTTCTCAGCAGTGGGTCATTTTTGTGTGTCATTAATTTTTTCACATTTGTACAATAGTATCCAATAGGAACAAGAATTTGTAATAACATAATATATAGTCAAGACATAAGTATATGGCCATGTTTTTTATTATTTGCCATTACTGATGGGAACAGGTTTATTTAATTATCAATAGGAACAAGTGTGTGCGATTAACAATAAATATTTTTCATACCCAATAGGATTCAGTAGGTATTTGTCACTAGACTCAATCAATAATGATAAATATTTGCTGTTACTGAAATTGATACAACAATACTTAGGTATAACTTAACTTGATTAATATTCTCTATATAATACTTATAATAAATGTCTGATAAAAGTGAGTACAAATTGTTTAACAGTAATTTGCTGATACAAATATAGTAGACGCCCGGGATCGAACCAACGACCTTGCGTCGCCATCTTTGTTTTATTCGTGAGGATTCGCGGAAGGCGCCTAATGAAGATCTTAATTGGGTGCGCGTGTGTCGACGCCCTTATCTAAACTACAGCCTCCGTATCGTTCCAGGTACGGTGTAAGAGGATTTTTAAGAAAAAGCTAGGTTTTGAATAAAATATAAATATTTTTTGTATATGAATTAAGCGACGAAGAATATGACGAAATCAAAACTGGTGACGACCCTATTATGACTACTAAACTTTTAAAGTCACTGTCACACGATATTCATATTAAAATATTTTTTTGTATTCTAACGTGATAGTGGTTAAGGATAAATCCCCTACTATATTTTTTATATACCTACATAGCGTACTATAATGATCTACTTGCTTTGCAAATTAAAAAAAAAAACTATTACTCAGATCAATGCAACGTAAACAAACTTACATCAAAATAATAACTGTAATTGTAAAAACAGATTACAACAACAACTTTTGATACCTCAGCGGAGCCACAACAACATTCTGGATATAAAAAAATTTAAACTGTTAAATGAAATTCAGTTTAGAAGTAAAACAATACCTCTGCGTTTTACAAGAGATTTATAGACCGTAAAACCTTTATGATAGGTGTAAAATTTCTGTGAGGGGACAACTGCGACAGACAGACTGACTAACCTAGTTAACATTTTAATCGTATATCTTTATGAAATTATGTTATTCTATTCTTTATGAAATGTAAGACACATTTTGGAAAATAACTTGCATTATATTTACTAAAATATTTGTCTGTATGTTGTGTGCGGTAAGAAGAGAAGAATATAACTTTGGCAACCCTAGATTATAAAAATGCGTAATAACTTTATTCTTTCTGTAATTATTAATGGTCGATGTTTACACGGTAGTGGTTACAAGCTTTTATGTACGGATCATTTAAAATATATAACGAATTTTAATGAAAGAATATCACGTTACAAGACCGTGGAGGCTATACGTTATAAAACGTAACGGATTGCGCGCTGACACACGTACACAAGCCCCCAGCCCCCGACCCCCAGCCCCCGGGACCGAGACCGTCCTAACGATACGCGATAAGCAAAAAAAATAAACCAAAAACTTGAAAAAAAAGCCCTCACGCGAAACAACCATTACAAAATAACTCCGCTCTGTAGTGATTCGATTTGCCCTACGTAAATAGGAGTAAGGAGACTGACATAAAATCAATCGCTGGCACGCGAGCCTTAACACCGAAATAATGTAAATTATTGCTCGTAAAAGTGTCATTTTAGACGTAAAGTGACGTCACACAGACTTGGGATACCGCGGAGACGATACCGTTGACAAACTGCCTCGATTGTTTGATAACCATCGAACTTTATAAACACGACAAGATAAGACATTTATCTTCTATTGATGTAACATACATATCAACGTTAAGTTAGTACGTTTCTTTGATGTTACCGGTAAACACTAATGACGAATTTTTGGAAATTTACCTCCTTACTTAGGTGATGCAAAAAACAATAAAAGATAATATCGTCTTACTAAGTAAACCGCGGAAATAAACTAGTCCATTATAAGTGAATACTTCCTGAAAAATAAAATTGTTTATAGAAACTGTTGAGTAAGCTTCACGAACTATTCTAACATTAAAACTTTATACGATTACAGACAATTCTCCCTTTTTATTAAAAATTTCCTAAAATTCAGATCTCTTGCATCTATGGAAAAACATCAAAATCCTGTTTAAAATAGGACAAAAGCTGTCAGAGTAGTAAACCTCAAACGTCGCGTGCACTAGTGTGAGTGTATAGCGAGGGTGGTACGCACACACAGACACGGAGACGATCATTTACATACGGGGTGCGGATCCGGTGCGAGAGGGACGGGCTCGCGCTATTCGTGCTCAATTATGGGGATGAAGGAGACGACTATGTTATTATCCTGAAGTAAAAAAAAAGTGGGCGGGGGATTACATTATAGTAGCGAAAGTAATCGATATTCTGTTTTAGTACGTTAGACCTGCAAGTGCAGCCTAAATACGCAGGTTAGGTCACGGCTATCCTCACTCTTGTGTCTTGGACCTTTTAATCTTAACCATAAGTAACCTAACCTGGCTTTACTCTGTCACATCTGTTATTAAAATTTATAATAAGTCAGATACATTCTGCTTTTCTCAGCAAAAGGATTGGTAGTCGATACATTTGAGCCCCATTACTAAGTCATAGTTCGATATAAAAGCAGTAAAAACCTGATTGACATTCAACACGCATTCCCGTTTAATAATGAATGAGTGTACTGACAAATAGAAAACTAGAGCACTTCGGAGGACGAGCTCTTTATAATTTACAAAGACAGAAACGTGACCTATTTCTGGTATAGGACATTGATCAATGTTTATTATTGATGTGGATCCTAACTCATCAGGCATCAAAGACGCATCTGTGGGTCAACTAAAAAAGGAATATTCTGACAAAATATGGGTACGTCCTAAATATTGCGAATTTACATTCCTGCCGTAGAATCATATGGAGAATATTGTGAATTCGAGAGGAAATTGGACGAAATACAACCTCGTGTATATAGAGGTGGGTACAAAACATATGTCTCCCAAAAGATTGAAAATAAAATATTCCTGAGCTATTTATACATCGTCAACAACGATGACCAAGTATAGGTTAGTGGACTTCAAACACAGACACAAAACAAAACCTGATTGGCTTTCTTACATGTTTTATCTAATTTCTTACAATACTTGACCTTCCGAAATCTGAATCCATGCTATCAGCGCTTTTGGCAAAAACAACGATGTGACCCAATTTCGCTATATGAAACCCTGATCGAAATTTATTATTAACACAACGGGTCAGTGGTAGCAAAGATGCACCGTTTAGAGCAAATGAGCCGAGGGGGATTTGCGCATAATATTGTAAGGTCCGGTCCCGCTAAAAGCTAAGGAAATAAAGGAGGATATTTTATAAAAAACTAAGAATTTAAGACACTTTGTGTTTCTTACATTAGTAAAAAAACTATGAACTATTTTAACACTAGAATCACTAGACTTAAGGCATTGATAAACACATTAATGGGTACTTAACCTGGTGTTGCTCGTCTTTCAGTTTTAATATTGGCATTCATCTAGAACATGACTAAATGATAAGTAGAGATATTAAGTGGAGTTGTCAAAATGTAATGTCTAATAATTGCAGATTCCGATGTATCGAGTACCAACCTAATTGATGCTCTAGAGGCGATAATTGAGGTTCAGGTTCAATTCCTGCTGCGTCGAGAACTTAGAATTTAATGATTATTCCTGCAGCAAGTTTCGGAAATAAAAACATCTCTTGCAATTCAAAAATCTTATTATTAAAATTAATAAAAGTGTACAAGTTAATAAGTGTGATGATGATAATGTTAAAGCCAAAACTTTAAAAAACTTTCACGAAATAAGTATAGCATGAATTGAAAATCAGAGAGCTTCACGTCAAATGAGGTGTGGAGCATTTACGCATAATTTGACAGTGACCCTTCGGCGACGTGCTAAGGAGACACTGGAAGATAAACTACTGTCTTTATATTTACATTATATAAATTATTTAAAGGCTGTACTTTAGCCTTTAGTACTAGCTTTTTGCACATTGGTTTACTTGGTAGTGAAAAACATTAATTGTATTTAAAGATAACAAAAACGTTTTAAGCTTAACAAAGGATCAACAGTAACTTCATAAAACTACAAATAATAGACTTTGTAAAGGTAAAAATTCAAAAATAACTTAAAAAATGATATTTACGATTCCAAAATTTAGAAACGACAAAATTGTAAATTTTTGAAACCATTGGAGTGAGTAGCAAGACCTCTCACCCTCAGAGGATGCATTAAAGCATTTTCCATCGTCAAAAAAACGACTTGGCTTGTCTTTGAAGATTAAGCCTTATTAAAAACTTTGAAACGCATCTGCGTCAACTTAACTCAATGGTGAGAAGTCTATTCAGGGTTTTGTGAATATTTTGTTATTGAAATCTAGACACTTCAATAACAGGATAATTAGATCAAAGTATACACATAAGTCCAATGCCATCCTCATAAAATATAAACCCGTATTCATAAAGTGATGCGACGCGTCGTAACGTAAAAATGGTGGATATTTATATAGTGATAAAATCCATTTATGCTGCGCTACAATGCGGGTGGAACAAACTTTATTTCCATATCTTTCATATCTGGGGATAGTAAGGATGGGGAATATCGATATTAAATAAAAGACCACTCAAAGTTTCTTGTTCATTTATGAGATTAGTCAGTTCGCTAATTCAAATTAAACTAGAAACACAATCCTTTTTTTGACCTTGAAAACTAATTTCTTAAAAATAGAAAGATATTCAAAACTCAAATTTGTTAGATTCCCTTATTGTTCATAATAATATAAATAATCCTAGTAATACCTATATTCAACAAACCATCTCTGTTGTATCATATCTATGAAAAGTTGTCGTCACGATTTTTTTTATAGCTCTAATATCTAAACGTTTCAATAAAAACTTAAAAAAAATATCTATTGTAATCTAACATCACTAACGAAAGCCACCCTCACCAGTCAGTTTTCCTTCCAATTTTCCTTTTGCGATCTCGGTTCTTAATTGACGAAGAATTTTGATTGGTCCCAGCCCATATTTCTGGAGTATGCGAGTATCCGTCGCGTCGCGTCGCGGCGGTTCCTTCTTTTTTCTCATTTATTATTCCGCTCTTATTTTAATGGTTAGGTTCGTTATTGTGGCTCCGAGCTGATATTATTTCGCCTAATTGCTACAACTTGAACGTTGGATTTGTTTGTGTTAGATGTTTTGACTTTCATTATTTCAAGTTCCATTTATTTTATACCAGCTTTTGTTGTTGCTTCACATTTTTCTGTTGCCGCAATTTTTCTGACAAGTTGTTCTTCTTTAAAAGGAGTTTAAGCTTGTTTGTAAACAGAAGCATTTATATTCAAAACTTCATAAGTTTCTTTTAAATCACAAAGCACATCAGAGCACTTTATTATTAGGTATAGTTTGGGTATACCTACATCATCTTCAAAAACATTAATAATACTAACCAAGTAAATCAATACACATTAAATATTCTTAAAGACAAAAAAGTGTTTAAACGTTTCAATCGAGTAGCAATTACTCGTCAACGGCGGTACACTTGAATGGTTCCAGCCATATAGTGGGACGGATTGACAAAACGGCTGCGCGCGCGCCGATTCACTTGTACATAGGATGGCACAACAAATTTCAAGAATCGGTGCCCATTGAAACGTCAAAGCGCCTGTATTGTGTGTCTGGGGTATAACTGGCTTTCAAATATCGATACTTTATTTTATTTAGATGTTTTTATACCGTAGTGTTCAATTAAGAGAGTAAAAGGTTTTAAGGAACCTACAGATTCAAATACGTAGCTAGAGTTTTCTTAATTTGCTCTCTGTCTTTTTATAAAATGGAGACAGTTCCTATATTATATATTACTAGCCGACCCGCGCAATTTCGTTCGCGTGTTGCTCCGCTGCTATGGGTCGTGGCGAGATGTTAAGTAGCCTAACTTATTCCTTGTTACATCAGCTATCTGCCAGTGAAAGTCTCGTCAAAATTAGTCCATCCATTTCAGAGATTAGCCAGAACAAACAGACCCACAAAAATTATAAAATATATTGTGTTAGTATATGTGGTGTGTGCGTGTATACATCCATATGCACTTAGTAAATAGCGGTTATTTTAATATTACAAACATACACTACAATTTTATTTATTTGTATGGATAATGAAGTTTTCCATAAATTACTTTAGATTGCTGTCTTCTTGTGAATCAAACCTACAAGCTGCAAGTTTAGATTCTATATGTTGTTGGTAAAAGCAGTGCAACGATATGAACGATAACTCCTCTAATTCGAAGGATACAAAACAAAACGTAAGTTAACAGTGATGCCGATGCCGAGCAATGAATGAAATATCTAAAGCTCACAATATCTATTTAATAGCTATTAACATTCCGATCGGCGCCGTACTGCCGCTACCACCACACTACACTGATTGTGTAGTGTGGTGGTAGCGGCAGGTAAACCTTCGAAAATTTCGAAAAATATTTTCATTTATTCTATTTGTGATATTACTAGTTGACCCGACAGACGTCGTCCTGTCTAAACTATGAATATTGAATTCGATATTGGTCAAATGACTGACAGTTATGTCAAACGCCATTACATTAGAAAAGTTAAATTGGTAATTAACTTTTCTTAAATTGTCTTATAAGAACCATCTCCTGACAATAACAAACACAACAAATAAGAAATTAGCAAAATCGGTCCAGCTGTTCAGGCGTGATGCCGTGACCAAGGGAAAAAGGGATTCATTTTTATATATAAGACTAGCTGACCCGACAGACGTCGTCCTATCTTAACTATGAATATTGAATTCGAATTAGCTATCAAAAATATACATTAGAACAGTTAATATAGTCTTTAAGTTTTCTTAAATTTTCTAAATTTCCGCGCATTTTTTTTAATTTTTTCGCTCATAACAACCTTCTCCTGACAATAAGAAACACAACAAAAAAAGAATTAGCAAAATGGGTCCAGCCGTTTAGACGTGATGCCGTGACCAAGGGAAATAGGGATTCGTTTTATATATATAAGAAGATAGATAGTTAGAAGATATATATAACGATTACCCAAACAAAAATGGAGTAATCTTCTAGAAATTATCCTCCCGCAGTATCCTCACGAGTAATCGATAAATTATATCACAAAAATTAGTGAAAATCGCATTACTTTCTATATTAGAATTCATCATTTTTGGTTTATGAATATAATCGAAACTATCAAGTGTATGTCAGAGACTCATTCTTTATAATGCTTGTACCCATCCAGTCTGTAGTTTATTGGGTTCAGATTTGTCTGAAAAGGTATTTAGGTTCTAGATATTATCCAGTTACATTCAATATCTTCAGAATAATCCAAAATGATTTTTAAAATGTATAAGTAAAGTTGGAACAACAAATGATGTAATAATTATACCTTAATGAGAGCAACAACTCCCTCCTAGACATTTATAGGCCATAATGGAATTAAGGAGATCTTTTATTGACCTGGTTTCATGTTAATTGCATTTGTTCAGACAAATCTATAGTCAGGATCTAATTGGAAGCTTTATAGAAAACAAACACTATCACGGTCATGGTATTTCTCCTTTTTATAATTAAAATATCAATAACACAGTAATGGTCTAGGCTTAGGGGCAACGATTATGAGTTTAACAATTTTTAGCATTCAGTAGGTACCTCAATAATAAAAAGGGAACTCTTAGGATCACTTTGTTGTCTTTCTGTCTATCCAGAGGTTTTATCTCAGGAATTCAGACATTCTTGATGTCGGCTGAATATATTCGGCCTCCAATATTTTGGAGCTGCGAGAACATTAAACTTCCAATTTTACAATTATCAACCCCCCCGTCCCCTCATGTCAGCAAAAGTAGTCAAAGCCCTAACCCCCCCACCCCCGTCTCATCTTGGCGTAAACATTGGTAGTTACATGTATTTTTATTAAATCTGTTGTGCTGCGAAAATCAAAACCTCTCTTCAATCAAAAGCCTCGCACTTGGCCGAATTTTTGTTAAAATAGATCTTCAATAACTTTAATAGTGAAAAAATTTAAATATAATTATTTCATATAGTTATCTAAATCGTTAGTATGATATATAATATGATGAAGACATAGCCAAATCTAAAGCAAATAGTCTAAGTACACTCGGGTACTGCCGCGCAGGTTCATTAACCCCTCCCACCGCCTCCCGAGATAAATACCTAGACTGATATTATACGAGCACATCCTAACGCCTGTCTAGTGTATAGCAATCTATCTCTGCGGTTTATGACTCTTCAGTTATGTTTAGTCTGAGGAAATACAACAAAGTTGAGTGGATGGGAACATGCTCACATGTTTACTTTATTATTTGTATCTTACATTACAGAGGTTAAACAAACTTACCTGAAGTGAAGTGTAGCCAAAATTATACTAGAGGTTTTAAATATATGGTGTATCTAATACTTCTAATGCCCATTTTTAACTATCTAAGCAAGTTGAATTATTGTGATTTATTCATTCATTTCAGTAATTTATGCTTTGCCTTTACCTAATTTAATAAAAATCAGAAACTGCAAAGAAAAAATATAAAATTAGACAACATCCTTCGACAATGTAGAAGTCATTATTGAAATAGAGATTTAGAAAAATCCTCCCTTAAGAGTACAAAATCACTTACTCGATTTTACGACCGAAATCCGAAGAGTTTGGATTGAGATTGATTATTAATTTCGGCCCTAAATGTGTAAGCTCAATTAAAAAAAAATTGACTCATAAAATTTGTGCTTGTGATATGAAGTGAAAGGCTTTAAAAAAGCAGCGATGAGCGGAGACTAGTTTTATAGACCATAGTCTGTATGAATAATGATTACAATGCCACGCATAATAAATAAAGAAAATAATTACTAAATACACTTTTCAGGCAGACAGGGAAATATGTAAAGCAGAAGCCCTTGACACGGACCTACTTCAAGACTTCATTATCCGAACAATGGCCGTTAAAAGTTGACACGCACACATCCACACACACACACGCGCGCACCGACACACCGACACACCGCTACACGTGTTTACAAACAAGTAATTAGGTGTGTGAGGACTGAGATATGCCACAGACTAAAAATACTAGATACACATTATGATGTTGTGCATCCCTTGATAATCTAGTGTTGTGTTGTGAAACTTAATTAACATCAAATCAAAAATCAAATCAAAATTATTTATTTCAATTAGACTTTTTTGAAAAGTACTTTTGAAACGTCAAAAATTTGTCGGTCAGTTAGTTTGTCTGAAGCTACCACCAGCTCGGAAAGCAGTTTTCTGTTGAGAAGAGCCGGCCAGAAACTCAACAGTCGCTCTTTTCAAAAAGCCATGTTTACATAGTCTGTTATACAAATCATTTAACTTGAGAGTCAACGTCACTTAGATTCCAAGCATTCTCATTATTTAAGTAATCCTGTACATTATAGTGTGCTTTATATATTAATGACTTCTTGATACGAGTTTTAAATTGTTGAAGTGGCAAGTCTAATATTGACTGTGGAATCGTCGTCAATCATCGTCAATCTTATATACCTTTTTATCGTTAATTTCCTTGACTACCAACTCACTCATGACACAGACGAATAATTGTATAAAAAGTACTATATACCTATGTCACCCTAGCTTATAAGTATCAGTATGCAAAATTTTATGTAAATCGACTGGCCTGTTTTTGTGTTAATACCCTCCTTCCCAAAAGATTCTTTCACTTTTCTGCGTAAAAATAAAAAATACACATAACATAGGTATAAGAAAAGACTCACCAATATGAAACAACAATCAATATTTTTTTCTTGTCTATCTGTTTATATGTTTGTCACATCAAAAATAAGCAACGGATTTTAATACGCGAAGGGACGGGTCGGAATGCTATTCCCCTCATAGTATTCTAGCTCCCCTCCCCCCACGGATCTCCTCACCAGTAAACCCGCTACTCCAGCATCCCTTGATGGTCCCCTACCATCTGTTCTCTGACTGGCTTGCGACCACCAGCACTTTAGAACCGTAGCATTCTTCTCTTTATCCTCCAGCCCTACTCTCTCATTGAGGCAACGAATCAGCAAATTTTAACAAGGAAGGGACGGGTTAGAATACTATTCCCCTCTGCCACTGGGAGAGCATCTCGTAAGAGCCCAGTAACTTAACACCCCCTTGGTGGTAGTGGATCTTTTCCCTGACTGGCTTGCGACCACCAGAATGCGAATCCGACCGCAAAGTGTAATAGACGCGTTCCGTTCGTGCCGCATGTAGACCATACTTACCCCCTCCCTCTCCGATCCCATTAATGCTGCGGATTTAGTAGACTCTGGGCTCTTGCTCAGGGTCCACTGAAACCGCAGCATTTTTCTTCTCTCCCCGTCACCACTCTATATCTCGTCTCTCGTAGACCGTTGGATTCACGGTCGATAGGTCGTGGGTTCAAATCCCGAACATTGGACTACTGGCGTGGCCCACTCCTGACACAAGCATTTTAGCTTAGTAGGAGGGGTAAAGGGAATACTAGTAGTAGGTGATCCATACTGCTAGTATTCTTTTTAAAAAAAATATCTCTTGTTTTGTCGATGTTCATGGGCGATGATGGCCACTTACTATCAGGTGGACCATCTGCTCATTTGCACCTTAATCGCCATAAAAAAAACTTTTTCACTACCAGTAAGGGTTCCTGAAGCAGTTTCATTTAAATCGTGTGTTAAGTAACAAATAGGTAATAGGAACCTATAGAGGTTGCTAGTAAAGTTATAAACCCTTACATATTTAAATCGTTTTTAAATATTACAAAATGATATATGAACCAGTTTATTGTAGACGGTGTCTAGTCGTTATCATCAATGTAAGGCATAAGCTTATAAATAACTGATTGTAGTATCGGTACGTTTGCATCAACTCTAACGTCTCATTAAACCATTATATAATGATAAACATATCTTAATGACTTTTATAAAAACTTGTTATTATCATTATATTTACATATTCATTGTTTCTGACTGTAACTTAGTGGTCATTTTTATTTTTACATTGAAGGTTACGAGTTCGATTCCTGCTTTCGTGGTTTTATTACTTCTACTAACTTCTCTATTTGAACACCTTAGGAGAATAATTCTCTCTCCTTCTGTAAGAAAAAAATATCTTTGACATTTACTCAACAAACTACTATTTTTTAATTCTTCTATGATTGATGATAATCAGGTTATTTATATATAATCTATAAAGCTAATTAAACACTACGTTTAAGGCTTCTTTTTTATCCCGCAATAATCCGAGAATAGGACTTAGAAGGCAGTTGCATTCACACATAAACAACTTAACAAATTTATAATATGGGATACTTTTTATTATGAAAAGAAAAAATACAATGATGGAGAAGCTCGCACATCTCCAACCAGCTTTGATCAATCGTTCGGCTCCGCTGCTCCTGCACGACACGAAGGACCTCATACTGCACAGCAGACGGTCTCCAAGTTACAAGAGCTGGGGTTGGAAGTTCTCCGTCATCCATCGTACTCACCAGACCTTGCCCCTAAAGACGTTTTCCTGAATTTGTATAACTTCTTGGTGAGGAAAAAATCAATAACCGAAAGGCATTTCAAAATGCCTTTGAAGAATCTAGCAGACTTTTTTAAAACGGGCATCAATAAGCTACCACTACATGTGTAATTAATTTAATTACTAAAATTTAAAAATATAGAGAAAAAAGGGCGTTAATTTATTTCATGAAAAACGGCAATTTCATAGGTAAAGACCTAATACATAGTGAGATAGTCATTGAGTCTGTTAGTGGAAGGGGGATTATATTAAATAGTCAACTACTCTAATTTTTTCTTCGTGTCAGGCTATAGGATAATAATAAAGTGGACTTGTTGTCACTTCCGTCGCGTCATTTTAATATTCGACGATTTTAGATAGCGAGTAATCGATTATCGATTAATCGGAACCCACCACACTAGTGGAGGGGAATTGCTACCATTGTCTAGTCCCTTTATATTCCCCGACTGACGCAGTACTTTTTAGTCTCTCGAGAAGTCTCTTTGAGTGAACATCACCTGGAGTTGAAGTTTAATAAATAGTGTGTTATATCAAGCTATATCACAGATATTGGACCTCTCGGACTAAGGATCATGTGAGTTCTTAAGTCTCATTTATTATGATAGGGACTCATAATATTTAGATGTGATTTAGATTCATTAAATTTAGATGTGTTAACACAACCTTAGGTTAGGTTTATGTTAGGTTAGGTTAGCCTTATGTTAACCTAACCAAAAACAAGCAGTGAGGCCAGGCAGTGGAGGCGAGTGTCGTGATCACTTAAAGAAGCTCCTTAAGCCTACACCTTGGTCACAAATCTAAGGCACTGCCTGGGTTCCTGTTCAAATACTAAGGAATCGTAAGATTCAATTGGTAATTGATCCTAATTGGTCTTCTCCTCTGACATATATTTTTTACACATAATACATATAATATTAATATATGGTTTTTCATTGAAGACTCAAGTTCCTTAACTTAAACACGTATTCAGTTGTTTGTATATTAATATCTATGGTCACCACAGTTTATCTAGTCTGTGTCGTCGACAATGGAGCCCTCGTGTGTATGTGTGTATGTGTGTGTGTGTGTGTTGTGTAGGAGTGCGCTCATGTAAAATGCATAAGATACTTTCGTACGGCGTCGTCGCTGTCTTGGTTTCACAGATGTTTCGGTGAAAGCAAATTTTTATGTTTTGTGTCCGTGAAAACTGAACCTCTGAAATAATAATAGACTGTGGCTCCTAGACGTTCAAACTACCCGCATGTATTTCCTTCTTTATATGGAGAAAACAGAATTCTTTGTAAAAACAGAATAGCCATCCAGGATATTTCGTACTAGTCGTCTTTTACTGGATTTGCTCGTTTGTAGGTGCGTTAGAGTTGTAACGTATATAATCCAGAATTTCCTCTCTTCTACCCCTTGTATCTAGGTATAACCATTAAAAAATTAAACCTTTGTTGGGTGTAGAAACAATGTAAACGAAATTCTCTGTTGAATATCCATTTTGTAAGAAGATGATCCTCTAGAACATATTTTAGTGCCTTTTCCTTTGAGTGGATTATTTTTTTATAGGTCCTGATTATGCTTTATGTAAGCTAGACTATAGTTTCTTTTTCCCCCTTAAATCGGTAGCTTGAAAAATATTAGATTTCACTATGGCAACAATTAAAGCTGCAACACTCCTTGTACCTTCTTAGTCTTAGTACCTACTACTTTAGATAATAGATAGACGAGACAGAGACACTGACCATCCTATTATCAGCAGTTTTTATAACAATACAAAGAATATTGTCTATCGTAGAGAGCGTGTAATAATGTGTAACGCAATGTAATTGGTACTATGTCTCCCTTATTAATGTGAATTGTTAACTTTATCACATTATTTAGATAGATATAAAGCAGCGATGTCGACTATTGGGTCATTAGATCCAGACTCTGCCCAGCTCCTGTCCCAATGTTTACTATTTTATTTAAAGTTTTATAGTACCCACAGGTAGATATTTCTAATAAATTATTTGTAACTAAGTGATTTAAAAACCTACGCCATTCCAAAAATAGCTTTAGTCATATCTCTTTTTTTCCAGACAGAAAAAGTTAATTACACGAATGCAGTCGCTGATATCTGCTCAACTGGTTTTCAAAATAATTGTATAATTAGTGTACTTTATCATTTACCTACTGAAATATAACTAACACTGACAGACAGACAGAATATATTTATAGATAAAGTATCATGAAATTTTGCAGGCACCAGGATTTTTTTCACATCTTTAATGAGTAATCTTTTATTTCTCTATGGTATAAATAAACATGATTTATCCTTTACTGCCAAAGAAAAAAAGTGCAATTAAGTTTTTAAAATTTGTTGGCAAAGGCAGGCTTATCACTATAAGAGATCTCTTCAGGCAACCTACGAAAGTGAGAGATAGTGTGTTAAATGTACGAAGAAAAAACATACATCAATATATACATAATATGTTACATTCTAGTCTAAAAATGTATTTCCTTTGAATCTGTTCTTTCAGTGATTTGAAAAGCTAAAAAACTTCATTTTTTAAATAAAATGTTTCTAAATCGACTTTAGTTTTTGCTCATGGAACCACTGAAACTATTCCTGTCTTTTCTCTCAATTCCTGTTCCTTTAACCCTTATGAGTAAGAGACCAAGAAGTTGACTCGTTGTTTTCTTTTGTTATTTCTTCATCTTTACGCTTCACTTCCAGCTGTCTGTGCGATTAGATCTTCAATCAGATTCAATTGGAAGGATTATGTTATGTATAATTCGCACATTGTAGTAGAGAAACCGTGCGATACCACAGCGAGTCACTATCTCCACTACAAAGTTAATTTTACCATGTCTGGCTTGAAATTGTTATCCTAGTGGAAAAAAACCGCAAAGATAACACTAAAAGTAATTTACTGGATTTCAAGTAACTTTGTAATTACATAGATAAAGAGAACAACGCATAAGTATCTATTTAGGATAATTATTGGAAACATGCTTAATTTACTTCTTTAATTGAGCAACATTAGGTGCAGAGCGCATGGATCGACGAATATGCTTAAAAAGGTATATAAAGTTTAATTTTCTCTTATATATTATATACCTATATTGTATAGTATTAATATGAGTATATCCAGGTGAGTAAAGTTTTATTGTAGTGTACACGCACTAATGTCCAGAGCCCGACATCTGCCGGCAACGCTCTCAGCATAGTAATGGACTTTCCAATGCAACGGTCGCCACACGTTTACTTTAAATCTCTTTTATTGTCTATGTTATATGACCAAAAAGATGGATAAATGGTTATTACTATTTCAAGTCAAAATTTAACTGTTTCATCTTAATTTTCCTCATTTTTGACGGTCAACTTGAGAGTTATGAAATGTCAACACTTCCTCCAAGTTTCAATTGGCTTTCGAGCTAAAAATATTATAAAGTACTTTAAGGAAGTGAAAATATAGAAAGAGAAATAGTTATTTTTTTACTCTATCCAAGATCATTTTTTTTTCTAAGAGATCTTTTCAAAGGGTGATAAAGCTTTTTTTAGTTGTTAGTGTTGAAATCTAGTTTAATTTTAGTTTAGTCCTTGATTTTGGTCTTAGTGTTATATAGGTGCTTATTGTTGATTTTGGTATTCGTCTTGCATAGGTCTTGGATCTTGCTAGCCTAATATAAACATCGGAAATAGTTATTTCTCAAAAAGCTTCCAGGCGATTGACTTTTCCCAACATTATCAACAATTACCATCATATTTCAAATAATTTACGCAAACCTTAACAAAATATACACCTAAACCTTAATTATTAATCAGTCTACCTACTGGTGAAACCTGCGTCAAAATCGGTTCAGTGATTATTATAGCAGTGAGTCAATAAGCAAAGAATTCCCTCACAGGTCTCGTTAACAGTTAGTATCACATAAAATGATAATTTAAAACTCGTATACGATAAATCTGTTAAATATCACTTAAAGCAGTATCATGTATGTAGGAGGGATGCCGGGGGGTGCTGGGGGTGCCGGGGGAGCCGGGGGGTGGTTGGGGCGTCGACCTTGCCATTTCCATGCGCACCACGCGCTATACTTTTGTCGTCCGGAATAAGGTCACGCTCATTATATGGGTTACATCTTTATTTTACCAGCTTCGAAATACTTACGTTGTTTTGATAATTATACGAACAAACAAACAAACAGTTGTATTATGACATACTATATTTTTTTCGTAGCATTTCGTCCCTAAGTTCTAAAATATGTTCAGCGATTCAGCTCAGATTCAGTTGTTAATACTAATTATTTGTTTCAGGATCTCGTTAATATCCCACAACTGGACATACAATTCTATGAGATTGAATGTGAAAATCCTCCTTTTCCTCATATCATGCTGGAATTCATACGACAAAAGTAAGTTTTGATATAAAAGAAAGCATTCCAGATCCAGAAGTTTGTTATAATTGAGTATATAAAACTATTTGTTTCAGGATCCTACCAATATCCCACAACTGGACATACTTACATAAGAGAAAAACATGAAAACTTCATTTTATCATACTAGAATTTAGTTATACGACAAAAGTTATAATACTATTAATTTCCTATTCCAGAAAGATAGAAAAACATTAAAAAAGAATATGAGCAGAAAACCTTACTCAATATACTTAATATACAGATTTTACATACAATATTACAAATAATTTTGGTAAATAAAGCTGAAAAAAAAACATGTCTAACTAAACTGCGTTGCCTTCAGTGGACACGAATGCGTTGATTACGACATTAATAGTCCAACAACACAGCATCTACCAGACCAACAGATACCACAGAGTATATAGATATGATATAGATATCACAAAACACGTGGTAGCATTCCACAGAAACAAAATCGCTAAAACTTAAGGGGGCGACGACACCGCCGAACCGCGTTGAAATGTATTCAAATATATGCGCGATTAATTCAGCCTGCATAGCCAACGGGACGGTGTTAGTAGTGGCAGCCAATCTCACTTTCTACGCGGATCGATGAGGCCGTGACCTTCACAATGCCTCTTATTTGCTTTGTGCATTTTTTGGACCCCATTTGTGGGGGTGGACCTCTGGAAACTGTCCACTAAGACGAGCATCAAGCACTAAACGCAACGTCTTTAGTAATAACATTCATCATGTTTCATTCACGAATCAAACATAAAAGCATCAGCTGCTCATTGGTTCAGGAGTTGGATTCCTGCTCGATAAGTCGTGGGTTCAAATCCCAGTCATTGGAGTACTCACGTGTCCCACTCCTAACACAAGCATTTAGCTTACTTGGAGGGGTTAAGGAATACTCAAAATTAAATTTTAACCCACGACATATCGATCATGAATCCAAGGCCTAATCATTAGATTATATTTTTAAGCTTCCAGGAGTCTAAGTTATAACTATAATATTTAACTATAACTTAGTAACTTAAAGCTGAAATTTAAAAGGTTTCAAAGATGATAAAGAACAAACAAATCGTATCAATGCTCGTCTCACAAGCAAAGGTTTGTTCTTTTGAACAGCGCCCTTGTAAAAATTCCATTTCAGGTCTCTAAGGAATCCGAGTACACGTAGAGTATACATAAAAATAGATAGTGGTTGGGCGTACGTGTGTCTGTGTGCGTGAGACGTGACACAAATGCTACGGGAGTTATGCGTGTGTGCGCGATGCACGGAAATGTACTGCGATTGATTGGGTTGAGGTTCTGTGACGTCATTTTAACAATATGTACCTGAAGTTTTGTTTGTATGAATAAAAATGTTGATGTTGGTTTCTTGTTTTATTGTACCATATGATATTCATATTATATATAGTAGCTATTTTGTTAATTATAAATGAGAAGAAGAGAGTTGTAGTCTACATGCATACTAACAGTATGACGACTTGTCTAGAATACCCTCCTAGGGGTTACACTTTAGACTCACGAGCTTCAGTTACTTCTAGAATACTAGCAATGTAATCAATCATTATTCTGTCGTGACGCCTTATTTATTTTGCAATCCAGAGGGATCTTTTATTTGTTTACCTAATTTTACCAACATCAAATAAAAAGATGCTACTCAAATTATAAGTGTTGCCAAAATCATAATTGACAATATGTAATAGGTCTATATAAAATAACAAGTTACATTTTCATTGCACAGTTTTGTAATAAAGATTGATTTTATTTCAATAAAAATTTCTACATAAAAATTTTTTTGGAACTAATTGATGTTAAAACATCAAGGTTATTTTTTGCCATAAGATTATGTTATAGAAATGAGATATAACGTTATAAAATGTCCGTGAACCCGCAACTACTAAAATAACATGTCCATTCTACAATAAAAAAACAGCTAACTAACAAAAAATAAATTTTACAAATCTTTACTAATATTTATTTCTAATATATGTCGTAACAATGACACAAACACACAAAACACCAACCATCAAGACATCCGAAGCGTACAGCACCACACACACGCGCGCACAGCTACGTGCCGTCGTCTTGGCAACGAGACGCATGCGTGGCACCGCCCACCTCCCCGCCGAGTATTACAAATCTATTCTATATGATTGGTCATTCAAAGACAGGACATCGCAGGTTTTTTCCTAACACGATAATCGTCAGCCATCATTAAATGATTATCAATTGATTGTTAATTATGTGAAAACGATCAACATCACTTAGTTGTGATATGTCACCTCATTCATTAACATTTTAACCAACATTATTTTATTAGTAGTTATCACTGAAACAATTGATTACAACTACAAATCTAGAATAGAAGTATTGTAAAATCATCTAAATTCTTTTAGTTATAAATCTACATTTTCAATTTCAAGGTTTCAATACAAAAAAAACATAAAAAGCAAGTTTTTATCACAACATTCCATAACGAGGACATTTACAAAACACTGCTAAGTACACAATAATTGAGTATATCTATACCCGAACAAGATGGCTATACTATAACCAATACGTGTGAAAGAGATAGGTGATACGCACACATTGATAAAGGAAAATCTGACGCACACAAGTGTACTGTGTCTGTGTGTATATCGGTGAGTTGATAACTGCAATGGATTTCATCCCTCTACATGAAGGGTTCAGTGATTTCCCATTTATATAATAATTGAAATATTAATTGTGAATGCTCTGTTAATTGAGGCCTATTCTAACTTTGTTGTTTTAATCAACAAAATGTTGTTGTTTACAAAATTATTAGGTTTTCTTGTTGAATAAAACATTCAAGAATTTACTAATATTATAAATGCGAAAATAACTCCGTCTGTCAGTCACGCTTTTACGCTAAAACTACTGAACCAATTTTATTGTAATTTGGTATACAGATAGTCTAGAACCTGAGATAGGAGATAGGCTACTTTTTAATGCGAAAAAAGGGTTGTAACGGGTTGAAATGGGGGATGGAAAGTTGTATCGTCATTTTAAGAGCAAGAAGCTTTAAACTTATTTTGTAGGCTGTTGATTCGATATAAATAAATATAAGACTCAAAGTTAAAATAACAATAGGGAAAGACACTATTCCTCGCGGACGAAGTCGTGGGCACAGCTAGTTAAAAATATTTTAAGAGATGCGTTTAGGACTATTACCTAATCGACATACATAAATAATATGAATAACAATTGCATTTGTTTATGAATAATATCAATATAAGGTAAATATGATATTAATTTGTTTACTTTATGTAAATTTTGAATATATTATTAAAACGTAAAGGTTTTACTACTGTAAACAATATTTAAATGTAAGGTCAATGACCTATCAGCATATTTAGACTCAAAATAAATTATTTTAAAAAATAAATAAAATAAATCTAATGTTATAAAAAATTAAAAAACAAACTAATATATCGTTTATTTAATATATAATATTAGAGTATAGTATAGTACAGTTTGTTACCCAAGAAACATACAGCGCCATCTATTATCGAATAGCTACACTACAACATACACGGTTTATATCTGAGTATTAACAAAATACAATAAAACTATAAATTAAATATAAATTATGTTTATTAATAACATATTAAGTGAAAGTGTTACAGTAATGATATATAATGATGAATAGTGCGAAGGAAATGAATTCAAATGACCTTGGTTCATTAATTCATTAAATAAATATACATGAGGCATTATCATTGTTTGATGTTTTTGCTTTTTACAATGTATAATGAACGGTTTAACTTAACACCTGTCTTTAGCATTAAACTATTTATTAATATATATAATTTGTAGTTTGTTTGTTCGTTTATCTTGCTGCATTTTGGCATTAAAGGAGAAGCATATGATTTTTTTTCCAGTTAGTCAGCAACTTTAACAAGATCAATTTCAGCGTGTTTTTGTACATCGTCCCAGGAGTTCCACAAACACCAATGCTGTATCATCAGCGTAAGACAATATTTCGCTTTTAGTCAATTTTAAATTACACAAAGCATTTCATCATTATCACTCTTTTAATGGCCCACTGCTGAGCTGTGTCTCCTCTTCAGAATGAGTCCATCACGCTGGTTCAGTGCGAATTGGTAGACGTCACACTCCGACAGAGAACATGGAGAACTCTCAGGAGTGCAGGTTTTCTCACGTTTAATTGCTTAACAAAACATTTATGTATGCTAAAAATAAAATGGGACTCGGAACACTGCCTTGCGGTAGCCCATATTATAAACCTATAAATCTAATTCTTCACTAATATAATGTTCTACTTAAATACCGTGTCTTCTATCACTTAGATACTTAAAGGCTTTAAGGATTAATGAATCGATTATAATTAATTCTGTATTAAAAAAAAACATTATTCACATAAAAAGCTAATAAAAATAAGTTAGCAACACCGTTGATAACTGTATACTTATTCGCGTGTAGTAACTTTTATTTTATTCCAAGACTGTATATAGACTTGAGCCAGTTGACAAATGGAGCTCGCCTGGTGATATTATGGGTGTACAGTAGTGTGGTGTCGTGACGCTGGCTCTCTATTACTACGTTGTAAGTGCGATATCGCTCCCATGTAGATAACAAATAGTATTACAATTTATATTACTATAAAGAACTTTTCACACCTTTCGTGTGTGAGAAATTGAAATATTTTACCAAAAAACTAATGATGAACTAATCAACCAAAGACAACACTGTTTTTTTATACTTGCAACACCAAGCATGATATTTCCGAGAAAAGGAAATCGTGAAAAAGTATGATTGTTTATTGAAGCGTACTGTATTAAATGGCAACAAAGTTACATGAAAATAAATATATAGAAGTTTGTGAGGTTGTATCTCTGTAACTAAAGATCATATTTTGAAAATTCTTTTTTATATAATAAACTACAATATTTCTTAATAATATAGACTGAAATTTAATTTTTTTTAGACTGTTAATTTGAAGTATATGAACATTTAAATCAGTCAGGATTACTTTAATGAATATTGACGAGCATGTCACCGGAGGTCTGTTTATTTTTGTACGATTCCTAGGAAATATATAAAAGAATTCCTAGTATTTAATCATAATTGTGGAATTTTGGAAATTTTTAAGTTTTAGAAACTATGATAGACAATAAATATTAGTTCTATTCTCGTTTTATCTATTGATATTCCAAATTAAACAAATTTTTGATTGTTAATAAGAAAGTTAATGTATTTTCTAAGAAGGGCATATATTTTTATCACATATTATCACATATATTTTATGTATAGTATAGTATGTTTGTGTTCTATGGTATTCTAAATCATTTATCCAATGCAAATCCAAAAAAAAAAAATTTCTTCATATATTTAGTACTTCTTTATCGGAAAATATATTGACACACTGAAAGGTTATTCTAGCTAATTAATTTAAAAAAATAGTAGTTAATTAGTAATGTAACCGGAGGTTTAGTCAACTTTATGACAAGTCATTACACTAATAACAGGCAAAGCCAGGGTATATTCCGAACCCTTTGTTCATATATAACCAGCTGTTTCATTTCACGGTCTGCGCGTCCGCGTCGCGCCGCTGCCATGGGAACAATGCACGTTTAACAGTATCTTATGTACTTTTATATACTATATAGGAACATATTATGTATGAGGGTGTTATGTATATGCGTTACGTTTTCTAATACAATAATATTTTTATTTTAAAACGTCGAGAATATGTCCTAGGAAACGAAAATGTTGAACCTACTTGTCAAATATATAGATAGAGTTTGTAATTATTAATGTTTTTCGATTCCTATGGATCGTAGCGTAATCTAATATGTAATAGTCTTAATTAATAGACTATAATATTTTCTATTTATGGGTCTATAGGTTTTTGAGATCGTATTCAAATATACAAACTCCTTATAAACTTAACTATATTTTATTAAAATTTATTTTAATGTTAAAGTAAATAGTGAGACCAATATAATATTTTCAAGAGTGAAATTCTTATCCAAGTAAGTTTAGATATATCACAGCATACATATAACATTTTCGGTAACTTGCAAATGACCATAGAGTTCATAACACAGCAGATAAATGAATAAATATTACGTATATAAATACATGAGTGTTTTTTAGCTATTATGTTGATTTTAATGTGTCTTGATGATAATTTATAATTGTTTATAATAATATTAGATATTTTGACACGTCAAGAATGTTGAAGATTAAGCGAAATTACAAAAAAATCCTTTATGTCAATAAGCTGTTTTAAAATATCCTAAAAGTAGGTAACAGAACTAAATTCTGCATTTTGCTTAAAGTCGATTATGTCAAGAATTACTAAACAAATTTGTATGTAGTTTAAGTAATTTAAGTAATAATCTATAATTTTTAGCTATATTTTTGTTAAATCAAAGTTATTAAGGCTCTTATATGAGTTGAATTGGAAACTCTTACTTTTTGACAAGACGATGTACTTAATTTCTAACCTCCATACATAAACGGTGAGTGAGTGAGTCAGTAAGTCATAGTACAATCAAAATAAACAATGCAATAGTAATTTGTTTGACAACAAAGCATGAGTATGATAGCTGTTATTTGTTGGTAGAGCGATGCGTGAAATGAACTCCACTCCGACTGTCAGATAACAACAACCACTGTGTGTTATATACTGGCGCGAATATACATGCCCTCGCTTCGCTGAAACGTCAAAGTTTAGCAATATTAATACCTAAGTAAACTGTTACACTTCCAAGAATTCCTATATCTTGGTAGTTCTAGAGGCTATAATGTTATGAAACCACAAACTTACAAATAGTTATAAACTAGCTCTAATATACAGCCTTATAAATACACATACTCACGTGTTAACTCACTAACTCATAAGTTAACACACACCTAATTGTACAATAACATAAAATAACAAATACACTCACAAAACATACTTACGTGTTTGAAATACAAATTAAAAACATTATTATGAATCTAACGTCGCTACTCTGAGGTTATATTGAATTGCATAGTATTTAGTGAAACATTTAAAACGGATATACAGATATATATAGCAAGGATATTCTATAGGACATATATATATACGGCTTATCGGATTTAGCTAGAACAAAATATTAATTAGCTCTACATGGAAGAGATAATGTAAAGTTTTATCCACTTTTTACGATTTAAATATTTTTTTTTCTACACAAACAGAAAACTACTAACAGAAAAAAGAAAACCCCCAATTTACCCCTTGTTAAGTTCCTTAAAAATTAAATTTAAAAAAAGGAACAGCCTGAGTTTAGCCTAAGTTTTTACCGAGGTAGGGCACAGCAGGAAATTTCCTGCTCAAATATGGAGCAGCCCAAATGGCTAGTACCTCGACCTTACAGAAAACCACAGCTAAATAACACTACTATAAAGTGTTGTTGTGTTCCTGTTGGTGAGTTAGGTGACCAGAGCTCCTGGGGGTAATTGGGGATATGGTCGGCAACGCGCTTGCGATTCTTCTGGTGTCGCAGACGTCTATAAGCTACGGTAATCGCTTACCATCAGGTGCCCGTACGCTTGTTTGCCGACCTAGTTATACAATAAAAAAGCCATTAATACATCCACCGATGTCGTGTAAAGCACCGACTTGTGGGTCAACAAGCGTAAAATTAAATAACACCTGAAATAATAAAATGTATTCCGATTCCCATTAGCTGAAACATTATTGAGGTTATATGCCGTTACTAACCACTCACTCACTATTATAAACGTTACTACTTACGTAATAAAATACACAAGAAATACGGTATTATACTGAACAATTAATATTATAAAAAATATTAGGTAAGGACACGCAGAATATGCATAAAATCTCGCCTATACTGATTAACCCCGCTACGTATCATTTAAATAAATTAGTAATATAATAATAATAAACCTCACTCACTTAATTGAAGTAAAACTGCTGCTGAACTGTCCAGGTAGAGCTTATAAGTTGCATATGAGCTTACAACCTATATATCTTTTACGGGATTAGATCTATCCCTCAATCTTTCAAATAAATAAGGGATGATTGAACCCCTGAAGATGAACAATAATATATCCAGATCCTCAATACCTTATTACATTGGCAACCACAACTTACCTTACTGAAAACTGAAACATACTTTACTGAAAGACATGTTAAAAATTGGAAAGATTGTCATACTATTATTTATTATCTGTAGTTTTAGTTTTGATATATCGCAATGAGTTAGTCTACAATCTATGTATTCAGTTATTATTATGTAGTAATTAAATATATAATAGAAATGTAGTATATAGACAAATCCTGGTGTTTGTTGCACGGCGGTCGGTGAATACAATTAAGCGTCCCGCAATCCGGTGAATTATAAATTCCATGGGAAAGGCGACAGGTGTCGTAATCGCATGAGCTCTGAATCATACCCGACACCGTCATAGACTAACCTGGGAGATGAGCTTATAGTTTCATTAATAACGGTATAACAGAAATAAATAACAACAATCTCGGAAATATAACAGACAGAGAAAATACAGAGAATTAGAGGAGTACAAAAAGGTTTTTTTGTTTAAGATACTTATTATAATTATTTTTTTAAGAATCTCTAAAACTTTGATTTTTGTTACTTTTCTTTTTATTTAGAGTAAGTTCATTCTTCTCATCAAAAACTCATATTTATGTAAAAGAGTGAAGTACAATTTTACTTTAAACGATATTCTATATATGGAGTCAAGTAACTAAATTGTCGTAGTAAAAAAAAGTCAAAACAATTTGAAAATTATTTATTTACGCTATTAAAAGAGTAGTAGTAACAAACTGTTTATCACCTTATTTGTATGTAAATTCTATTGTTCATCTTAGTAAGTGTCGTATTTAATTGTAGTAAGTAAGACAATTATATGACAACAAGCTAAAAAGATATCTCAAAGATTTCTATCTGGGGTAGGTATATCACGTGTATGCTGAATCGATTTTATTCAAATTTGATACATACATAGTCTAGAGATTAAGAAAGGGCACAGGCTATATTTTATTAGTGAATAAAAGGCTTGAAGAGTTGAAAACCCGTGAGAAGCTGGTGCAGGATAGCGTTTATATAAATTTTAAAGTAATAAAACTATGTCAATATGACCTATCTGCAGCTTTACTCAGTATCGTGTCGGGCAATAGGAGGGAGTGGGGGTGGGGGGAGTGGAAGGGAGTAGGCAGGAACTACGTACATAATTGCGGAGTATTTGCTCAGCGCCTCGTGAAATAACATCTGATGGATAACTCCTATCCGCCGCTATTGTTTTTAGTTTGGACAGTGTATTATTATATCTACCGGTATTATATACACTCATATTTTAGTATTTTTTTACAGTATTATAATGCATTAATCTGATTGAATATAACTAAGAAACTAGATTTCTGGTTCTCTTGCTTGGAACAGATCAGTTATTTTAATAAATCGAGGAGACTTAACCGTTATCCTTTGCCTATAGTGAGGGCTAAATTCTCTTCTTTGCTCTACATTAATCCAAGACTGAGCAGACCTAAAGTTCTTTGCTTTAAACTGAACATTGCTTTACACAGCTCCAAGAAGCTAACCTCATTCTTATAACATTCCTATATTTATCTAATCAATCCTTTACTCATCCAGGAGAAAAATACTATTTTTTGCATAACACTACATTGATCCAAAAATATTAGAAACAATCTTACAATCCTCTGCAATGTTCTACATTTTTCTAGGAATATTTGGAACAATTCTCTGGAGTGCTCTACATTTATTTCGGAATACTTGGAACAATCCAGGAATCCTCTGGAGTGCTCTACATTTTTATCGGAATATTTGGAACAATCCAAGAATCCTCTGGAGTGCTCTACATTTTTATCGGAATATTTGGAACAATCTTGCAATCCTCTGCAGTGCTCTGCATTATCCACAAATACATATGACAATTCAGTATTAGTTGTCTTCTTTTAATATTTATCATATGATAGACACTTTCAGAGGAATCCTACAAAAAGATAAAACGCAAAACTTGCAATTTAAGTGTAAATATGTAAACATAGAATAAGCATTAATATATTTGATTGAGCTACTAACTTTGCTCTACCTAATTTGCAAGTCCAATCAGTACTAATACAGCAATAAACATTATCATATAAAGGTGTAACAAAGATAAATTGTAAGTACTTTGTACATCGTAAATCATGTCGTAATACTTGAATCTGTAACTAAGCTCTACTAATATAAGAAGTGAACGTCTGTCTGTTTCAATATTAATGTATTTTAATGATAATTTGATTTACAAGTATCTTTTATTTAAAAAAGGTTAAACAAGCCAGCTGACAGTCAGTGAACATGGATAAAGAAGAAAAAGATATTGATTTAGTGTTTTAAATGAGAAATACTTTAAAAAATGATTTAATAAAAAAAGATCTCTGGCTTATATACAGCAAGACTGACATACAAAAAGTGAACTATATTTATACTAATAAAATTTATTTATGTCCATACCGTGTTCAAAGTCAAGCTCTATATACCAGTAAACAGTTGAAATTGATTTAGTAAGAAAGAAGAAAGTAAACTCTAGGTTAAATATGGCGTAGATGGAACAAGTATATAATAAGAAGTCAAACTCTACATATTCATTTAAAAGAAGTGCGATAAAAATCATTAATAGATAAAAATATTCTTTTGCAGTTAACTTTTTTTAGTTTCGCTTTAGATTCATCTAAGTCTACTCAAGTAGAGTCACGGGTAAATGTCTGTATCTAAGTGTAATATAATCTATTTGTAAGCAACAAGGACGGGTGTTCACGTAAAAGTTGTTTTCTGTGTTGCTTCTTGTTAGCATTGGCAAAGCTTTATTATGGATCTATTTATAGAGAAATTAAGCTTACTTTGTACACATATGAATATCATAAACATATTGATGTATTTGAAGTAGCTTATTCCTTGCTCTACCTTAGTATATAATTTAAAGGATTTTTTTAATAAGAACTAAACTCCGTCCAGATCTATATTAAAACATAGAGATTAATTTTGAATTATATTCGTTTTTAAGAAATAAACTATAAAAACTAAATTGGTTTCAATAACTTTTTTAGTTATTAAGAACTTGACATATTTCCGGGATAAAAAGTATCCTATGCTATTTTCAAGTCAATAAACAATCTATATAAAAAACAATTACATCTGTCTTTCTTTTCATAATAGCGTAAAAGAAGGACAAACAAACACACTGTATATAATCACTAGTATTTATTTCTGGATGAAATATTTCAACCATAAATGAATTTAGAGGTCAAGCAAACCCTTAATAACAGAGGGGGTTATTTACGTGGGTCACCAGAGGGCGCCGCTGCGCGTACGCACACCGGAAGGAAGTGGCTCGATGGCAGATACATACATTAGCATGTATTTACATAATGCGGTGCAACGTTTGTTACTTACCTTATATGTCACGCAATTATTCCTACTGATATTGAAAAGGCGAAAGTTATGTTTTTCTATACTCTATACTAATATTATAAAGATGAGAAATTTGTATTTTTGTATGTAACGTATAAACTACTGGACATATTTCAAAAATTCTCTTGTCGTAGGAAAGCTACATTATCCCTGAGTAACATGGGCTATATTTATTACTAGAAAACTATTAGAGATCCTCAGAAATTCTTACTAAAACCAACCCAAGGTGTAAAAAAGTTAGCCATAAAATGTGTTTCATCGCATGCGCTGCAGAAAGTATCGATGATAGAACAAAAAAATGTTGTATAATATTATAGAACGTATCAATATCTACAAAAAAGTCCGCGAGACCATATGTCCAACTATTGTAATTATGTCACTATAACTACTTTTTTACATTTTAAAAGTTGATGGAAATGCCTATTAAAATCAGACCATGTTTTCTATACCTTTGTATTAATTCTTATCTAAACAAAAAATTTCGTATTCAAGAGTGTTTAAATACCTGTTGATTACTTTTTGAATTATTTAAATCGGATAATTAAAAATGTCAGTCTAAATAAAATACTTTGATCTGAAATTTGTATAAATCAATCATTTCTATTTAGCGAAATTACACATTGAATTTTCTTTTATAGGATCCAAAAATCTAAGAATTTATTAAAATATAAACATTTTAAATAATATCATTTTTAATTTAAAAGTTAAAGATATTAGAAATGGCTTTACATACAATACCTAATTATGAGAATATTTCACAATATTCTGGATTTCGTTTTGTATAATACTTCCACTAATGATAGACAGACAGTCAAAGCAGACACAAGTAAAACGATTTATGGATGATTGACTAAAACAAAAATTTTCAATATACTGGATTTCAGTTTGGTCATGTTTATTTATTGTAGAATCTATTATTGTGATAAATCAGAAGTTATGAATACTAATAGTTTTAGTATAACTTCCTTAATCGAGTATTATATCGTTATATGTTATAATGATTTAAAACATACATCTTTTTAATCTTTAAAGACACAAATACCATCATTCAAACCAGAAAAATACTTGTAATAATATACTACAGAAAAAACGTGAAATAGGCCCTAAATTCAACAAAACAAGGGCCAGTTCAGCATAAGGACGTTTCCATGGCGTGTGTTGGACGATAACGAGAACATGTTACGGAAAATAAGTAAATAGCGTGAAAACTAAGCTGTTAGCAATTACCATGGAGACTTCTATGGGAACTTATGTATTTCCAAATTATTTTTATGTTAGAAAATGTTTTAATTTCGTCACAAATAAATTTAGAGATGTTCTTGATCACTCGTTCAAAACAATATGTAATTTAAAGAATCGCTTTTATGATTTTTCGCTCATATTTTTTATTAATAAATAGCTGATACGTTCTTGCTTCGCTGAGGTGTACTAATTTACAGGTTAAAGTCTTATCAAAATCGATTTAGCATTGTTCGCCGTTTAAACCTTCCCTGGAATCCCAAAAATATTTCGAGTTTTAGCGAAACAAACGAAATTAAGATTTTTGAGTTCAAATTTTTTATCGTAATTTTGCAAAAACTATTTCTCTATAAATACAATTTTATTTAAAAAATAAATAACTAAAAATTAATCTAAATTTAGATTATTTTTAAAAATTGGTACCAAAACGTTGTTGAAAAAAAAATATGACACAAAAATATCATGGAAGTAAATATCTAATAATTTGTATGGTCTAATTACTTTTATTCATGTCATATATAATGTAATGTAATATAGTATATATATTCAGTAACATAGGCAGTATTTAAGGTGTATTATCGGTAATGGATCCTAATAACCGATGTCGCCGCTCGTTGACACGCCCTCATAACTATTACTTTATTTTCCTTTTAAAAATAATTACATTCTGTTATTTTGCTCTATTTACAAATAGACATACTTACTTACACTAACAACGTAAATACATATAAATATATTATCTAGAACCCTGACTTTGGCGGGTTTTAGCAAATGCTATTTATTTTTCATTAATAAACACGTTGATAACTTTAAGTCAAGAAAATTTTAAGAAATATGAAACTTAGAAAAATTACATTTTGAATATTAATTCCTTAATATTTGTAGATATTTTACAAAAAAATAATATTATGAAAATTCTCCTTTAAGGGGGTTTAAAGGGAGAATCATAAGGAAAGAGTCTATAGAATTAAACTTCTCTAAGTAATATTAAAAACAATATGAAGATTAATAGATTGTTGGCAACACCGTTTATAAAGTGTGTCCTGGAATAGTTCTTTTTACATTATTTCAAGTATAAGCTCGTGTAGACAATATATAACCTTTAGTGCGATAGATTACAGTCAGTCTCTCTGGTGTTTTCGCGCAGTCTATATGGAAGTTAGTATTATAGTGTCGTGGTCTCCCTTCTTAACGTCCACGTAAGATAGCTTTATTGTCTACTGTAGTTAGTGTTTGGGCAGTGGAGGTGAGTGTTGTAATTATATAAAGACCCTACACCGAGTTTTGTACAGCTTGTAACTAACATCAAAGCTATTTTGACCTAATATATTCGTGTGTAACGTCACACACGATAAAAAGTCAAAAGATTACGATTTCCCACGAAGAAAAATGTTAGCCAGCATATGGCGGTTTCGTTTCTCATGCATATTTATAAGAGCGACCCTCGAGCCGACGCAACGGACAAACTAACGTACATATCGGTGATTGCGAATGATATGGATCTACTGGACTGATTTGATCATACTTCCTAACATTTACCGACTTTTAAAATGAAGTGTAAACTATACATTTTCAACTGAAAACCTATAATATGGATCACAGAAAAACAAGCCCCTACAGCTTGGATTGCGTACTAATAGTATTCCTTAACCCCTTCAAGTAAGCTAAAATGCTTGTGTTAGGAGTGGGACACGTCAGTAGTCTAATGACTGGGATTTGAACCCACCACCTATCAATCATGAAAGATAGAGCCCTTTAAGTGTAGTACAGATGGCTTAAACCCAAATATTGGTATCCTGTGATGATCGCGTATGAACAAACAGTCACTATTTATCGACAGTAAAGATTTTCTCATACTTATTATATTAATTATTCATGCATTAAGAATAAATTAGCTTACATTGCACTGTAATTACCATATTATGTAACGAGACGACGTGACGTACGGACGTACAGACGTGTTGATATATAATTAGTAAATATTTGTTTTCGTTTTGTATAATTAATATACTTGTTTTGGGTTTTGTTATTGTATTATCGTTTAATGAACCGTACGTAGAAAACTAAATTAATTGAAGTAGAGAGATAATATGTTGCGACCCATAGGAGTAAATCATTAAAATTCTGTAAGGCTCTAATTTGTTAAAAAATTAGCTGAATAGAAATTTAAATTTGTTATTTATGAAATACACTAGCAGCGCCATCTATTGACGAATAGCAAAACTATTCTTTTTCATGCAAGTAATAATTTTAATTTTTATAATATACAAAGCCTTAATTGAAAACTGACTCACTCAATTTTATTCTTACAGGAACTATGAAATTTCATTTTAAATTTTGCATCTTACTAAAATTATAAATGAAAATTTTTGTACGTTCACATGTTTGTTACTCAATCAAGGAAAAACGGCTGAAGGGATTTCCTTAAAATTTAAGACACAGATACTTTATAACCTAGATTAACACATAGGCTACTTTTACCTCAAAAAAGAGTTCCTGCGGGATAATAATAAAATATTTATTGACCTAAAATGGACAAAGTAAATTTAGTGCAACCTACTTAACAGAAACTACTTAGTTTTATACTTCAATACTTAAAATTTGTGCTATGGTTTAAATAATCAGTGTTTTTACCTTTAAATATACCCGCATAATTTTTTCCTCATATCATAACAAAAATTTTAAAGACTGTGTAAGAATTATTACATATAATAAACCGTAGCGGATCTCGACGTTTAGAGGAAAAATATAAAAAAACCAACCGCCGGGAGGCAGGACACCTGACGCTTTTATATTATCTAAAAATAGCTTCAAATTATACTAAAATGACCCATTTATACTATATTGTTAGACGATAGGCAAATATTTATATTTTTTTTGATAATTTAAGATAACAATAACAAAGCGAAATTTTCAAAAAAACTAATATTTAAGTAATAAAAAGAAAAATATCTACTAAATTGAAGATAAGAAAAAAATAGTTGATGAAAAACATTCTCTTCGAGAAGAAGAGAATGTTTTTCTAATCTAGAAATAAAATAAAATAAAAAAAAAACGTATTAGAAACAATATGTTTTAGGTTATAAATTGATTTTATAGAAAACATAGTTTTATTTAAATATAAATTTTATTTGAAAGTGTAAAAACTAAAAAATATAAATTTATAAAAAAATAAAAATTGCAAAAATAAAAAAAGAAAGGTAGTATTCGCTTAGCGTTTGTTTTCTTTTATATTTGTTTTTACTTATACTACTATTAAATTCCTATGGGAAATATCTAACAATGTCTTCAACTTACCGTCGGATTTTTTTTTCAATTTTCAAAAACTTTATAAATTGCCGTTGGCGGCAAATACGAACAGGCAAAAAAATGTAAAAACAACGGTTTTGAAACAGCGACCCATGTGCGTCTAATTTTATTCCCCTGCTCAGTGGATATGAAATGATATGCAAATATATGCGATATGCGAGTTTATCGGTTGGCATCGATGTGGGACGAATTTTTTTTAAAAAATAGGCTTTAAAAAAATAATTAGACCTATACGTTACTAACGATAATAATAGCTCGGCAAATGCAATTTCTCAACCGCCATTTAACTTTCTTATAGATAGTTTGTTCTAAAATACTTATAAACAGATGTCTACTACCTTTAAACTGCATTATTTTAAATTTTTATGTCTTATCTCAAAACATTATGATCTCTTACAATTACGACAGAAACCTAAGCAGTGCCTTGGATTTGTGACCAAGGTGTAGCTTCAAGGATGCTTCAAGCAATTGCAACACTCGGCTCTACTGGTTATTTTAACTTTTTAAACCTATCTTATGCGCCGACATATATATATAGTTTTACGTCACAACTAAGTAATAAGTAGGTATATTATTGTAAATAAAAATAACCTACCTGAAAAGCTGTCCGAGCATTTAATAGAAACTTTTCTAATTTTTAGACTCCTCGCCGTTTTAATAAAATATAGAGATAACAGTTTAATAATTTTAGATACAAGTATATAAATAACTAACTTTCTTAAAATTATAACGAAAGATGACAATAGGTGATTAACTCGTATAATATTATATAACTGTTAAATTATATAGTTTTTTAAATTATTTTATCGCATATGTACTTTTTATTATCCATTCTAATATTATAAGCAAGATAGGACAGACCTATTTTGCTACTGAAAAATACAAAAATAGCTTACTGGATCAAAATTAAATTTCAGATACATGCACTTTATGAGTTGGACTACTATCCTATGTACCTTTTTATCCCCGAATACAACAATAAGGGTTGAACAGGTTTTAATGAAATCCATTATACAGATATTTTATAAAATGAATTTAAAAAATTAAAGTCAAACATTTTACTAATTATATCCTTAAATACTTAATAAGGATTTCGGCTTTACTATATTTAATATAAGCCTAATACCTACATGAAAAAATAGGTAGAAAAGGCGGACTTTTGTGACGGCAAAAAATAATTTTGTTAGTCTACTCTATGTCTAAGAAAAACACCAGGTAGAAATATTTTGGTAAAAGTAACTAATAGAGAATGTATCTTGGAATCTGAATTATACAGAACAACACACTCCATTAGCAAATAACCTTACAATTTCAAATGAACATTGTATGGACGGGGACGACTCACAGACGCCATATTACCTTCAGAAACAAACACAAATGTGTATCTTTTATATTCTAGTAACAAATACATTCTACTCTTTTTTTCACAGACAAATGCTTAACTACTGTGGCTCTTAGTTAGATATTATATAGCTCGTTACTATCTGTGTTAAATGGACTAAGAAATGCAATTTTCATTTTTCTAAGTCCTACTCTTTTTATTAATGGATTAAATAAATATAGTTCTCGTTTTATCCCTGTACTAGCTACTGTACTGTAAAAAAATAATTGGTCAGCTACTATAAGAGCTAGGGAAATTTTAAATACACACACATCTTAATAAAGAGATGCAGATCATAACAGAGAAAAAATCATGAAAATTCGTTCAGGAATTTCCGAGATAAATGCAGTCAAATAGAAGCACAAACACTCCTGTGAGATTTAATGTTAGCTAAAAGATAGAGAGGCAAAAAGAAAAATGGTCTACATTAATTAAAATGCAATGTTTTTCAGTATTCTTAATAAAAAATATCACATCCAAATATTTAAATGAGGGTAGGAATAAAACTGGACGAGAAACTTTTCAATTTAACAGACACAGAATATATTAGAGACGTCAAGATGGGAATTAATAAAGACAAAATTAAAAACAAACCTGAGGGACAAACAAACTTTTAAAAAATTACCGCAATATATTCAAATTTAAAAGTCGCTTTTCAAGTTGTCAATTAAAGTTACTTTTTTCCTTTTCATTTTGAAAAGGAACTTTATATAGCAGGCAAAAATAAATGTTTTCCTTTTACGTGCAATTTAGCAAGCATATTGTAATTAAAGATAACAGCGCCATCTATTGAATGCTAGACAACCTTTATAACAAAACATGTTGAAGTTTTGTGTCAATAAAATAACAAACAGCTCCATCTGTTAGACATTTACTGAATTTATTATTAATTTTTTTTTTTTATAATAGATAAAGTGCAAACGAGCAGATGGTCCACCTGATGGTAAGTGGCCACCATCACCCGTGGACATCGACATAACAAGAAACACTCTCTCGTTTTATCGATGCGTTGCATCCCTGAAGAGGAAGGGGGAATGAAGAAGAAAAATGATGCGGATTCAGCGGACCCTAGGTAAGAGCCCAGAGTCCACTAGACCCACAGCATTAATGGGATGGGAGAGGGAGAGGATAAGTCTGGCCCACATGCGGCTCAACCGGAATGCGTCTATGACACTTGGCGATCGGATTCGCAAACCAGCCGGAGAACAGATCCCCTACCACCAAGGGGGTGCTGGATTACTCGGCTCTTACGAGATGCTCTCCCAGCGGCAGAGGGGAATTGTATTCTACCCCGTCCCCTTACGGGTAAAATATTTTGAGGATATTCATTTATTTTAAGGAAAACCTAATTTGAAATAAAAGCTATCCTATCTCAGTTTGAAAGATTTCATCCTAATTGGTTTAGTAATTGCAATACACGGGATTTTTGCCCACAATTTGTGTCACAGAACATATTCCTAAATGAAAGAATAAAATGTTTCTCCGTTTTCTTCATTGCAAAAAAAGGTCATTAACCGAATCATAAACTATTTTAGTTTTTGCTCTCAAGTTGTATCAAACAGTTTGAAAATTATAATTAAAATTGGTTAACTAGTTCTATACACCGGCTTTTTGCTATAGAATAGCTTCTCCGTTTTCTATTAAAATCAAACAAATAATTATGATACCATTTGTACTAATAGAAATAACAATAAATAAGGAAAGTTTATATAAATAATTTATCCAAAATAACTGAGCTGTTAAGCGAATATACACATGTTACAATGAGACGCTTCCTCCGCTCCCCACAAGAGGTCGCTACTAATTACACAATTAGCATAGCTTTGATTCCGGCTCAAGTGAGCTTTTTCTAAATCTTAATTTCCACGGAGTTTGCTCTCCTCGAGCTCGGCTCAGATCATGAATATGTACATTGGTTTAGCGACTCAAAGAGCCGCCTTGTTTAGGCTCTGATACACGGAAATGTTTTTAAAAGTGTACTCAAATTGTGTTGGTGTCACTTGTTATGTGGGTTTTATAAATTTTCAACATTGTAGTTATGTTGTATGTTTTTGTAAAGTTTAACTTTATACACATAGTATTGTAAATGTGAAACACATAAGCAACTTTTTATCCCGATAAACTTCAGAGTTTCAAAGTCGAGATAATAATAAAATATGTTTACTTCAGTATTTCTTTAATAATTTTATTTAAATGCTTTTGATAAATCTAACAATTGCACTTGACAATCGCATCCATGCGAAGCCGGGGTGGGGTGCCTAATCAATTTTCAAAAATATGTCCGCCACATCACAATGAAAGCTATCACATCATATATTCAATCACATTTATGTTTATATTTTGATATTCAAGGTATCTTCCGGCAGCTAAATTATAAATAACAATGTAAGTACCACATTCTTCAAAGGACTTTACAGGACATTAAAAACCGAATGTAACCTAGGTAAAGATTTATGAAAAAGATAGATTATTCTATCAGTATAGTCCGGTATAAAAGTAGCATATCTCACTTTCAGAATCATAAGCTATATACATAACATAATTACAAAAATGCTACTACGACCATTTAGGTAGTCTTATAATTTTAACTGGAAATGATTACTTAAATTAAAACATGACGACAATTTATGAAAATGCTGGAAAATGTCAAGCAGACTAGGAGCTGCTGTTATGTATGGTGTGATGTACCCGTATGATATATGTGAATACTGAATACCTATGAGAAGCCGTGAGTTAAGCAACAGATCCCTTCGTTATATCATGAAGAAAGAACAAACCTACAAACACTTCCAATTTGGATTGGAATGCAATAGATATTTAATTTTTGTGGGATAAAAGGTAATCCCAAATGTGTAAATCAGCAAAAGCCTTAAGGTTTTTACTTTTGATGCAAATCCAAAGACATTAGCGTGTAAGATAAGAATGGGATTAAACGTCTTATTGCGGAGGCGTTCCTGGGGCTCGTTAGGGTAATTACTGGGTTGTGCTTCATTTGACGGTACTCGGTAATGTATTCTTTGTGGATCAGGAGTTACATGGCAACATTGGAAAAGAAAGAATCTTTCTTATTAGTCACTTGAAGATAAATCAAATGCTAAAATAAGTATTTGATGTTCCACGAACTTAACTTCGTAGAAAAATCGAGAAATATGCAATCTAGAGAACCCGAGGGATCCTTCGGGATATTCGTTACTTTAAAGTATTAGGAATATTCCAATCAATTGTATATCGAACCGAACCAATAACCAGATCCCAACAGAACATTTTCCTCAAGTATTTTATCAATAGAAGCAGAAAAACGAAGCATTGATATAATAAAAGGCTGGCAATAACAATAAAACATAACGGGAACGGACTCAATAAATTTCCTTTATTTTTCTTTCGTTGTCCGTCTCAGGGTGCATAACAAGTGTGGGGAGTGGGGGTGTCCAGCTAATGCTGAGTGCACATCGATGATCATACTTATATTTGATATTGTTAACGATTGTACGTTTGGATGTTTGTTGCTTAATCACACAAAAACGTCTGAAAGGATTTTAATTAAGTTCGGCATATAGATACTTAATAACCTAAATTCACACATAGGCTCATTTTTATCCCGGTAAAGTGAATAGTTCCTGCGGGATATTAAAAAATATGTTTATTGAACGCCTGAATATTTTTACCCGTTATATTTTGCATAATTCACACTATATCATTATAAATTATAGTTTATGTGTTATTCTGATGTGTAAACTATATTATTGTAAAACTTCATCAAAATACATTCAGTAGTTTTTGCGTGAAAGAGTAACAAACAAACATCCATTCCTACAAACTTTCGCGTTTATAATATTAGTAGGATTTTGAAAATTTTGATATTAGACAGTTTATATCGTTTTTTAATGGCTTTAATATTTATTTATAGATATATAAGTTCCATGAGTTTCCAATAGAGGGCGGTGGAAGTTAATTTACAAAACAACGGGACACCGAGTAACCAATATTACACACTTACTCCACACCTTAGTAATGGAGACCCAGCATCACAACACCACACCTCTGCACATAATGGTCAACTGGCTCAAGTCTATCGGAACATAGGTTACAGGTTGGAATAAAATAAAAGGTATATGTACCCACAAAAATAGGAGCGAAACCAAAGAATAATGTGTTCAACAGTGTGTTCTGGGTATATTGAGGAAGATGGATTGGATCGCGGTTAGCTGGTAATTTATCACATATCGACTACACTTTTGTTGGTCCATCTTTTGTTTATTCAATAAACCGTAGCCTCTAACTGTAGGACGCCATATTGTGTATATCCTGCGTCATGCTTTTAAAATCATCATATTATTACGGATAAGATTGACGTATCATTATGATGTATCTATATTTTGACAATTATATATGATCTGTATAAGTGGCCATTTTATTTTTCACTTAAAACGGGACACAATCGAAATCCAACCAAAACAATATCTCCTCGGGTATTTGTAACAAACAAACCATAGTAACGACGATAGTCTCACCAAAAAAAGAAAAAAATACCCCGTTGGTGGTAGGGGATCTGTTCCCCGACTGGCTTGCGACCACCAGCATGCGAATCCGACCGCCAAGTGTCTCTGACGCGTTCCGGCCCAGCCGCATGTGGGCCAGACTTGCCACCACCCTCTCCCATCCCATTAATTCTGCGGATCTAGTGGACTCTTGCTCAGGGTCCGCTGAATCCGGATCATTTTTTTCTTCACTCCCCCTTCCCACTCTATCTTCGAGGATGCAACGCATCGACAAAACGAGAGTGTTTTGTCGATGTCCATGGGTGATTGTGGCCACTTACCATCAGGTGGACCATCTGCTCGTTTGCACCTTACCAATTATTAAAAAAAAAAAATTACATAAATTCATATTCTTCCATTTGGTAGGTGAAGTTTTGAGGTATCTCTAGTATTTAAAAAAAAATACTATGTTATAGGACGAGCTTCTTTATTATGCATTAAACTCTCCTTCTTTTCAACTTCGTTACCTAACATTATATTAAGATACAACAGCAACATAATTCAATATTCACGATCCTCAAGGGTAGAAAGGGCTTCATTACTCTTATGATAGTCAATACTTACACTATAAAAATACTCATCAAACAGCCGCATAGCTATTGGAACAGAGAGTTTATAAGCTGTGGAACCGATGGAGGAACAATGTGTTAGCTCTAGAACTGAACACAGATATTTCGTAAGAAAAACACCAGCACTTTCACACATAACCACTTTAATAACACTTATTACATCAAAAATCAAAGAAATACTGCACTCTGTCACCTTGCATCGTCTTCTTATATCCTACCTTAGCCTAAAAAATAATAACGGAAACAGTATCAATGCTGACAATTCATCACTAATATGATCTTCCTCATAGACAATTAATTTCCTGTCGGTAAACAATTTATCATATACCATAGATAATATTCAAGCATTGTACGGACATATAACAACCATTTATATAAAATTAAAACGGATGCTAACACAGATTATTAATAAAGAGGTATTTCTTTACTTTATATGTTAAGCGCAGAACATACCGAGTGCGTGTGCATTTAAATTATAACATATAACAACAATTTAGATAAAATTAAAACGGATGCTAACAAATGTTACTAATAAAGTCCTCAGCATTACACACAATATAATACAGCAAGTACGCAGCATTAAATATCTGTTCTATACCTCATACAAGTTCGAAAGAGAATGTTTACCAACAAGCGTCGCATAGCAGCTAACGACAGCCAAATGTTCTTATACCCTTCTTTCTCATATACGAGTATTTGTAACGAAAATATTATCCAAAATGTGATTATATTATATTGTTAATTAAATTGCATAGGTTAACAAACAAATGTAATTTTTCTGATTCTCTGTATTAATGTATAAATTGGGATTCTAAGTAACGAAAATAGTTTGAAATCAAATCAAATCAAATCATTTATTTCCATAAGCATGGTTATTTGACAGTGATCTTTTCAATAGCTTGGCCGCATGCTTTGCCGTTACATTTGATGTGGAAATACATTGAGATAATACTAATTAACAATACAAATGCTTTATAAAATAATTCCAATTTCATATTATAAATTTTTGTCTGCCAAGTAATCTTTTATAGAATAGTACCTCTTTTTTAGCAGCAATTCTTTTATTTTGTTCTTAAAAGTCATTAAATTTAAACTTCGGTCAGCCAGTGCGGCAGGTAGTCTATTATAAATTTCAGGAGCCATATTAAAAAAGCTATTGCCGAAATATGCAGTTGTGTGCGGCAAAAAACATAGTTTATTCTTCCGGCGTTCATATTGTGAATATTTAAATAGTTCATTATTTGTTTTAATAAAAACCAACACTTCATAGATAAATAGACTTGGGCAGGTGAGAACTTTCAATTTATCAAAGTATGGTTTGCATGAATCCGTGGGCCTCAAACGACATACGGCTCTTAAACATTTCTTTTGACATTTAAATATTCTGTCTTTATCGGTTGAATGTCCCCAAAATATGATGCCGTATCGAATATTTGAAGTCACATAAGCGTTGAAAGCCGTTAGGACTGCTGATTGATTTACTATTTTAGACAGCATGTGCAGTGCGAAAGAGAATCTATTCAGCTTAATACATAAATTATCAATATGGGTTTTCCAATTTAATCGGTCGTCAATATATAGTCCTAAAAATTTTGTGTGTGTGATTTCTGTTATTCTTTTACCAAAATGATTAATGTTCAAAGTTATAAGGTTTTGCTTTTGATTATTATACATTGAAAATTAAATTTCAAAGTTCTTTGTGAATAGTCAAACAGTGGGTGATAAATACTTTAAAACGAAATAAGGGCAAAAACTTTAAAAGTAACCCCTCTAAGTAAGCTAAATGCTTGTGTTAGGAGTGGGCCACGTCAGTAATCCAATGAGTGGGATTTGAACCTACGATCGGGAATCTAACTCCTGAACCACTGCCCTAATGACGCATGGATTCTAATTATTTTTTTTAAGGATTTTAGTGTAATGTGGTTAAAGTGCAGCAGTCAAGTGAATAAGTCGTTATTGAAACATTTTATTTGACTTGTCATTGTGATGACTTTTAATTCGGTTTGTTTTGTTTAATTCTCTCTTGAATTTGGCTGATGTATAAGAAATAAATTATAGGAAGTACCTACTTTACATTTTTTCAAGGTGGATGGACTGGATCAGTTACCGGATGAACAGGTATCCTTGGCTGAGGATAGGCATGACTTTTTTCTTTATTCATCTACCAAGTACAGTAAGTAACCAAAATATTTGCTTTCATCAAATTATTTAAGTTAAACTAAAATAAATGATTTTTTTCTATCTCAAAGTCAAATCGATAATTTATTTTAAATTATTTCTTTAAGACTAAAATGAACGTTTTCTGAATCGTCTTATGAATGAAACAAACTTTTAGCAGTCAATCGTGCCGCCATCTAAACACAAAATAGTTGGTAATGCATCGCAAAGTAAAATATGATAATCTAAGTAAATACACATTTGATAGTCTTTGATCGTCCCTCACTGCTCCTTCTCCTCCTCCTCTTTGCTACTCGAGTGTAAACTAGGGTACAACTATCTGAGGAAAATTTACCATTTTTATTGCACAAAATGAGAGCTTATTTACGCTTTTTGAGTAAAGGTAGTTTGTGGGATATTTTAATATATATTAAGCACATAGTAACTTTCATTTAATTAAGGTTACCAACAAACATCCCAAAACGTCGAAATTACTTGACTTTAATTGATTTATTTAAAACACTTTGTTGCACGCACTAAACGTACTTTTACGCGAATACATTACTTACTACTTTTCAACCGACTTCAAAAAGAAAGATTCAAAATTCGTCGGATCCTTTTATTTTAGTATGTTCACCGATTACTTGAAGAAGCCTGAACCTATTTAGAAATTTTTTTTTGTTTCAAATATGTGTGTGGTCCTATTTAAATAATATCGAAATCAGTCAAGCGGTTGACCTTAGATGATTTTTATTAAGATGACATCTACGTTTGGGATATATAATTTGCGAAAGTTACACGCGTTAATCTTTTAACCCTTGAAAAAAGAGGGATGGTATTTATATTATAATATAAATTTGTAGTAAGAATACTCTATTACATTAATATTATAAATGTATATTTAGATTATTGTTAGGTAGATAGATTATAACACAAAAACGGCTTAAAGAATTTCAAGGTAATTTCACACAATCAATCTCGATTCAAATCTTTGAATTATAGATTGAAAACGGATTGAATTCAAATTCGAAATCTATCTTCAATTTATTATTCAAAGATTTAGGATTACAGATTCCAAATTTGAATTTAAATCCAAATATTGTGGATTGAGATCGGTTAAACCAATTCAAACGCACAAGTTACAAAGCTAAAATCTGTCTGTAAATGTCTGATCCTCTATATCAGGATTTATATAATTTCCTCATTATTAATAAAGCATTACCAGGGCTTGCCATCCGTCACCGGGAGCTGCCGGGAGCTGCCGGGAGCGCAATCAATCTTACCGCTAGTGCAGCTACGGGCCGCTAGATGGAGCCGCATTCATTATGCATACTGATGACCCGCGGTAATGAGGACCAAGTTTGGAGGAATTTTTGTATAAACAATCAATGTTATTTGATTTCTCGTGCTTAATAAAATGTATACTTTCTACTTTGTATACTAAAAATAGAAAGTGTATTTGTCGGTTTGTTCGTTTGTCTTTTTTTCTCCCTATAACTGACTGATGGACCTGAAAGTTATATAGACTACTATCTTTCCTAAAACCATCTGTTTTAATACAATCATTTGTTGAAATTAAACAAATCTGCCTAAGAGTATACGTTTCAAAAGAAATATGTGTATTAAAGAATCTAAAAGATTTTATTTTAAACATATCCTAAATATAGAGCACGAAATTATACATGGGTTAATCAACTTTTACTTGTCCGACGGTAACACTACTGAAATAAAGAAGATAAATAATCAGTATTGTATTCATATCATTATAGGCTAACAAAACCTTTAAAAAATTGCATATTTATTTGTTTTTTTTTCTGGTTGTCCAAAGGACTTGTCCTGTACTTTCTTAACTTACTTACTTGTCCCCGTGATATAGACGAATTTACTAAACTCAATTTTTCCTAGAACAGTGATATAAAAAGAAATTAGTGTTCTAACAATAAGAAGACTTTCTCTTTATAATACAAAGCCTATTATTAGCCTAAGTATTTTTTGGTGATAAAACATATCCTATGTCCTTCCTCAAGCTCTACTTTATCTCTGTATAATATTTTATCTAAATCTGTTCAGTGATTTAAGCCTGATTGTGTAACAGACAGATAAACACTATCTATCCGTCAATAGATGGCGTAAGTAGTATATTCAATCACAGTTTCGTTTGTTTAGCTTGTATTCTTAAGAGTTACTTCTGAAATTATAACATTATTAAGGAAGTTAGGATTAGGATAAGTAACTAGTGTTAAAATGCATTTAAAAGATTTAAAAACCATCTCATCTTAAATAAAAACCATCTCATCTTAAATACACCTTTTCGTCTGAAGGTTAATACCTAAAGTAAATATATATCAAACGAAACAAAGATACGAGCAGCATTAGCGTTATTCCCCAAGAAACATAATTAAATCACAAATTTATCATAATGACGACATAACCGCAGTTATTACTCCTTGCTACAATGTCTCCTTGGCAAAACCAAAATATTACTTGCTCTTACAAAAATATGATTTGAGCTTTATTGCGTAACGGGTAGGGACCCCTTGTAGGTGTGGGTTGGTAAGATATTAGTTACCACAAGGGTCTATAAGTAGCAGGCGATGGTAAAGTCGATTTATCTTGGTGACAAGTGGCCTATCCGCGCCAGACGAAGATGCTTTTTACTACCCACACTTTGGTCGCATAATTTTGGAAAGTTACACTGTAGTTTTTTTAACCCTCGACACAAAGGAGGGTGGTTTTTGCAGCCATTGAAACTTCTCGAGCCTTCTCAATTATAGTTCTAGGAGCTAAAAATATTTTTTTAAGATATTTTTTTTAACATACTTATATGAATATATTTTATTTTCCTATTTTTTCATTCGGAGTATTTTTTTCAAAAAAAAAAAATGTTTTAAAATGAAAGCAAACAAAATCAATTTTAAAAAAGTTTTCATAGTAAATAAATATTCAGCAACATAAAAATACCAATACTCTGGAAAAATATTAACATAGTTTGCAAATTTATAAATAGGTAAAAAAAGAGTCAGTTATACCTCAGTTTTGAAAGGGGTTAAAAAGAAATTAAATATATAACTTAGTATAAAGTAGAAAACCTCTTATTTGAAGTGTCGGTTAAGGTAGAATGTAAACAGTAAAATCACAAATAGGATGGAGAGTAATGAGAGTCAGTGGTTTTTCTATGACTATTCATGCTCTCAGATACCTTCCACCGACCAGAGACTCCACTAAACCTCACTTCTGCTACACTATGCTGTTGTGAGATAACGTCGTAATTATATTTTTATTCATTCACTACTTAGTATTTCTATTTTTATATTAACAGTCTTCACTAACTCACTCACACACTCATTTATTCATTCACAGTCTATCCGCAACTATGTATCATATATTTCTTAACGATAAGGCAGCGTTCATACTTACTGCAGCAAATCCGACTACCACGAAAAAGTCTTTTCATTTTTCGTGTTAGTAAATAGCCTATGACACTCACAAATAATGTGGCTTTCTATTAGTAAAAGAATTATCAAAATCGATTCAGTATATCCAGAGATTACCCCCAACAACCTCACAAACTTTACCTCTTTATAATATTAGTTTAGATTAAAACATTAGGTTATATGCTTATATAAGCACTAAAGTTATGTATTTAGGAGACATCTGACTACATACATACTCCCGTATTTCAAATAATTATTTCAATAATATTTCACATTACACAAATTTATATGACAGAGCGAAAGAGCTTTGTTTGCTTTTTGTGGTGATATGCTTAGACGCCTCAGTAAAACAACTTCAAGTTACTTTAATTTTATTTTTAAATGGATAACTTGAACACGTTCATGAAAATTAAAAAATATAGTAATTAATATACTATTATGTACCTGCTAACATTCATGTGTTCGGTAAAATTATATTCGCTAAAAATCAGGCGTTTTAAGCAATTACTTGACTTCCCTTGTCACTTAGAGCGTTATCCTACAGGAGCGTCCACGTACCAATACCTCATTGAGATGCTGTGACCTCTCAAATTCCTCCCCCTCACCCACCCATCCCCTTCCATTAATGTAATAGCATTCGTCCGTCGAGTATTAATTAACTTTATCGGACAACTCGACTGGAACATTTTATTTTATTGCTATTGTTACTTAAACTAACAGGACATTTGTGGTCATTTTATTAGATCCTCCGTACCCTAAGCCCCCCCAGTTAACAAGAACTCCTGTCACGATAATATATAATTTGTTCTAATTGATTTTCAACTGATTTTGAACAATAAAGGTTGTATGTAGGCAGTAAAAGTATCTTGAATTTGATATCAGTATGAAATATCACGCGAGTTTTCATTTATTATATTACGTAAGAAGAGAAATCGAGGAGTTGATTTGAGCTTCCTGATCATGTTAAGAATGTCCTTAACCTGATCCTGACTCACCCTGACCACACGCACCTTATGAAACTCTTCAAACACTGATAGACTTTCTGTCTAAAATGAATACTATTAGATATCATATTGTTACACTGTGTCTATATATATAAAAGGAGAAGCTAACTGACTAACATATCAACGCAGGACATAAACTATAAGGGTTACAAATATGAAAATTTGCACAGGGTTTCCTTTTATAGCTAGGTAGGGGAGCACTAAGAAAGGATTTTTGAAAATTCACCCCCTAAGGGGGTAAAACGGGGGTACAAAGTTAGTATTGAAGTTATTCAATTCAGTATCAAGGTTCTTTATTAAAAGTCATGAAACACGTGTAAAATATTTTTTAAAAATTATCCCTTAAGGAGATAAAAGGGGGATGTAAAGTTATATAATTGCCTCATAAAATTATTAAATGTCTACAGACAATCTACTGTAGGCTAAAATATAGTACCTCAATATCGCAAACGAAGATGTTGGTAAAAGCTAGTAAAACACATACGAAATTATATTTAAAACTTAATTGTACCTAAAATTAATTTTTTTTAGTTACTTCACTTCATCACCCATTAAAAGACGAAGATGTCTACTCGGGAGATCCGAATTCCCCCACCAGGCACACCTCTCACTTTTCTGAGCTGTGTGTGTTTTAAGAAATTAAACATCACTCGCCTTAACGGTGAAGGAAAACATCATGAGGAAACCTGCACTCCTGAGAGTTCTCCATGTTCAAAGATGTGTGAAGTCTGTTAACCCGCACTGGGTCAGCGTGATGGCCAAATCCCTCCTCATTCTGAGGAGGAGACCTGGCTCTGCAGTGGGCCAAAGGATGACTATGACCTAAACTCTTATACCTTCTAACAACTGAAATTAAGATCCTGAGATTTCAAATATTTTGGATTGAAAATGATATTATTAATTTCGGCCGTCACCAAACAGAAAATTAATCGAAGTTTATTTCTGAAGGAGGGGGATAAACATTTTCATAGACTAACATTTTTTTAAATCATACTCTGAAAATTATTCGGAACATCCCCATTTTGTTTGATCTGATCTAATTTTAAAAATTCTTCCATTGATAGAAATCTATAATATAGCCGTTTTTCATTTTTTTATTTTTCTGTCTTATTTTCTCTCTATTATCTCGCGTTCATTTGTTTCTTTCTTTTTCTTCGTTATCTCCATTTTCACTTTCTTTGTCTCTCTTACATTTCAGTTGTTTTTCATTTTTGCAAAAATAACGTTTGCACCGACACAGAAAGATTTATCTTATTCTCGGGATAAGAACTTATGTTGTTCGCCTTCAGCTCACGTCCAAACTTACTTCCTCCCTCTGGTAAAGAATTTTTTTTTCGAAATATAGGTATTATTTTAACCCAGTTTTATATAGCACCACTAAACTTAGAAACAGTACTATCAGATAATATAAAGCTGAAATAACATTTAGAAGAAAAGCACATAGCATAAGGGGTATATAAGGAGTTATTTGGTACATACACACATACATAGTCACGTGGGCGGCGCGAGCCAAACCAATTGTCTAAGAGATAAAGATAGGGTCGACTCTGCATCCAGACTTCGAAACATTATTATATTCATGACTTCATAATAAGAAGAATTAATAACAACAAAACAGTAGCGCCATCTGTTTGAACTCGTACGAACTACGTGAGTAACGCATTGAAAAATTAGTTAAACTTCGCAAACGGTGACAGCGCGTCAATGGCCGAAAATATGCAAAATTATCGTTTTAATTAGTTTATTTATTTTTTAAACAAGAAATTAATACAATGTCAGATATAAACAGATAATATAATATTTCATGCATTTTCCTCTGAACCTTTATATAGTAACTCTTGGGGACTCATTATATGGGGGAATTGGCGGTAAATTATTATTTAAAGGCCTATATACCAGAGACACTACTTTTTTCTGCCAATCTAACCTACGTCAGTCACAGGTGTATAGTACATACATCAGTAATAAATATATAGACAGTGATTGTATAATTATAAGTAAAGTGTTTACATGGACCTTACCTGCAATAGATGGCGCTGCGCCGTTTTAAAATTTTCTAAGTTTCGTAACATTATTTCTATATTCAGCTTCAGGCTTCGCACAAGAGCGAACAAATAACTTACGCCATCACGAGAAAGAGGATGTTTCACTCCTGGCGAGCGAGCCCCAATAGTGTACTGAAGATGCTTACTTTGAAGGTGGACTCTCCGCTGAAACATTTTATGAAAACGCTTGCGCAGATATGAATAAGAAAGCATGCTAATATCATAATCATCATGACAACCTGTATATGGCCCACTAATGAGCCAGGTCTCCTCTTCAAAATGAGGTGGGTGTTTGGCCACAGTCCACCACGCTGGCCCAGTGACTTCACAAACCGTCAGAGAACTTTATACAGAACTCTTAGGAGTGCAGGTTTCTTCAGAACGTTTTCCTTCACCTTTAAAGCAAGTGCTATTTCATTGCTTAAAACACACATAACTCAGAAAAATCATCGGTGTGTGGGTGTGTGGGGGATCGAACTCGGACCTCCCGAGTAATACATTCAAGTCCTTCAAGCCACTGGGCTATTACTACTAACATATTCTTGCGATATTTATACTATCATAGTGTGTAAGATAAGTTGTATTTAACATAGTTTTTAAGTAATAGTTACCAACAATATTTGACTTAACAGAAGTTTACCAAAAATATAATATAAATAAAAAAGTAAAACCACAAAAAATATATAAATGTAGAGCAATTCTTTTATTTCATTTTCTCAAGACAAGTAACAACCCTTAATACCGCGACTACGGACACCTCCCCAGCACCCCCCACCACCCCGCCACCCAGCTCCACTTGCTCATGTATGAATTCAGCACATTACGAGTCAAGTAGGATAAAAACAGGACGAGAAAGCTTTGAAAAATATCCAAGCATTGAGTGATATTCTTAACTTACTTTTTATTTGGATACGTAAAAATAAAGGACAGCTGTCTGTCCGTCTCGTCTCGTCCATCAGATACTATCTGTGCCTCAATGTAGCTATTTAAAGATACTCTCGGATTTTTTATACCTCTACAAGTATGCAATAAAAAAACCGCAATTTTCCATTTTGAGAATATTTTGGAGAATAGTACCTCCTTCACTGATTCGTACCGCTTGAAAATGATTTTAAAAATGGATTTTGGATTTTTGACGGTGGACCCGTAGATATTTAAAATCAATATAACTTGCCTAATTTCAGTGAATGATCAATAAAACAAGAACAAATATTTACAAAGAAAAATTGTTTTGAAGAAAATGGCATCACTGTTTCATTTAATTTTATTATTTAACAAGCGGCCTGCCCTCGCTTTGCTCCGGGTATTTAACGCAATATAATATTATAATTGATGTCCCTAATTTGTCACATTATAATTGTGTAGTTTTTCATTATTTGAAAAAAGAGAGAGAGTGAGAAAAATTATAAAAAGAAAAATAATAGTAAGAAAAATATAATAAAAGTGACAGATAATAAAAGAGGGAGGACAGAGAAAAAATAAACTCGAATATGTAAAGGAAAGAAAGAGAGAAAGAGATATAATCGAAAGAAAGAAAGTGAAAATAGACTGATCATTCTGAACAGATAAAGATAAAAATGAAAGAGAGAAAAAAACAGAGAGTATGAGAGAGAATGATAGTATATAAAAGGAAATACTATAGACTTCTCTCAGTGAAAGAATTTATAAAATCGTATTAGTAACAACAAAATGGCCATATTCAATATATGGCAACACTACATCACCTTTGTCACTCACGATTAGTGTAGTTTTCTATCAGTGAAAAAAAGTTTAAAATCGGCTTTGTAGTTCCAGAGAAACCCTTCAATTTACAAAATGGCCACCTTATGGCACTTAAATCTTTTTAATTAGAATATTTATGGCAAAACCACATAGCCTATGTTACCCGGAAAGGATGTAGCTTTCTATCGGTGAAAGAATTTTTAAAATCGGTTCAGTAGTTTTCGAGCCTATTCGCAACAAACAAACAATCAAATCTTTTCTCTTTATATAGTAGTGTAGATGAATATTTTCTTAACCACGTGTTAGTATATGAATTGATGTAGTTATAATTTTTATGTTTTGAAGTATTTTCTACCACGTCTCCTTATTTGTGCAGTTTTCACTCATCTTTCCTGTTACTAGTAGACATCCATTTTCATTCAATATTAATGACCATAAATTATATAAAACAAAATTTATAGTCATTCTATTTTATTTAGGAAACGTAATATTTCCATCAATGAAAGAATTATCAAAATCGGATCAATACTACAGGAGATATAATACTTTCATCCAAAAATATAATTTGATAAGCAATCCCATAAGAGTCTATCTCATGGTGTTTTTCCCACTTTATTTAACATTCGCATGAGAATGAAGACATAAACCCGCTATAAAACCTTATTACCTACGAGTACCTACCTACAAGCTCTGTATATAATTAAATTGAATACGCCAGGTAGGTACACCCTTACCTTTTTTCTAAATTGTATTCTGTTTTTCTGAAGGATTTCTTTAAATATTTTTGGAGGTGTGTCTAGTCAATGTTTTTATAAAAAATACTTTATTTGTCTCGTTTGTTTTAATAGAATTCTATCCTTTTAGAAGATTTTTTTTGATGATGTATGTAGCATTGATTTGAGTAGGATTTTTATTTTCTTGATTGTTAGATAACTTATAAACATCAATCGGAGAAGTAGGGATTGCAAAATAAAAATGCTGTCACGACAGAATAATAATGATTACATCGCGATTATTCTAGCAGTGATACTGAAGCTCTGTGTTTAAAGTATAATCCCCAAGAGGATATTCTGGTCAAGCCGTACTAGAAGTGAAATCGTTGATCCACTTTAGTTATATTTGGCAGAAAGAAAAACTCTTAAATGAAGAAGAAAATCGGAATTCATCAATACTAAAAATATGAAAAAACACAAAACTGACTTTTTATTTTCAAGAATTTTGATGATTTACTTCCTAAAAGACAGAGAGTCGAATACCTTAAACTACTAATTTAAATTTTAGGATGTATATGTGCATGTATGTTGCTTAGACTTTTTTGATGTGTCTACATGTTGTTAACTAAAAATATTGAAGTAAATACTAAATGTGAATGCTGAAGATGTAGATTGAAATCCAAAGAGACAATATAAAATATACGACTTTATAACTCCCTTCCAGATAATATTAAGGTACAAAGATAACCCGTCCACCTCTACCTTTAAATTGAAAAACACTTCCTCTCTATTGTTTTCAATGTATATTGTTATACAGTTATATATGTATTTTTTTATATAGTTATGCTTGCAACATATTGCAAAATATTTTTTGCAATCTTTAGGCAAAAAGTTATAAAAGAAAAGAACCCAAGATTACGATAGAAGTGGAAGTATTTTCATAATCTATAATAATCTGGTTATTTCCTCAGCATGAATATGGAGGGCGTTAATGAAAGAAAGAGGTGTTAATCTCGGAAACTTCGAGTTTTAATTAATACAATCAAAATAAACACGGGGCTGAACGGCTTATATAGGGCAGGCGCGGATTTGCATCAAAATATACTCAAAAACTGAATCTTTAATAATCGTTGTATTTGGCAAATTGATTTTTTATTCTCGACATTTTATTTTTATGAATCTCAAAAAAATATTAAATAAAAAAGATAGTCTCGCAAGCAACTCTATTCAATGTAAAAGGTTGTGAGATGTCATATAACTCGGAGAAATGAGAAAGAGGAAGGAGAGGGGATATATTGACAAGGGGGGTGTGACATTGAATCGACTGTTGAGTAAACACAACTTAGATACTGCTACTGAACCGATATAATAACTAAACATTATGATATCTTACAATTACGACAGGAACCTAAGAAGTGCCTTGGACTTGTGACCAAGGTGTAGGCTTAAGGATATCCTTTATTCAATTGAAACTCTTGCCTCCATTGCCCAGGTTCTCGGTTAGGTTAACCTAAGGTCAGGTTAAGCCTATCTTACGCGCCGACATATACGACCAAGTAAGTTATTTTAGTCAGTACCTTTCTATGGAAGCACTTATTTAACAATCTTGACTGGATTAGTATTAAATATATTTATATCTATATTATGAATAATTACATCAACTACACAATCGTACTCCTGATTTTCATCTCACAATGCTTTAAGCAAGCGATATAGTGAATGATCCTGTTTCTTTATATGCTAAAAAGTATTTTAGAATTTGAATTTAGGTGACCAGACGACGGGTTATGTAAATATTTAAAAAAAAATGACAATTTGAAATTTTTTTCTTAGTCTTGATTTTTAAAATTCTGGTTGGCTTTATATCCATACAGTGACTATATTGACTGAGCTTTGCTCGACTTGGCGGAGCACTGCCGTGCCCACGAATATTATCTAGTCATTGAAAATTTTTAGCCCTGATAGAAAATTGAAAGTATTTACTTACTTAAAAACAGAAACATAAATAAAAATATATATTTTTTATATTTTTAAAAATTCAATTCCACCCCTGGCATCTCAACAACTAGCGAGTAGCTCGACCCTCGACTCTTTCATTAACCGCTGAATTTTATTAAAAACCTCACCTATTCAACTGCTGGCCGCCACAGACTCATTATAATATTTCACCTTTTGTTTTCTTCATTTTCTATTTAATTCAAGTTTCAGCGAAGTAAAAAATTACCTGAAAAAAATAACATCTCATGCCTTAAACATTATGTTTGTCCTCTTTATTATACAGTAACGAAAACACACGATATTTTTGACAGTAAACAGTATATTCCGATTAATATAAATTTTCTAGTTTTTCTTTTTTTTTAAGATTTTTTGTAGGCGTAAATAATCAATGTAATGAAATAATCGTGGAAAAAATTTGTTCCAATCCTAACATAATAATAATAATATATGTCTCCAGAATCTTGAAAATAAATTAAGTCCATCCAAAAAAAGGAGGAAGAGGTTTTTCCTAAACTTAGTTTACTTGCCTAAAGTCAAACCTCGGCAAAAAGCAATTACATAACAAAATTCCTTCCCAAAATGGCGGTAAAAAAGCTGCAAACTAAAACTCCTCCATGAATACCAAATTGGACAGACAGACAGTTTCACTTCTGAAATATTGCCTGAAATTTACATGAAACATTTTAATATCCACCTGGCCTTTTTCTCACGCAATAAAACGAACTCGAGTTGATGCTGCCTTAAACCCGTTATCGCTTTAATGTTAAAAACTTTATGTTTATGGACTTTTTATGGGGATATAAATATTGTCTATTATCATATTCTTTTTTTCAACTATGACTTTACCGTGGAAAATGATTATTTACGAGAAAATCAACAAAATCTCTACATATACCATAGTCAATGTTCAAAACCACGTAATGACAAAAAACTCAAACCAAAATTCGGTTATCCAACTATGAGAACAGCTTCCTGGTATTATAATGTTACTTTTTCATGGTGTTTACATGAATATGCCAGATTTCAGTTTAATAGGATATCATGAAGTGGCTGAAAGATATTTTTAGTAATTTAGACGGACAACTTACAAACGAAGTTCTGTATTATTAGTAATAAATAGAAGTTTAATTAATTTCAAAACAATATCTATATTGTTATTCTATAAATACGTCATTTTCGTATTTTTTTCTTTATTTTTTGTTTCATATTCAAATTAAAAATTATAACCAATGAAATGTACAACAAACACCAGCCATTCAAATAAGTAGTTTAATACGAGTAATGATTGAAATTATCATATATGAGAGAGAATGATAGTACCGATATAAAAGGAAGAGAACTGTCACTCACGAAAAGTGTAGTTTTCTATCAGTGAAAGAATTTTTAAAATCGGTTTAGTAGCAACAAAATGGCCATATTCTATTAAATAAAAAATGTATATGGCAACACTACATCACCTACATATGTCACTCACGAATAATGTAGTTTTCTATCAGTGAAAGAATTTTTAAAATCGGTTTAGTAGCAACAAAATGGCCATATTCTATTAATTAAAAAATGTATATGGCAACACTACATCACCTACATATGTCACTCACGAATAATGTAGTTTTCTATCAGTGAAAGAATTTTTAAAATCGGTTTAGTAGCAACAAAATGGCCATATTCTATTAATTAAAAAATGTATATGGCAACACTACATCACCTATATATGTCACTCACGAATAATGTAGTTTTCTATCAGTGAAAGAATTTTTAAAATCGGTTTAGTAGCAACAAAATGGCCATATTCTATTAATTAAAAAATGTATATGGCAACACTACATCACCTACATATGTCACTCACGAATAATGTAGTTTTCTATCAGTGAAAGAATTTTTAAAATCGGTTTAGTAGCAACAAAATGGCCATATTCTATTAATTAAAAAATGTATATGGCAACACTACATCACCTACATATGTCACTCACGAATAATGTAGTTTTCTATCAGTGAAAGAATTTTTAAAATCGGATTAGTAACAACAAAATGGCCATAAGAATATTTAATAGAAATTAATTAAAAATATATATGGCAACACTAAATCACCTTTGTCACTCACAAATAGTGGAGTGTTCTATCAGTGAAAAAGTTTTAAAATTTGATTAGTAGTTTCTGAGAAACCCTTCAATTTACAAAATGAACAGGTTATGACACTTAAATGCCCATATGTTTTTAAATATATTTTAAACATATTTTATCACTATCTCGCAGGAACTCTGATATTTTCCGGGATAAAAGTAGCCTAAGTGTTAATTAAGGTTATAAAGTATGTGTGTCAAATTTTATTGAAAACATCCAAACATCTAAACATTCAATTGACATTTATAATATTACTAGCGATCCGCTTCCGGCTTTGCACGGTTTCTTTAGCATATAAACCTTCCTCTTGAATCACTCTATCTATTAAAAAAATCGCATCATTTATTTCGTCTGAAATTATAATTAGAAAACTACCTATCAAGTAAATAAAGCTGGACATTATTTGTTCAGCTTTGTCACATCAAATGTAAATTGGGTTATTTACCCGTGTCAGTTAGAATTTATTTCAATTTCAAATTAGTTACGTAAACAACAAAAATAGAAGATATATAAACCTACCACGATCACCGAATGTGTCTCCATGTGACTGAGAGCTCTCCGTGTAAGTTATGTGCATACATTGACTGGATTTTCGACGACCCGACAATCTTTTGACGTGAGAAGTGGAAATTTACCGGGAAAATATATCTCTGATCAAACTTTGGTATGTATTTTTAGATTTCATCTTGTTATACTGCACAGTAACACGTAAATCATAATAATAATATAGAGCTCTTTAGAAGGACACCGAGCATATACTTTCACGAAATCCTTTACAATGGAGTCCCAACATACAAAATTTTCTTTAGTAAGTGGTACAACTGATAAACTCTGGTATGATGTTGGTAACGTTGATTTGAGTTGCATTTGACTTTCGAAATATTGAATCAGTTGTGCCAACGAAAAGGTAAGACCGACTGTATAACGGCTTGTTATCTAGAATATCCTCCTGGGGACTTTAGATACAATCAATAGCATTACTGCCAAAGTACTCGCGATGTAATAATAATGATTTCTATCCTGGCGGGATATGAATCTCGAAAATCAGATATTTTTAAAGCAGTCAAGAGGAATCCGTTGAATTCTTTCTTCAGTATTAACGTCAGGACAGTCGGTTTTAAATCAAGTATTATTTATGATTTTCTAGAGTCCATTGTGACATGAAAGGTACGGACTGGGCTCGGGTACGATAGTCACAATGCCACACAATTTATGCACATACCTTATATCGAGAGCACTCTGCGCTGTGTGAAAAATGTTCTAAATTCACACTTATACGATTTTTGGGATTTAAATATATATTTTTTCAATTCTGTATTAAAACAGCTAAATTATAACGCTATTCAATTTTTAAACAACTAAACAGCCCCTAAAGATAAGAGGCTGATTTGTAAGA